>CM035173.1:6969487-7442088 GCA_020205615.1 Panax quinquefolius | reverse complement strand
AGCAAGATTCACCCATCCTCGCCACTCCGATCACCACCGCCCCCCAAATCCCAAATTTCCGGTAAAGAGGTGGCCTCCAGCCCAATCCCAAAAGTATCAAGACCAAAGAAGAACCCACCTCCAAAACCCCCAAAACTCCTTCCTCCCATACTATAGAGTACGTAACGCTTTCACATGCCAACACTCCTTCTACTGCTATCGAGATCGATCCAAGAGTATTCAACTCGATATCACATTCCGGAAACTCATATGATTAGGGCTCCAAGATCCGGGTGAGAAACGTACTAACGGCCAGAAAGTCGATGGCTGCCCACTCCATCGACCATCCTCGGTAGGTGGTTCGATTCCTCTTCATATTTTCATAAGGACCATCCTAGGGTTTCAAGGCTTGGTTCACCTAACCGGGTGCCAAATTCTTACATACACATTCGGCCTTTGTTGCTTTCTCGCCATGTAGCCTAGGCGGCCGAACCTACTATCGACTTCTTTCACCGTAGGTACAAGATCGCCCACCTGTAGTAGAAGGGGTTCAAGGCCCTAAGCAAGCATTCCCGAAGATGTAAGAAAAGTTCGAGTCGCTTATTGGTGAATACTCCTTCGAAAGCAATAGGGGATGGCACGAGAAGTGGTTTTCGCCATGGACCCGAAATCACTTTTACCGAATCAACATCATGAGAAGATTCGCCGACTTCGTAGATATTTCTAAAGAACGCTGGTCGAAATGATAGAACTTTTCGACAATTTTCCTAAGGAGGAGGGAAATATGGACTTCTCTCAAGCAAATATGGTTATACGACCATAAATGTAAGTATCTACTATTTTGCATATAAATATTTGAAATTTTTTCATGATGTGGACTCACATGTGGTCAAGCTTTTTTATGCAAAGATTCGATTAGACCGAGTTTCTCGTGCTGAAGGAGTTTCAAGATTTTATATCCGAAAATCTTCTAAGTCGCCGAGAATCCACCACCGTAAACTACACCGTAAGCTTCTATCCAACTCCTCAAACACATACAAAATAGGTATACACAACACCCATTCCGAGTCGCCAAATACATGGTACAAAAAAGCAAACTACAACTTCAATAATACAAATGTCGTGGTGAAATACGCACAATATATACTCGTGAGTTTAAATATAATATTGTCTTCTGTACAATATCCACACGCAAATAAATCCCCATCATAATTATTGATTCATTATTTTACAAAAATGGTGAGGACTACTAAACAACTCTCTCTAACCTTCATTCCATACCCCGACTAAGACTCGCTACATTCTCGCCTCCCGAGAAGAAAAATGGAACAACAAGGAAAAGGGTGAGCTCAACTAGCCCAAGAAGAATATTACGACTAAGATAATATACAACAAATTATCGTTAGTCTTCAACAGGAAAAATCTGATGTATACAATAGTACAACAAGTTTCAGATCAATATTCGCAATGGAAATAATAATTCATAAGAGTTACGTAGAATGAAATCTACTATAATCTATGAATTTAATAAATTCATCATCAATATTTTATCCCCAGTAACATCAATCAATATGCATCCGAATCAAATATTCATCTTTGCACTACAAAGCCAAAGATATTCATCACCGGGTCATGTTCATTTAAACACTGCTCATCTTTGCACTACAAAAGCCAAAGATATTAATCAATCTGGCCAAGTGTTCATCTCAACACTGCTCATCTTTGCACTACACAGCCAAAGATATTCTTCAGAAATCATTCATCTTTGCACTACAGCCAAAGATATTCAATAATATCATCATTTAAGACCGAGGATGATGAAAATATTTTTAAAGAAACGAATCCAAAGGAAACAAAATGACAAGGATTAAGGATTAAGGATTCGTATTTGGTTTTATCCACGCCAAAAATACCTCAAAAATAATCATAGAAGTGTAAAATTCAAGAATGATCAAAACATGGATACAATCGTAGTTAGTATCCGTATTAGATATTTTGGACAAAAAAGAAGAAATTTTATTTTTCTATGAATAAGACCAGATACGTGAATAAGGTCAGATACGTGAATAAAGGCAGATACGTGAATAGTAATCTCGACACCAAAAGATAGAAATTCCACAAAAAACATCTTCACGCTTCATTTAATAGTACTGTGAATAAGAATCGTGAATAAGAATCGCTTAATAAGAATCGTGAATAAGAACTCATGAATAAGAACTCATGAATAAGAACCCCCCATACATGAAAAAGTTCCAAATTTGATAAAAACTTCAGATCAATATTTCAAAGATAATGATATCAAGAAATAATATCATTACGAAAAAAAATAATATCCCTTACCTCGAAAGATCAAGATTTCTAAATTAAACACACTGATATAAAGCATGACTGACTTGCACCGATAGCAATACTCAAAGTATACTCAAAATACTCACAAGAATACGCCGATAATATAGAGAGAGAAAACTTCAGCTTCGTGTGATTTTCAATTCTAACCCAAGACCCTATTTATAGAAATCGCTAGAACACCAAAAGTTAGTAAAATTTAATAAATTAATAATATAATTATATTATTTTCACACATGTCTAGAATCTGATTTCAGCCATCAAACACATGCCACCTTCTAGAAAAAAATAAGAAAAACGTTTTTCTAATTTTAAATATTTTAAACTTCCAAAATCAATTATTTTGAGCTTCTAACTTCAATAATTCATAATAAATAGCCCTTTCATCAGAAAATTTGAATCTCATGAGTTTTTATAGGAAATTCAATTTCTACAACTTTGCAGTAAGAAAGTTTTTCCAAATTCCAAATAGAAATTGACCAAATCCACAAACGGCAATTTTATTGTGCTATAATCAAATTTCACCAATAATAAATGGGGTCCACCGACATGTTTAATATGTTTTAAACATTTATTGCAAAAAAAATACTCTTCCTCCTCAGATACTCATATATCCCACATTCATTGTAAAATATATCACCGCTAATATATTATTAAAATAATATATTTAAATGAATTATTTTATCGTAAAAGATAAAATATTAATTTTCAACAATTGTCATTTTAAAAATTTTCCCATCTATATCCACATAAAATCAATATTTTCCTCATCATATAAATCAATAATTAATTATTCACAAATAATATTACGTAATCACAATATCGACAACCAGCAGCTCCTGTGAGTAGGGGCTTTCCAATAAGAATTTCTTCATCATGCGCAAGCAATTAGGTGACCAAACCTCTCCTGTATGTAACTTTCTAGACATTGCCAATAATGTTATCTAATAATATTATTCAGATAATATGAATTATTGCTTCGATAATGAAAGATAATCGTAAATGACAATTATCAAACAACAAAGAATATAAAATATCAACGCAAAGAATTATTAACTCAATAAAATATCGAATAAGAATTATCGTAACCATTATCGAGTAGTGCCTTTCACGTAAGAATCAATAATTGGTGCAATACCGCAAAGCTACTGCTCAACAACGCCAGACAAGGTGTTTTTTAACCACCGGTATTCCAACAAAGATTAATCTGTGAATAACTACGCCTGCTATTTAAAAACAACTTATATTTGTCGCTTTCTTTCATCCAATCGCTTCCGCATGGGGGCTCACACACGGTCATACTACGTCAGCATTTAATATTCCCGACCGCATTTAATATTCCACGCACCAAACGAAATATTCCCCACAACAATGAATATTTTATAACCACTCATTATTTTGAAATATTTGCATATTTAACCCTTAACTATCCACATTAATCAAATCAACCCTTACTATTTCAAAATAATAAATAAAGGAAATTCCTTTTATTTAAAAAATTTTGGTCTTACAACCTCCCTCCTTATGAAATTTCGCCCTCGAAATCGACGACGACTGTGTTTTTCAAAAGGTGAGGATACCTCGCTTTCATTTCCGCTTCCAATTCCCGTGTCATTTCTCTATAAAGATGATTCCTCCACAAAACTTTAACTTGTGGTATAACCTTTCATACAGTAGGACATGCTCCTTCCTATCCAAAATCTTGACAGTACCTCCTCATACGCTAAGTCTTCTATTATCTCGTCCTGGCTTCTAACTCAATAACGTGGTTCGGTCTTTCACATATTTACGGCAAGTATGAGCATATGAAACACATTATGAACACGAGACATACTCTGAGGTAACGCAAGTCTATAGGCTACATTTCCTACTCTACCAAGAATTTGAAATGGACCAATAAATCATGGATCGAGCTTTCTCTCTTCCCAAATCTTGTAACACCTTCCACGGAGCAACTCGCAACAATACATGATCCCCTCACATTAAATTCCACGCCCTTTCGGCGAAGATCCGTGATAACTCTTTTGTCGATCTTGTGCCGCTTGTATACGCTATCGAATCATTTGTCTTTTCATTAGTCATACGTATTAAACTCTGTCCCAAATAATGTTGCTTCACCCACCTCATCCCAACATATCGAGAACGACATTTTCGGCCCATATAATGCTTCAATGGAACCATGCCTATATTTGTTTAATAACTATTGTTGTATGAGAATTCCACCAATGGCAAGTACTTATCCCAACTTCCTTTGAAATCTAGGACACAGTAGTTTTAATATATCTTCAAGAGTTTGAGTAGTCCTTCTTCGATTGCTTCATCCGCTTCGAGGATGGTATGCCAAACCAATCGTAAATTGCGCTCATAGCTTTTTGCAACTAACCCAAAATCATGAAGTGAATCTTCGGTCACGATCTAAAACTATGGATACCGGCATGCCATGCAATCTCACAATCTCATTTACGCATATACGAGAAAGACGCTCAAGGAATAAGTCTCTCAGACGGCAAGAAATGAGCAGACTTGGTTAATCTATCAACAATAACCCAAATAAAGATTGATGCCTTGAGAAACCGTAGAAAGACCCAGAATCGAAATCCATAGTAATGTGTTCCCACTTCCATTCCTAATCTCAAGTGGTTGCAACGACCCTTAGGTACAAGATGCTCCGCCTTTACACGCTGGCAAGTTAAACACATCGAGATAAACTTTGCAATCTCTCTCTTCATATTGCTTCCACCAAAATGTATGTCAAAGATCACGATACATTTTAGTACTTCCAGATGGATTGCAAATGGCGATTGTGTGCCTCCATCATAATCTTGTACTTCAAATCGTAGTCGTTAGAACACAAAGTCTAGAGTGGACTCAAGTATTCCTTCTTCATCAATTCTCGCCCCTAATAGCTCCTTCTCAGATTTCTTCTTCATACGACATCACCCGAAGCCTGCGGCTCGAGCAATCTTAACTTTTTCTATTAAAGTCGGCTCTACGCGATACTTGACATCATCGCACTCGCTCCTCGCATATGATCTTCTACTCATCGCTACCACCACGCTCGCTTTTCCAGATGGTACATGATCGTAATACGTGTAAAATGAGTCTCCTCTCGAGTTCTTCAAGCTCTTCCCACATTCCTCGCTTCCATTCAATTTTGTATCTCTACGAGTCACCAAGTAATGGAATAGCGATTCGAGAATATCCTTCAACGAATCTCCGATAATAACCAACTAAGCTTCTGTAAAGCTACGATTTCGATTATCGACTTTAGGTTGCTTCTCAATCGCGACTCATATCCCAATCTTGATAAAGACGTCACAATGACACCTATCGCTTTACTATCGCATCTAATACGACGCCCCCACAGAGAGTTCCGCTTAGTGAATTCCACAAAGGAAGTCACAAGATAAAGGCTCAGTACCAAATTTATAGTTGAATTTTTAACTCCTCAAGTTCAATAGAGCCATTCGATATGAGATTTTAGAAATGAGTTTTGTACCGTTCAAAGTCGATACAAAATTTAATATCGCTTTGGAGTAAGCCAAGAAATTCTTCAGAAAATACGCCAGAAAAATCAATAACAACAGAATATTATTCAAATCGACGTGTCTTTATTCAAATCCATAATACGGACTAAGAAAATTCGACATCCGTAATAAACGAACGACTTCATGGCTTGATATGAAAATGTTTGACTACAATGGTTTGATTGCTTGAATTCAATAACAAAGTTGCTTAGAATATGAAAACTAACAACCTTACGTAAAATAATCAATTTTGCATTTGATGAGTAGTTAACCTTAAAATCACATCAAAAACAAATATCTCTATAGTAAATAAGGTTAATGTGTAATGTGATAAAGCCAACTCAATCAAGCAAGATTTTTAAACAACTGATGTAATGAAAGTTTCTCCTAACGGAGTCTCCATAAATAGTCAAAGTCTAATTTCTCCGTAGTCAAGTTCAAACGCTGAGCGCAAGTAAGAGAGAGAAAAGAAATGGGTAGAACCAATATCTAGTAAGGTATATACTTCGCAAGAATTTATAATTAACTAACCCGCTAACTTCGTCGTTTCCTCAGATTTTGACCGGCCACGACAAACGCCTTCCAAGAACCGCTGACTTTCGACTTTTCTCGGACATCCTTTTCGAGTCACCATTCCCACTGGATCGGTTTCGATATCGCATAACTCGAGCGATATGTCCTTCTTTTCCACAATTATAGCATACCTTAAACCGCTAGGGCGCTTCAATGATATGTCCTCTTCCCGTGATTTGTAATATACGACCGGTGGTCGCTTCTCCTCCCTTAAAACTAGTTGCATATCGGGCGCCGACGCCTTCACATGGTCGCTGTTGAATCTCCTTTTTAAAATCTCCTCCCGACTCGCTTCTTCTATTTTCACGGCCACGATTACCACCAGAGTGGTTACCGCTTTGTCTCAGATTCTTCTTTCTCCGCCGGTTATCGCGTATTCGATGATCGCTATCTTCTTTGATGATCCTCGGTTATGGTCCCCTCATTGAACGTACTCAAGTCTCGCCTCTAACAACCGAGCCCCGCTGACAACATCCGGTAGAGAGAAAATTTATGAGAAATGAGATATCGACGACGCCGTTTCAAACCTCTCGTAAACATCCGCCATACGCTCTCATTCTCCACCAAATGAGGTGCAACTCGATAACTCCGCTAACTTCGCCGCATCGACACCGCCATGTTATTCTCGCTTCTAGTCTAATAAACTCCACTTCCTTCATACGACGTTAATACTTTCGTGGAAGTACTTGTTATCGAACTGCTTCAAACGCTCTCCCACGATACGCCGAAAAGGTAAATGATGGGTACGCTTCACGATTCCCACCAAGAATCGCCGCCACTTTAACATAAAGGCGCGAATGGAACTTTCGTTCTCCGCATCCCAAGACATCGAATATCTTGGTAATTTGTTTGACCCACGCCTCCGCCTTTAATCGGATCCGCTTTCCCTGCACTCGTGGTCCCAACTTTGAATCGCTTGTCAGTGACCACCCGTGAATTGCTATCATTTCTCCTCAGATTTTGAACACGAAGTCTCCTCGTCTCGATTTTGCATGAACCGCAAAAAGCTTCTAAACATCCCTCGCTCATCATCTCGCCAGCAGTGTTGTTTCACAGAGGAACATTACCACTGTCAGACGCTCTCGCCTCACAGGTGAAAGACAGCATCTCCACTGGCCTCATTTACTCCATCATAATATTCTCACGACATTCTCAAATACCGCCATAAAATAAGGGTTAATTAAGGAAATCAATATATCACATAATATCCCTATATATCGACTAACTAACAAATAAGCTTTAGTAGACACACTACTAAGGGATTTACCTGCCTCCTCCTCCTAGTTTTATTCCCCGATCTCCGCCAGAGATCATATCCCTAAGCTCGATATTAAAGTCACAAATGACGCCCCGATTTCCCCAAAATAGTATACACAACACCCATTCTCGAGTCGCCAAATACATGGTACAAGAAGCAAAAACTACAACTTCAATAATACAAATGTCGTGAAAATACGCATAATATATATCGTGTGAGTTTAAATATAATATTGTCTTCTAGATAATATCCACACGCAAATAAATCCCCATCATAATTATTGATTCATTATTTTACAAAAATGGTGAGGACTACTAAACAACTCTCTCTGTAACCTTCATTCCATACCCCGACTAAGACTCGCTACATTCTCGCCTCCCGAGAAGAAAAATGGAACAACAAGGAAAAGGGTGAGCTCAACTAGCCCAAGAAGAATATTACGACTAAGATAATATACAACAAATTATCGTTAGTCTTCAACAGGAAAAACTGATGTAATACAATAGTATAACAAGTTTCGATCAATATTCGCAGCTGAAATAATAATTCATGTAAGAGTTACGTAGAGAATGAAATCTACTATAATCTATGAATTTAATACCCATCATCAATATTTTATCCCTCAGAACATCAATCAATATGCATCTGAATCAAATATTCATCTTTGCACTACAGCCAAAGATATTCATCACCGTCATGTTCATTTAAACACTGCTCATCTTTGCACTATGTGCCAAAGATATTAATCAATTCCACCATGTTCATCTCAACACTGCTCATCTTCGCACTACAGTGCCAAAAATATTCTTCAGAATCATTCATCTTCGCACTATGTGCCAAAGATATTCAATAATATCATCATTTAAGACCGAGGATGATGAAAAATATTTTTAAAGAAACGAATCCAAAGGAAACAAAATGACAAGGATTAAGGATTAAGGATTCGTATTTGGTTTTATCCACGCCCAAAAATACCTCAAAATAATCATAGTGGTGTAAAATTCAAGAATGATCAAAACATGGATACAATCAGAAGTTAGTATCCGTATTAGATATTTTGACAAAAAAGAAGAAATTTTATTTTCTATGAATAAGACCAGATACGCGTGAATAAGGTCAGATACGTGAATAAAGGCCGATACGTGAATAAGAATCTCCGACACCAAAAGATAGAAATTCCACAAAAACATCTTCACGCTTACTTAATAGTACTCGTGAATAAGAATCGTGAATAAGAACTCAGCTTAATAAGAATCGTGAATAAGAACTCATGAATAAGAACCCATGAATAAGAAACCCCATATGAAAAAAGTTCCAAATTTGATAAAAACTTCAGATCAATATTTCAAAGATAATGATATCAAGAAATAATATCATTACGAAAAAAAATAATATCCCTTACCTCGAAAGATCAAGATTTCTAAATTAAACACCTGATATATAAAGCATGACTTGACTTGCACCAGATAGCAATACTCAAAGTATACTCAAAATACTCACAAGAATACGCCGATAATATAGAGAGAGAAAACTTCAGCTTCGTGTGATTTTCAATTCTAACCCAAGACCCTATTTATAGAAAATCGCTAGAACACCAAAGCAGTAAAATTTAATAAATTAATAATATAATTATATTATTTTCTACACATGTCTAGAATCTGATTTCAGCCATCAAACACATGCCACCTTCTAGAAAAAAAATAAGAAAAACGTTTTTCTAATTTTTTAAATATTTTAAACTTCCAAAATCAATTATTTCTGAGCTTTAACTTCAATAATTCATAATAAATAGCCCTTTCATCAGAAAATTTCAATCTCATGAGTTTTTATAGGAAATTCAATTTCTACAACTTTGCAGTAAGAAAGTTTTTCCAAATTCCAATCAAGAAATTGACCAAATCCACAAACGGGCAATTTTACAAAGCTATAATCAAATTTCAAATAATAAATGGGGTCCACCGACATGTTTAACATGTTTTAAACATTTATTGCAACAAAAATACTCTTCCTCCTCAGATACTCATATATCCCACATTCATCTGTAAAATATCACCAAGTAATATATTATTAAAATAATATATTTAAACGAATTATTTTATCGTAAAAGATAAAATATTAATTTTCAACAATTGTCATTTTAAAAATTTTCTCCATCTATATCCACATAAAATCAATATTTTCCTCATCATATAAATCAATAATTAATTATTCACAAATAATATTACGTAATCACAATATCGACAACCGTGCAGCTTCCTCAGAAAGGGGGCTTTCCAATAAGAATTTCTTCATCGCCAAGCAATTAGTGTGACCAAACCTCTCCTTATGTAACTTTCTAGACATCGCCAATAATGTTATCTAATAATATTATTCAGATAATATGAATTATTGCTTCGATAATGAAAGATAATCGTAAATGACAATTATCAAACAACAAAGAATATAAAATATCAACGCAAAGAATTATTAACTCAATAAAATAATCGAATAAAGAATTATCGTAACCATTATCGAGTAAAGCCTTCACGTAAGAATCAATAATTGGTGCAATACCGCAAAGCTACTGCTCAACAACGCCAGACAGTGTGTTTTAACCACCGGTATTCCAACAAGATAATCTGTAATAACTACGCCAAGCTATTTAAAAACAACTTATATTTGTCGCTTTCTTCATCCAATCGCTTCACATGGGGCTCCACACATGGTCGCTACTGTCATCGCATTAATATTCCCGACATATTTAATATTCCACACCAACCAAACTAATATTCCCATCACACAATGAAATATTTTATAACCACTCATTTATTTTGAAATATTTGCATATTTAACCCTTAACTATCCACATTAATCAAATCAACCCTTACTATTTCAAAATAATAAATAAAGGAAATTCAGGAAGAAGATCGAGTTGTGAAAAATTGAATCTTTTATTGATGGTGAACAATCATGTATGCAGACTTAGAGAAATCGAATTTCGATTTCTATCAAAGTATTTCCAAGCCCACATGCCAAGTGTTCTTGATCTCTTGGATCCGTCCCGATGTCTTTAACCGATAAGTCCCCTATTTGGTACTTCGATCACCTCATACGGTCCTTCCCGCTCGACATCGCCTTTCCCATGTTACGAGGCGTATGCCTTCGACTTCTCTCGAGGACGAAGTCCCCATGAGACCCTCAGATTTTATCAATAAAGATTTAAATTTTGTCAAAATAATTTTTAATATTATGGTGTGAATTTGAGATAAATATTATAGTCAGGGTAGATTTATAAATTTTGCAAAGTATGCAAGTTGGTTATATTATATTCGATTGGCTCTGGGAATATTCTTATTTAAGCAGGAATATTCGCATAACTACTCAATCATCAGTGGACCTCATAATGTAATTATTATCTTGATCGAGAAAAACGACAAAAATATTTTATTGAAATAATAACTACGAAGTTTTACTGCTGATATCATGAACTACTTTGTGAGAAGTAAAAGTACAAAGAATACGTGTGGTCGCATAAGAAGACACCTGTGATTGATTATCGATGCTTATGTGAGAAGTCACTCGGTTTGATTCCATTATTATCGATTAATAATATGAATTATTATAGATATAATGACGCTTTTGTTTTATTCAGATTATTAACGTAATAAAATGTAAACATCTTTTATATAAAATGTAATACTTTATTAAAGTTATTCTATAAATAGAATATATTATATTTTATTACGCATAGTTTTCAGATAGTATTTGCATAAGTGTTGCATAAAGGTTTGCATAGTAAAATGTTTTTATATAAATAGAATATATTATATTTTATTTAAAAGATTTTGCTTTTAAATATGGACCGTCGATTAAAGTAAATCAATCTCACCGCTCATGGATTAATTACTACGCATTCTATTTTCCTATAAATAAGCTCATTCCTTCATTATTTTCTTACTTAATTCACCAAACTCTCAGAGAGAAAACTATAGAGAGAAGAAGAAAAGTATTCTCGCTACTTCACTTTGCCAATATTCAGCCTCTTCTAAGGTAAGGGATATTATTTGTTTGTACTCGTAAGTGGTGTTATTCTTTCTTATTCATGAAGAGAACTTCATTATTCCATTCATTATTATTCTCGCTGAATAACTCGTAAAAGTGGCATACCCTATACATAACCTCGTATACGCATACTTGTGAAATCTTATGTTATTCCATTCTTATTTATTCTCGTTGAATAACTCAGATACGCTGAAATCCCCTATACTTGGTGATCTTCTTCTCATTATTCCATTCTTTATTATTCTGCTGGAATATCCTCGCTCCGTGTGTTTTTACACCTTTAACACCTAGTTCCATTGTTTATTATTCCGCATTTATTATTCTCGTTGAATATCCTGTCCACGTGTTTTACACCTTGACTCGGTTCCATTGTTTATTATTCAACATTTATTATTCTGGTTGATCATCCTGCTTGCGTGTGAATTTCACCCGACCGGTTCCGTTATTATTATTCTATTGAATAACCTGCCTATGCCAAGTACCGCATTTACGGTGATTTCTTTTGTTATTTCATTCTTTATTATACCCAAATGGTTAAAACTTTGACTTCTATACTCCATGAAATTAGTAGAATATCTTCGATATTTGCGCTTCATCCAAAGATCTTTTCATGGAAATATTCTTCCGATTATTCTTGAATTTTACTCTACAAAACAAAGATCATGTCGACAATTTGATGTTAATAATTCATGGATTAAATAATTCTTGAACTTGTTTTATTGAATTATTATGTCATTGTCATCATCCTCATGTTATATTATGTTATCTTCGCTTACGCGCATAGATGAACTTAGTATGATTATGACTGTGGATCATTCTAATATAATCACGGCTTGATATAAATGATGTGACAAAAGTCCTCAAAGGGTCTGTAATGTAGATGGATAATTTTTGGTATGATTATGACCAGGGGTGATTCTTAGATAGTCGCACGACCATTGATAATTTGATGAAAATCCTCGACCGCAGGTACAGGATGATTAGATATTGTGGTTTATTCATTAAACCGAGTCTTAGTGATAAAAATTGATGAAAACCTTTAAAACCTTAAAGATAGTAGACTTTTATTTTTACTCGACTTTTTTTAATGGATCAGCATATTCCGCCGCAGCTTAAACCGGGTTGTTTATTGTATTTTATCGCTTTAACACTCAAGAAGGCTAATGATAATTTATTCTCGCATTATCTTAGTCATAATATTTCATCGGGCTAGTTGAGCTCACCTTTCTTTCACCGTTTCTTCTGTGAAATGAGAACATAAATTTGGGACGAAGCCTCGTGAACGGAGTAATGGTCCGCAGGATAAGATTAGTAGTCCTCACTATTCTCGTGAAATAAAGGTGATAATAGTTGTAATGAGGACTCCTTTTGAGTTTGTATAATATCTAGTGTATAATATTTGTATTCAAACTCATGCTTATGTCGATTGTACACCACGCTTATATTAAGAAGTTGTATTTGAATTTATGTACCATGTAAGTGGCGACCCAAGACGGGTGACGATACCTAATTTTGGGGCGCCATAACATATCGAGCTAGGATACGATCCCAGGCCGAGATGTGAGATAAGAACTAGAGGGGAGAGACGGGAATTCTTTTGCTAGTATGACCTACCTAAATTTATTTGGTATTTAATTGGCTCACGTAGAGATAGGATAATGTGACAACCCCAAAATAGGTTCATTCCATCCAACCCATTCGAAATTGCCAAATATATGGTACTTAAAAAACAACTACAACTTTATTACAACAATTGTCGTGCAAAAAATACAACAACATATATGCTATGAGTTTGGATACAAATATATACCAATCAGAAGACGTCACAATGACACCTTACATAAAGGTATAGTCAAAAAACCTGCTTTTAGAAATTAGAATCTTTGGGAAGTGCTCAAGAAACCTTCATACAAAGAAAAAAACGAGAAGATGGGAGGCCATGCTTTTAGGTTATGGTAGATATCATATGGCCACGTAATTATCCTTGGTCAATCTAATAAACCCCAAAAGAAAAAATATTTTATCATCGAGAAGATTACTATCATATTCTTCCCAATGGTGAGTCTTCTCGACATATCATTATCTCCACTTTGCCTCTAATCGGGTATTATACTCCAAACAAACACCAAGATTATATAGGTAGTGCTTGTAAATATACTCAAAGAAGTGGATGAGCACAACCATGTCTTATGATAACACGAGGTCAGTATGTCATTAGACATCTTGTATGATAGTGGCAAAACACCCTTCCAAAGTTAAATTCACCTCACCTCAACATCTATAGACCACCACTCTATTCCTCGCTATCCCCGCACCAACCCAAATTTACACTTTTTTATTACCGAAAGGAATTGTGAAACAAAAGGGTGAGCACACATTAACTAGCTCAATAAAAGAATATTATGACTAAAGATAAATAAATTATCAATAGTCTTCATCGAGAATAAATCGTAGATTTAGAACATATGGTAGATGATAAAACTTTTCAACCATAGTTGCAATGAATGAATGAGCGATCCATTAGAAGAGTCAAATAGACTATAAAGTCTATTGTCTTCTCCATGTTAAAAATCCACCAACAATGTTTTATCCTCGTAACATCAATCAACAATTCCCCGCCCACAATCACGCAGTATAACTCATAATCGTAATTGTAGTTCTAAATTCCTTTCTCATCCAAGACAAAGATAATTTTCATCACTTGTCTTTACCTCAAAACATCAAAGATCATGGTTATACCAAATCACAGCCCACGCTCATAATCATACTAATAAATTCATCTTTGCACCACGGGCCAAAGATATTCATCAACAGCCATCTTTACACTACAAAGCAAAGATATTCAACAACGGGTCATCTTTGCATTACAAGCCAAAGATATTCATCAATAATTCATCTTTGCACTACAAAGCAAAAGATATTCAACAACATGTCATCTTTGCATTACGAAGCAAAAGATATTCATCAATAATTCATCTTTGCACTACAGGCTAAAGATATTCAACAACATGTCATCTTTTCAAAAAGATATTCATCAATAATTCATCTTTGCACTACAGGATAAGATATTCATCAACAAATCATCTTTGCACTACGAGCCAACGATATTCATATATCAAAGAAATACATAATCATCTCAGAAGTTATATAACAATAATTATAACCATGTTGATTAATTCACCTTTGGCACTTAAGCTAAAAATATTCAATTGTAAATTCAATGGTCATGATCATACCACCAACAATTCAACTTTTGCACTTCTTGCAAAAGAGAACCTATAGTCACGATCATACCAATAATCTACCCATCTTTACACTCAAGTCAAAGAGAAATATCATCATTAGGGTTATAAGAATGTTATATAAAACAATATAATCAAAACATGGTTTTAATTTTAAGAGTAAGATTCATAAATCAACGATAATTTGGTCGTAAAAAGAAACTAATTTTATTGTGAATAGTACTAAGAATAGAACTCGTGAATAAGAACTCATGAATAAGAACTCATGAATAAGAACTCCATGAATAGTAACTCGTGAATAAGAATCTCATGAATAAGAATCGTGAATAGTAACTCGTGAATAAGAACTCGTGAATAAGAACTCATGAATAGTAACTCGTGAATAAGAACTCATGAATAGTAACTCTCACATGAAAAAGTTCCAAATTTGATAAAAAGTTCCAACCAATATTTCAAAGATAATGATATTGAAGAAATAACATCATCCGAGAAAAAAATAACATCCCTTACCTCGAAAGACAAGATTTCTAAATAAACACCTTGATATAGTCTTTGAAGGGAACTTGCACCGCCTAACAATACTCAAAGTATACTCAAAATACTCACAAGAATACGCCGATAATATAGAGAGAGAAAGAGAAAAAACTTGTTTCGGTGTGATTTTCAATTCTAACTTAGCCCTATTTATAGGAAAATGTTAAGACGCCAAGGCACTTAACTCGCAACCCGATGGCTTTACTCGCTACTATTCCCACCCACCACATTTGAAAATTCAATTGAGCACATTTCTCACCAACCAAAAGTGGGGCCCACCAATTCTAGAATTTTCTACCAAAATCATTTATAACCTAATTTCAAATCGGTCCACCTCTTAAAATTCATAACAAATTATACGCTCATTTTTAATCGGCTCAAAATTTGTGAACATATACTCAACTTATATATGTATAACATATCCAAAAATCCCAACGATCCAACCATCACGATTAAAATTATAACTCACATAATAAAGTCGTAAGAACAATCGATTTGATCTTTTAATACCTCCAATCCGACAAAATAATCGATAAAATACCTCAACATTAATTCCTTCATTTATAACCACATAAATAAATCCATCATTTATATCCACATCAAATAAATATTTCATTGTCATATAAATCAATAATTAATTATTCATAAATAATATTATAGAATCACAATAATGACAACCAGCGCTCCTCAGAAAAAAGGGGCTTTCGAATAAGAATTTCTCCTTATCGGGCGCGCAATTAGGTGACCAAACCTCTCCTCGACGTAACTTTCTAGACATTGCCAATAATGTTATCTAATAATATTATTCAAATAATATGAATTATTGATCCGATAATGGAGATATTTGTGCGACAATTATCGAACAACAATAATATAAAATATCAACGCATCAATTATTGAATCAATAAAATAAAATATTGAATAAGAATTATCAGAATAATTATTGAGTATTGCCTTCTCACGTAAGAATCAATAATTCAAAAATACTGCAATACCGTGCATTACCGCTTAATAACGCGTATTACATCAGTATTTTAACCAACCGGGTATTCCAACAAAGTTAATTCAGAATAACTACACCGTTATTTATAAAAACTCAAGTTTTGTCGCTTTCTTCATCCGACGCTTATTCACATGGGGCCCACAAATGGTCTGCGCCTGGTATATGCATTTAATATTCCCTACGTAAAGAATATTCCACGATCAAACGAATATTCCCCTTTAATAATGAATACTTTATACCCTCACTTAATGTATTTTTGAAATTTTTTTCATATATCACCTTTAACTTTAACTTTTATCAATTTAACCATTTACCGAATAGAAAAATTGAATACTTTTATTTCATAAAATTCGGGATCTTACGGATAATATGTGATATGTTAATTAACCCTTGTTTTGTGACAAATGTTTGAGAATGGCATCCGAAAATCTTTGAGATAAGCAATGAAACACATGAGAGTGTTGATTCAAATTTCAAACAAAAGGTAACGACCAACAACACGATAATAATCATCTCATAATGGCAACCGGCTATCAAAATAATGATAACCATCGTGGGGGAAATTATCATGCCAAGAATGTTAACCACTTCGGTTGTAATCATGGCAAAGATAATAGAAGTGGAAATTTCAAGAAGAGAAGGTCATTTAGCCCAATTTTGTTGTGCACCAAAGTCAAGTCTAGCTTGGACGGTGGCACCAAAGGTGGATGTGGACAAAACAAAGTCGTTGGTTTTAGAAAGTGCATTTTTCATGACTTCTCAAAAAGCGAGTAAACCGAACGGTTAGCACGCAAGTTAGTTAATTATAAATTATGTAAGTCTATACCTTATAAGATACCGGTTCTACCCATTATTTTATCTCTCTTTATGCGTCAACGCTTAAATTTGACTCGGAGAAGTTAGACTTTGACTTATTAGTTGAAACTTCGTTAATAGGAGCCTTCGTTACTCGCTACTATTTTTAAATCTTGTTTGATTCAAATAAACACTTTCACGCTACTTCGTCGATCTTATTTTTTTGAAAATACTTGCCTTTGATGTGATTTTAGGAATCAATTGGTTAACTACTCATCATGCTTTTCTTAAGGTTGTTAGCTTTTATATTCATAACCAACTTGTTGTGCGAATTCAAGTAACCAAACTACTAAAGTCAATTATTGTCATATCGCTTATAAGTAAAGAGCCCCGAACCTTTCGTTGTTGACTTCCTTGTGTGGAATGCACCGGCCGGACTTTCAGTAGGTGACATCGTGAATGAAGATGACAAGGTTATAGGTATCATTGTGAGGTGCTATTTAGGTTAAAGGATGTAAGTCACAGTTGGTATCAATGTGACGTCTTATCCAAGTCTTGATGAGAGTCACAGCTTTGAATGATATTTCTATTATTAATAAATTTCTGGCGTATTCTTGAAGACTTCTTAGCCTACTTAGAGCGTGAAATCGAATTTTGTATCGACCCCAAAGACAAAACCCATTTCTTAAACCCTCAAATATTTCTTCAACTAAATTGAACAGTTTACGTGATTTATGATGACAGTCATAATAAAAGCATTGGACTAATGAAAATCATGGGTATTCGTGGTATTAGTAAGTGTTATGATGAGTTATTTTGGTTAGTATGTGAAAACATGAAAGTTTCTTAGAATTCACAAAGAGTTAAAAATCAGATTTTGGTGAAAAACGTAACATAAAATTCAATTGACCAAATCTCTTATTATATTTTGAATTTTTGAGTTTGGTCAAGTCCTAGAGTTAGATCTATGAGTTACCTAACTAATCCAAGTGAAATTACTGGAAAAGGTGTTGTAGATTTTTGTGTGGACTGATTTTAGCAAAGGAGTGCAAAGCTGCAAAAACCAAAAAAGCTGCTACCATGATTTTAGAGGGGCTGTTTCGGCCACTTAAATTATGAGAAAAATTCTGGCCTTTTGGGACATGAAAGTATATGGTATAAAGTACCTCCTATCCAAAAATGAGCTCATTCTGATTTAAAATGAACAAGTTATGACTATTTCAATATTTAAGTTTTTCCGACGAAAAATGCTATAACCGGAGTTCTATAACTCCGATGACCATGAAATTTAAACTAGAAGCTCACATTAACATGTGTAAGGTCCTGCCAAGATTTGGGAATTTTTGGAGTTAAACTTGAGGTAGCTAATTTCTTAAGGAATTAATTAGAAATTGATTTTTGAAAAATAGTAAATGAATTTTAAAAATTGCGAGAAAAATATATTTTCATTATGGGATTATATTATGCTAAATCCCAAAAAAAAAATATTTTTGGGACTGATTTGGTATTTTTCATGAAAATAGTTTAGTTACGAACATATGAGTTAAATATGTTATGTGAAGTAACAAAGTTGAAAATAGGATTTTATGGCTAGAGAATCCTATATAGAGTATATGCATATTTTTTTGATGAGGGATTTGATAATTGGTGATGATATCGTATGAGTATGACATTTTTGAATGATTAAATGCATTATATGGTAAAGCGTAAACAATTGAGATAAATTGTTTATAAATTTAAGAAGTGATTAAAATATTGTTATAATATTAATGATATTAGATTATGAGATTATTAAGTGATTGATAATATGGGGATATTCTTGAATCTCGGATAAATTATATTATAAATGTTTAATATTTATCCTTTATCTCATTTGATTGATTCTTTATATCATTATCCTCATTTTATATTATGTTGAAAGTCATCTCGTGGCTCAGTAGTGCATAGATGGACTTGGTATGATTATGACCGTGGATTGTTCTTATATAATCATAACCGTAATTGAAAACACGATTATCTTTCGGGCCGTAGTGCATGGATAATTTGTGGTCGTGATACTAATGAATACACGATTATCTTCGGTAGTAGTGCATGGATAATTTGTGGTCGTGATACTAATGAATACACAATTATCTTTGGTAGTAGTGCATGGATAATTTGTGGTCGTGATACTAATGAATACACGATTATCTTTGGTAGTAGTGTATGGATAATTTGTGGTCGTGATACTTAATGAATACACGATTGTCTTTTTGCCGTAGTGTGTCATGGATAATTCGTGGTCGTGATACTAATGAATATCCTCGGCCGTAGTGCGGTGGATGATTCGATGATATGGATTAATTATTGAAATGAGTCTTAGCAATGAAATATTAATTCATGGATGTGGTAAAAGTCATCTTTGTCAGTAGTGCATTGATAGACTTGGTATGATTACGACCAAGGATTATTCTAAGATAATCATGATCAGTAATTGAAAACACGAATATCCTTGGCCAAGAAATGCATAGATAATTCATGGTCGTGATACTATTAAGTCGTGTGTCTCAAAGATTATTGGTTTTACAGCCAGTATATCTTTGGGCCCAGAGTGCAAAGATGAATTGTTAATGAATATCTTCGTGGATTGCAAAGATGAATTTAATGTTTTCAACGATAAAGGTATTCAAGGTATCCTCACCTCTTTATCATACCAGTACGCACTTCTAATTTCGAGGGCGAAATTCCATAAGGAGGGGAGATGAGACCTCGTGATTTTATCAATAAAGATTTAAATTTTGTCGAAATAATTTTTAATATTATGGTGTGAATTTGAGATAAATATTATAGTTGTGGGTAGTATTTATAAATTTTGCAAAGTATGCAAGTGGTTATATTATATTCGATTGGCTCTGGGAATATTCTTGTTTAGCAGGGGAATATTCGATAACTACTCAATCATTGGTGGACCCCATAATGTAATTATTGTTTGGATCGAGAAAACGACAAAAATATTTTATTGAAATAATGGCGGAAGTTTTACCGTTGATCATCGTTGAACTACTCCTAAGTAGTAAAAGTACAAAGAATACGCGCATGGTTGCATAGAAGACACTACCAGTGATTGATTATCGATGCTTATGTGAAAGTCACTCATTTGATTCCATTATTGTCGATTAATAATATGAATTATTATAATGATAATGACGTTTTGTTTTATTCAGTATTATTAACGTAATAAAATGTAAACATCTTTTATATAAAATAGAATACTTTATTAAAGTTATTCTATAAATAGAATATATTATATTTTATTATGCATAGTGTTACATAGTGTTTTGCATAGTGTTGCATAGTGTTTGCATAGTAAAATGTTTTTATATAAATAGAATATATTATATTTTATTTAAAAGATTTTGCTTTAAATATGGACCGCCGATTAAAGTAAATCAATCTGGACCGCTCATGGATTAATTACTATGCATTCTATTTTCTATAAATAGAAGCTCATTCCTTCATTATTTTCTTACTTAATTCAATTGAAACTCTGAGAGAGAAACTATAGAGAAAGAAGAAAAGTATTCTGCTACTTCACTTTGCCAATATTCAGTTCTTCTAAGGTAAGGGATATTATTTGTTGTACCTGTAAGGGGTGTTATTCTTTCTTATTCATGAAGAGAACTTCTGTTATTCCATTCATTATTATTCTGTTGGAATAACCTGTAAAAGTGGCATACCCTATACATAACCCGATACGCATATACGCATACTTGGTGAAATCTTATGTTATTCCATTCTTATTTATTCTGGTTGAATAACTCAGATACGCCTGAATCCCTATACTTGGTGATCTTCTTCATTATTCCATTCTTTATTATTCTCATTGAATATCCTCATCTCATGTGTTTTACACCGGACCTAGTTCCATTGTTTATTATTCCGCATTTATTATTCTGTTGGAATATCCTGTCATGTGTGTTTTACACCGGACCTGGTTCCATTGTTTATTATTCAACATTTATTATTCTGCTGGATCATCCTCGCTTGCATTTCACCGACCTAGTTCCGTTATTATTATTCTATTGAATAATCCGCTCATGCTAAATACCGCATGCACGGTGATTTCTTTTGTTATTTCATTCTTTATTATACCCAAATTTGGTTAAAACTTTGACTTCTATACTCCATGAAATTAGTAGAATATCTTTGATATTCATGTTCATCCAAAGATCTTTTCATGGAAATATTCTTCCGATTATTCTTGAATTTTACTCTACAAAACAAAGATCATGTTGACAATTTGGACGTTAATAATTCATGGATTAAATAATTCTTGAACTTGTTTTATTGAATTATTATGTCATTGTCATCATCCTCATGTTATATTATGTTATCTTCGGCTTACGTATAGATGAACTTAGTATGATTATGACCGTGGATCATTCGGTATAATCACGGCTTGATATAAATGATGTGACAAAAGTCCTCGATGGCTGTAAATGTAGTGATGGATAGTTTTGGTATGATTATGACCAGGGGTGATTCTTGATATAGTCATGACCATTGATAATTTGATGAAAATCTTTGACCGTGGTACGGGGATGATTAGATATTGTGGTTTATTCATTAAACCGAGTCTTAGTGATAAAATTGATGAAAACCTTTTAAAACCTAAAAGATAGTAGACTTTATTTTCTACTTGACTCTTTTAATGGATTGCACATTCCGCCGCAGCTTAAACCGGTTGTCTATTGTATTTTATCGCTTTAACATCATTGAAGGCTAATGATAATTTATTCGCATTATCTTAGTCATAATATTTCTTCTTTGGGCTAGTTGAGCTCACCTTTTCTTTCACCGTTTCTCTTCGTGAAATGAGAACATATTTGGGACGAGCCTGGGAACTAGAGTAATGGTCCGAGGATAATAGATTAGTAGTCCTCACTATTCGTGAAATAAAGTGTGATAATAGTTGTAATGAGGACTCCTTTTGAGTTTGTATAATATCTAGTAGACAATATTTGTATTCAAACTCACGCTTTATGTCGATTGTACACCTACGCTTATATTAATAAGTTGTATTTGAATTTATGTACCATGTAAGTGGCGACCCAAGATGGGTGACGATACCTAATTTTGGGGCGCCACACCCCACTTTAAATCTGCTTAACCCCTTGTTGGTTGCGTTGTTTAGCAACTCTCCGCTGGTAGGCTGCTAACTTGATCAAAGCCACCTCTCTGACTTCTTCCAACAGATCCAAGTTGGCCTTCAGTCCTTCGTCGTTGTAGATCTCTTTGAATTGACTGACCCGACGACTTGGAGATCCAATCTCAACTGGGACTAAGGCATCAGTACCATAGGCTAATCTGACAGGTGAATCCCCTGTGGTAGTCCTCGGTGTGGTCCGATAAGCCCATAACACGCTGAGTAGCTCCTCTGGCCATATTCCTTTAGCTTCGTCCAGTCTGCGCTTGATCCCATTCAGCAGCGTCCTGTTGGTCACTTCAACTTGCCCATTCGACTGTGGATGAGCCACCGAAGTCTTCTTATGCTGAACCCCTTGCTCTTTCAGAAATCCTTCAAATTTTGATCCCACAAACTAGCGTCCGTTGTCCGATATCACCACTTTAGGAATTCCGAAACGAAACACTACGGACTCCTTCATGAACTTCAAACACTCTTGCTCCGTTATCAGCCGAAGTGGTTTTGCCTCTACCCACTTGGTCATATAATCGATAGCCACTATGCATTTAAACCGACCGACCTTTTCGCTTTTAGCAATCGGACCCAAAGATATCTACCTCTCCGCATGTGAAAGGGGTATAGGAGATAAGATCGAGTATAGCTCTTCTGGTGGCTGATGTGGGATCGGACTGTTGAGCTGGCACTTCTCGCATTTCTTCACATATTTCATAGCTTCCTTGAAGATCGTAGGCCAGTAGTACCCCTGCCGAAGTACTTTGTAGGCTAATGACTTAGCAGCCATATGGTCGCCACAGATGCCTGATGAGTGCATATTATTCATTTATTTTGATTCCTTTATGTTTAGTTTTATTCCATGTTTCATGTGTATATGAGCTTAGTAATGTGTTTAATGATTTCAGGAAGATTTGGAGCTGAAATGAGGAAAAAAGAAAAATTACAGGGATTTTAGCATTAAGTTGGATGCATAGTCTTGGCTTGGGACTTGGATTTTATTGTAGAGCTCTTCCTTAGCTTTCCGGATCATCTTGAATCGTCCCAATCGGAGTTCATATGAAAATGTTATGCTCTTTTTACAAAACGGACGTTGAACCTCAAAGTTTGGAAATTGCAATTTACACAGTAGTCACTTGGAGCCAGATTTCGACCTTGATGCTGAAAGATTTTGTCGATTCTCAAAGAATGAAAGTTGTAGATCTCGTCGACAGCTTCGATTTGATAGGTAGCAGGCTTCGTAACGCCTCCTAGATCAAAAGTTATGCTCATTTTATCAAAGGACGTCGCAATAGAAAATGAAAATTCGGCCCAGCGAATTTGTGCGCGCAAATTGGAAAATCTTGGATTTTTGGAAAGTTTCTAAATGCAGATTTTGGCAGATTTCAACATGAAATGGGATTATTATTTCTATTAGCTTTAGGATTTACTTTATACTAAGATTTATTTCCAAATTAGATTCTATTTCTTTATGGAAACTAGTTATGATTTGTAATTCCTCTTAGGATTTGGATTTCTACTTCCCATAGGATTTAGGACTTTGTCTAGAACTATAAATAGAGGATGATAGTCAGGGTTTTATTCATCAATCATCTACTACATTCTCTCATCTACAACATTGGAGGATTGAAGACATGAGCTAAGTTATTTTTATTCAGTTCTAAGGGATGTTAAATCTTATTTATAATTAATGGTTAATTGAGTATTCATTATTTATTCCTTCTCACATGAAATTCATTCTTGATAACTGATTTAATTTCAATGCTATTTGGCTTAACGATTTGATTTTTGCAGGATTGAGTTGGTTAACAAATATCTTATGCTCTTTAGATCAAGGAATAATATTACGTAATTGATATTGTTTCTAATCACAAGTAGTAATTAGTAATACCGATTGTGGACAAGCTTTTGAGTATTGCTATGATTATCGTAAGACAAGTTAAACAATCCGAGCTTATGTGTTTGTTGCTTGGAATAGTCTAATTCCCTAGTTCTTAATGTCTTGCTTTATTATATTAAATCTAGAGAGCTTATTCTAGGTTATATAATTGTTAGAATCTTGTGAAGAGCTTGTTTCATTGAGTGACAATCTAAGGGGAGTTTCGGGTAGCAGAGCTTGTTGTTACCTAGGGCTATTAGTTTCATTTAAGGTTAAATAATGTTACACTTGATTAATCTATTATTGTAAAAAGGTGATAATTTGAATCAAGAATCAAGCTTTTTATTCATTGTTTATTCTTATTAGTTTATTCTTGTTAATTTAATTAATTAATTTAAAATTCCTTTTCATTAGAAATCATAAGATAAATATAAAATAAATCACTCTCTGTGGGATCGATCCTTGCTTACTATTGTGCTAATTGTTTAAATTTGTAAAGTGAAAGTGAGGTTAATTTAGGAGTGTAAACGACAACTCCCAATGCCTTTGTGAACTTCCCGAAGAGCATATTCAGCTTCGGTCAGGACCAAACACTTGAGCAATGGTGACGAAAATGCCCTTCGATAAAGATCCCCATCAATAAGAACGAAATTGGCACTTTTGTACTTGATCTTCTTTGCCAGCATCTAATCCGAAGGAAGGACGCCATCTGCCAAATATTCGATGTAGGGAGTCATCCACAGAGTTAGATCGCTTCGATACACATCACCGCATCTTGTGGATACTCTACCGGGTGCAAAACCTCCAGATAAACAGACCCATTGAAAACGACAGCATCCGTGGTGGCCAGTTTTGATAATGCATCGACAATGGAATTATCGTTACGTTCTATGCCCTGAAACTCATAAGAGACGAAATACTGAAGTCGGTCTTTCAACTTTGCCAAATACTTGATCATCTTTGTCCCACGAGCTTCATAATCTCCTGATAACTGCTTGACGACCAACTAAGAGTCACTATAAATGATCAGCTTCTGAACTTCTAGACTCTTCGCCAGTCGGACTCCTGCTAGCACTGCTTCATACTCGACCTCGTTGTTTGTTGCTCTGAACCCAAATCGGATGGCCTGCTGCACCTTGAACCCCTCCGGACTTGTCAAAATGATCCCTGCCCCACTGACATCTGCAATAGAGGATCCATCTGCATACAACGTCCATGAATTTTGTCCAGATCAAGAATCAGCAGAATCTTCGACGGACGTCTCGACCTTCAGCAACAAAGATCTCGCTTTGGAGAACGAACATTCCACCATGAAATCTGCCAAGGCTTGACCTTTGATAGCGGTTCGGGGATGATATTCAATAAAAAATTGAGATAATTCCATTATCCACGCTACTAATCTCCCCGAAACCTCTGGTTTGCTCATCACCTTCTTCAATGGTTGATCAGTGTAGATGACCAGGAACCGACCTTTAAAATATTTCCGAAGCTTTCGACTAGCAATTATCAAAGCAAAAACAAATTTTTCAATATTCGGGTACCTGGTTTCAGCATCCCTTAGGATATGGCTGACATAATAAACTGGATGCTGCTTCCCCCATGTTTCCTGAACCAAAATAGCTCCCACTGCCAACGAACTAGCTGTCAGATATAAATACAAGGTCTCAGATGGAGCAAGCTTCACCAATAAAGGAGCCGAAGACAAATAGGTCTTTATGCCTCGGAAGGTGTCTTCACACCCCGAAGTCCACTGGAATGTTTTTGCATTCTTCGGTCCCTTCAGTGTATCGAAGAATGACAAGCATCTTTCTGCAGATTTGGACATGAACCTTCTCAAAGCTGCAATCCTACCAGTCAGACGTTGAACGTCTTTGAACGACTGAGGAGTCTTCATGTCGAGAATAGCCTGGATCTTCTCCGGATTGGCCTCAATACCCCTCCGACTGACCAGATAACCCAGAAACTTCCCTGCACCGAGCCCGAAGGTGCATTTTGCCGGATTGAGCCTCAACTTGTGATGTCGGACAGTTTAAAAGCACTCCTCCAGATCATCCAAGTGCTTCTGAACATGCATGCTCTTCACGATCATATCGTCCACGTACACTTCAATGTTCCTCCCCAGCTGTCTCTCGAAGATGAAGTTCATCATTCTCTGGTAAGTGGCTCCAGCATTTATTAGGCCAAAGGTCATCTTCTTATATGCATACACCGAACGATGTGTAATGAATGCTGTCTTTGGAATGTCCTTCTTGCACATGGAAATTTGATGATAACCTGAAAAAGCATCCATAAAGCTTAGTAGTGCATACACCGAAGTGGCATCGACGAGCTGATCGATATGGGGCAGAGGATAGAAGTCCTTCGGACAAGCTTTGTTCAGGTCGGTATAGTCGATGCAAACTCGCCATTTCCCGTTCTTCTTCTGCACCAACACTACATTGGCCATCCACTCCAGATAATCGATCTCAAAGATGAAGTCAGCAGTTATCAGCTTCACGATCTCTTCATCAATGATCCTTTGTCGTTTAGGTGCAAAGATCCGCCTTTTCTGCCGAACTGGCTTTTTTGATGGATCCACATCTAGTCGGTGTTCGACAATATTCCGGCTGATTCCAGGCATGTCTTGTGGCTCCCATGCGAAGATGTCTGCATAGCAGCGAAGAAGTTCCATAAGGTTTGTCCGAAGAGGTTCTGGAAGACCCGAACCAATCTTCACTGTTTTGTCTTTCTTTCCCGTAACCACTTTTTGATCTCCTTCGCTCTCTCCGCAGGGACAATTTCTAAGACCCCAACTTATTATTAATGAAATTTAATTTTCTATTTATTATTTTGAAATAGTAAGGGTTGATTTGATTAATGTGATAGTTAGGGGTAAGATACGCAAATATTTCAAAATAAGCAAGTGGTTATAAAATATTCATCATTGTTTGGGAATATTCGTTTTGGTCGTGGAATATTCAGATCGCTTCGGGAATATTCGCATTTACGGCGCAAATGTATGTGGGGCCCCATACTCTGAAAAGCGATTGATGAAGAAAACGACAAATATAAGTTGTTTAAAAATAATCTACAGAAGTTGTTACCAAGTATACAACGTTGGAATACCCTATGGTTAAAACACAAGAATACACTGTTATTGCAAGACAAATTATTGATTCTTGCACGTTATTGAAGGCACTACTCAATAATGGTTACGTGAATTATCGCTCAAATTTTATTTTATCGAGTTAATAATTGTCATATTGATATTTTATATTCATTGTTGTTTCAATAATTGTCATTACACAAGATTTTTCATTATCGAAGCAATAATTCATATTATCCTAATAATATTATTAGATAACATTATTGGCAATGTCTAGAAAGTTCGCTCTAAGGAGAGGTTTGGTCACCTAATCATGCCAAAGAAGAAGAAATTTTTATCGAAAGCCCCTCTTCCCTGAACCCACTCGTTGTCAATATCAGATTCTCGTAATATTATTTGTGAATAATTAATTATTGATTTATATGATGAGAAAATATTGATTTTATGTGGATATAGATGGAGAAAATTTTTTAAAAATGACAATTGTTGAAAATTAATATTTTATCTTTTTCCGATAAAATAATTCATTTAAATATATTATTTTTTTAATATATTAATAATGGTGATATTTTTACAACGAATGTGGGATATATGAGTATACGAGGAGGAAGAGTATTTTTGTTGCAATAAATGTTTAAAATATGTTAAACATGTCAAGGGACCCCATTTATCGACCGAAATTTGATTATAAATGTAAAATCGCCTGCTTGTGGATTTCTTGGCCAATTTCTATTTGGAATTTGGAAAAACTTTCTTCTCGCAAAGTTGTAGAGAATTGAATTTCCTATAAAACTCTTAAGATTCGAATTTTCTGATGAAAGGGCTATTTATTATGAATTATTGAAGTTCAAGTTCAAATAATTGATTTTTGGGAGTTTAAATTATTTTTTTTAGAAAAAACGTTTTTTGTATTTTTGGACATCATTAACATGTGTGGCTGGTGTTTTTGACCAAAAGTGTGGGCTAAGGAAAATTTGTATAATTATATTAATATTATATTAAATTTTCTCGCTTTTGGTGTTCTAAGCATTTTCCTATAAATAGGTGCTTAGGTTAGAATTGAAAATCACACCGTAAACTCAAGTTTTCTCTCTATATTATCGAGCGTATTCTTGTGAGTATTTTGAGTATACTTTGAGTATTGTTAGACGGCAAGTTCCCTTCAAAGACTATATCCGTATTCCAAATTGTAAGACTAATCTTTCGAGGTAAGTGGATATTATTTTCTTCAAATGATATTATTTCTTCAATATCATTATGTCAAATATTGATCTGAAACTTTTATCAAATTTGAACTTTTTTCATGTCTGGGTTACTATTCATGAGTTACTATTCACGAAGTTACTATTCACGAGTTATATTCACGATTACTATTCACGATATACTATTCATGAAGCGTGAAGATGTTTTTTGGGAATTTCTATCTTTTGGTGTCTGAGTTACTATTCACGATAATACATGACACTATTCACGATAAAACTATTCAAAAAAATAAAATTTCTTCTTTTCGTCAAAATATCTATTCGATACTAGCTTTGATCAGATCCATGTTTTGATCATTCTTGAATTTTACACCACTATGATTATTTTTGAGGTATTTTTTGACGTGGATAAAACAAAGTACTAATCCTTAATCCTTAATCCTCACATTTTGTTTCACCGGATTCGCTTTTTAAAAAATATTTTCATCATCCTCGCCTAAATGATGATATTATGGAATATCTTCGGCCCGAAGTGCAAAGATGAATGATTTCTTAAGAATATCTTTACGCCCAAGATGAATGATGCAATCTGAACAAAAAAGTTTAGATTTAATACGACTAATCGATGAATATCTTTCGCCAGTAGTGCAAAGATGAATATTTGATTCCGTATGTATATCGATTGATGTTACAGGATAAAAGATAGATTTATGAACTTTTAAATTCATACATGTAAGATAGTAGTTTGCATTCTCTACTTAACTCTTCTAATGAATTATTATTTCACACATGAATATTGATTTAAAATTTGTCATCTATCAGATTCTATTAGATTTTCCCTCGTCAAGACTAACGATAATTTGTTGTATATTATCTTAGTCATAATATTCTTTATCGAGCTAGTTGAGCTCACCCTTTTCCTTTTTGTTCCATTTTTCTCGTGAGGCTAGAATATAAATAAGTACGAGCCTGGGTATGGAATGAAGGTTTTAGAGAGATTGTTTAGTAGTCCTCACCATTTTTGTAAAATAATGTATCAATAAATGTGATGAGGATTTATTTGAGTATAGATATTGTCTGAAGATAATATTTGTATTCAAACTCACGCTTTATCGTTGTAATAATAAAGTTGTAGTTGCTTTCGCATCACGATCGACAACTCGTAATGGGTGATGTATACCTATTTTGGGGGCGCACATCAGCTGGGTATCGTAGCTAGGATATGATCTCTCCAAGCGAGATCTGGAATGAACTAGAGGGGAGAGAGTAAATCCTTCGCTAAAGGTGTCCTACCTAAGCTTATTTGTTAGTTGGTCAAGATATAGGATATTATGTGATATATTGATTTCTTTAATTAACCCTTGTTTTATGACAAGATTTGAGAATGTCGATCGAGAATATTAACAATGGAAATGAGACCGTGGAGACGCCTGCACTCACCAACGAGGAGAACGTGCAACAGTCGGGCAATGTTCCTCCCGCGAACAACACCATCGAAAGCGTATGATGAACGAGGGATGTTTAGAAGTTTTTTGCAGCTCATGCAAAATCGCATTTAGGAGACTCGTGTTCAAAATACAGAGAAAAATGATAGCAATTCACCAAGTTGTCACAAATGCAAGCAGCTTCAAAGAGTCAGACCACCAGAATTTAAGGGAAAGCCGATCCGATCACGGGCGAAACACGGGTCAAACAAATTACCAAGATATTCGATGTCTGGGATGCACGGAGAAATGAAGGTTCCATTCGCCACCTTTATGTTCCGTGGCGCAGGCGTATCATCGGTGGAGTCTCAGAAAGCACTCCATCCAAATTTGACTCAAAGATGTCTTGGGAGACGCTTCAGAAAACTATTTAATGACAAATACTTTCCTCAAGTGTTCATATACGAAGGAAGTGGAGTTCATCGATTGAACAAAACAACACGACGGTGTCTCAAAGACGAGGCAAAGTTTGCAGAGTTATCCAGTTCAGACCTCATTTGGTGGAGAATGAGGAACGATGACGCTGATGTTTCTTAGAGGTTTGAAACCCCAGATACGCCAAATATCTCATTTCTCATAAATTTCTCTCTATTCGATGTTGTAAAAGGGCTCAATTATTAGAGCGAGATAACGAGTACTACCAACCGAGGGACCATAACCAGATCGTATCGTAGATAAGAACAATGTAATAATGATAACCAAATGAGAAAGAAACAGACGGACAAAATGGTAACCACTCTGTGGTAATCATGGCCATGAAAATAAGAAGTGAGTCGAGAGAGATTTTAAAAGAGGAGATTTAATAACGACTATGTGAAGACGACAAAGCGTCGAAAAGAATCGGTTCTAAGGAGGAGAACGACCACCCATTATATGCTATAAATGCGAAAAGAGGGACATATCACCAAAACCGCCCACAACAGCTCAAGGTATGCTATAATTATGGAAAGGAAGGACATATCGCCGAGATCAGACAAGAATAAACCTAGTTCAATGGGGATTTGACTCAAAAGACTATCCCGTAAAAGTCAAAGTCAACGATTCCGGAAGAGCGCTTTGTTGTGATCGGTCATAATGCGAGGAACCCAAACGAGGTGATCACGGTAAGCTATTTATAAATTCTTATGAAGTTTATACCTTACTTGATACCGGTATACCCATTCATTTATCTCTCCCGCATGTGCTCAACGCTTAAACTCGACCCTAGAGAAATTAGACTTTGACCTATCTGTGGAAACTCCGTTAGAGAAACTTTCATCACATCCACCGCTTATAAATCTTGTTTGATTCAAGTTGGCACCATTACCTTACCGTCAATTTTCTTATCTCTTTAAAGATACTTGCTTTTGATGTGATTTTAGGGATTGATTGGTTAACTACTCATCATGCCAAAATTGATTGTTTTCGTAAGGTTGTTAGTTTTCATATTCCTAACCAACCCGTTGTACGAATTCAAGCAACTAAACCATTAAAATCAATCACCGCTATATCTAATCATAAAGCTATTCGCTTATTGAAAAACGGATGTCAAGCTTTCTTAGCCCATGTTATGGATTTGAATAAAGACACGCCAAATTTGAATAATATTCCCGTTGTATCGACTTTCCCGACGATTTCCAAGAACTTCCCGCCTACCCCCGTAACGCGTGAAGTTGAATTCTTTATTGATCTTGAACCCGGTACAAAGCCCATTTCTAAAACCCCATATCGAATGGCTCCTATTGAACTTCAGAGTTAAAGGTCCAACTACAGAATTGTTGGACATCGGCTTTCATTCTGCCCTAAGACATCTCCTCGGGTGCTCCTGCTTTTATTCAGAAAGAAGAAAAAGACGGGAGTATGCGACTTTGTATTGACTATCTGGAATCGAACCATGTCACCATCAAGAATAGGTATCCTCACCTCGTATTGATGACTTGTTTGACCAAATTGCAGTAAGGCACAATTCTTTTCAAAAATCGATCTTCGCTCGATATCATCACCAAGATTAGAATCGAGGATATTCCAAAGACCGCCTTTTAAACTCCCAGACATGGGCATTATGAATTCTTAGTCATGTCTTTCTGACTAACTAATGCTCCCGCGGCTTTCATGGATATGATGAACCGAGTATTCAAGGAATATTTGATCAATTCGTTGTTGTTTTTATCATGACATCCTCATATATTCCAAAAGTCGTGAAGATCATGAGCACCATTTGAAGTCGGTACTCCAAAGGCTTCGTGAAAACAAACTATATGCCAAATTGAAGAAATGCGAAGTTCGCTTGAGGAAGTAGCATTCCTTGGGCACGTGGTGTCAAAACATGGAGTATCCGCTGATCCGGCCAAGATCAAGCAATACAAAGTTGGAGCAACCAAGTTTGGTGGATCAAGTACGTAGCTTTTTGGGCTTAGCCGGTTATTATCGAGATTCGTGGAAGGGTTTTCTCGAATCGCTACTCCATTAACTCAAATAAACTCTAAGGATACAAAATTCGCTTGGAGCGAAGAACGCGAGAAAAGTTTCCAAGAGCTTAAGAGAGACTTATTTCTAAGACTGTTCTAACAATACCATCCGGTTCGGATGGATTTGTTATCTACAAATGATGCTTCGTGCAAAGGGTTAGGATGTGTTCTCATGCAACGTGGGAAAGTCATAGCTCTATGCCTCATGACAACTTAAAGAGTATGAGAGGAATTATCCTACTCATGATCTAGAGTCAAGTAAATGCAAGCTGCGCTTAAAGATATGGAGGCACTATCTATATGGGGAGAAAGTGGAGATATATTCGCACCATAAAAGCCTTAAATATTTCTTCACTCAAAAGAACTCAACATGCTAAGCAATGACGCTGGCTCGAAAGCTATTGAAAGACTACGACCACACTATATTCAATACCATCCCGAAAAGCGAACGTGGTAGTGACGCGTTGAGTAGAAGATCATATGCGCAGAACGAGTGCGATGATGTCAAGTATAATGACAGAGCCAACTTTAATAGAAAAGTTAAGGTCGCTTTCAAGCCACCGAATCCGAGCCGATGCGTATGAAGAAGAAAGTACAAGAAGGAGCTATTCCTAAGCGAGAATCGATGAAGAAGGAATACTTCGAGTCCACTCTGACTTTGTGTTCCTAACGACTCGATTTGAAGTACAAGATTATGATGGAGGCACACAATATGCCATTTGCAATCCATCCTCGAAGTACTAAAATGTATCGTGATCTTCTACATACATTTTGGTGGAACAATATGAAGAGAGAGATTGCAAAGTTTATCTCGATGTGTTTAACTTGCCAACGTAAAAGCGCGAGCATCTTGTACCTAAGGGTCCGCTGAACCACTTGAGATTCCGAATGGAAGTGGGAACACATTACTATGGATTTCACACGGGTCTTCCTACTTGCTTCTCAAGGCATCAATGCTATTTGGGTTATTGTTGATAGATTAACCAAGTCTCGCTTATTTCTTGCCGACACGGAGACTTATTCCTCGAACGCCTTGCTAGTATGACGTGAATGAGATTGTGAGGTTGCATGGCATGCCCAGATCCATAGTTTCGGATCGTGACCCAAGATTCACTTCAAGATTTTGGGTTAGCTTGCAAAAAAGCTATGGGCACGGATTTGCGATTTAGTTCGCGATACCATCCCCAAACCAGACGGACAATCGAGAGGACTATTCAAACTCTTGAAGATCTATTAAGACTCGTGTCCTAGACTTCAAGGGTAGTTGGGATAAGTATTTACCATCAGGTGGAATTCTCCTACAACAACAAATGCTTATCGTGCAAGTATAGGTGTGGCTCCATTCAAGCATTATATGGACGAAAAATGTCGCTTCTCAATATATGTTGGGATGAGGTGGGTGAAGCAACATTGTTGGGACCCGAGTTAGTACGTATGACTCACCGAAAAAGATCCAAATGATTCGACAACGATATACAAACGGCACAAGATCGACAAAAGAGTTATGCGGATCTTCATCGAAAGGACGTGGAATTTAATGTAGGGATCATGTATTGTCATGAAGTTGCTCCATGGAAGGGAGTTACAAGATTTGGGAAGAGAGGAAAGCTCAATCCACGATTTATCGGTCCATTTCAAATTCTCGACCGAGTAGGAAATGTAGCCTATGACTTGCGCACCTCCAAGTATGTCTCGTGTTCATAATGTGTTTCATATATCCGTATTTCAGTAAATATGTGAAAGACCCGAACCACGTTATTGAAGTTAGAACCGGACGAGATAGCCAAGACTTAACGATGAGGGTACCCGCCAAGATCTTGGATAGGAAGGAGCATGTCCCACGCCAAGAAAGGTCATACCACAAGTTAAAGTTTTGTGGAGGAATCATGCTATAGAGGAAATGACCGGGAATTGAAACGAAAAATGAAAGCGAGGTATCCTCACCTTTTCAAACACCAGTATGTGACGCCAATTTCGAGGACGAAATTTCATAAGGAGGGAGGTTGTAAGACCCCAAATTTTTAAATAAAAAGGAATTTCCTCTATTTATTATTTTGAAATAGTAAGGGTTGATTTGATTAATGTGGATAGTTAAGGGTTAAATACGCAAATATTTCAAAATAAGCAAGTGGTTATAAAATATTCATTATCGTTGGGAATATTCGTTTGGTCGTGGAATATTCGATCGCTTGTCGGGAATATTCGTATTTACGACACGCAGCCCATGTGTGGGGCCCCATAACTAAAAAGCGATTGGATGAAGAAAACGACAAATATAAGTGTTTAAAAATAACTACAGAAGTTGTTACTCAAGTAATACTTGTTAAAATACCCTATGGTTAAAACACAAGAAGACGCGTTGTTGACAAAGCAGACACTTATTGATTGCACCAATTAAAGAAGGCACTACTCAATAATGGTTACGTAATTATCGCTCAAAGATTTTATTTTATTGAGTTAATAATTGTCAATTGATATTTTATATTACGTTGTTTCAATAATTGTCATTACACAAGATTTTTCATTATCGAAGCAATAATTCATATTATCCTAATAATATTATTAGATAACATTATTGGCAATGTCTAGAAAGTTCTGCTCTAAGGAGAGGTTTGGTCACCTAATCAAGGCTACCAAGAAGAAGAAATTCTTATCGAAAGCCCCTCTTCCGGAACCGCCTCGTTGTCAATATTGTGATTCTCAGTAATATTATTTGTGAATAATTAATTATTGATTTATATGATGAGGAAAATATTGATTTTATGTGGATATAGATGGAGAAAATTTTAAAAATGACAATTGTTGAAAATTAATATTTTATCTTTTTCTCGATAAAATAATTCATTTAAATATATTATTTTAATAATATATTAACGGTGATATTTTTACAACGAATGTGGGATATATGAGTATACGAGGAGGAAGAGTATTTTTTGTTGCAATAAATGTTTAAAACATGTTAAACATGTCTGTGGACCCCATTTATCGATCCGAAATTTGATTATAAACAGTAAATCGCCTGCTTGTGGATTTCGGTCAATTTCTATTTGGAATTTGGAAAACTTTCTTCTGCAAAGTTGTAGAGAATTGAAATTCCTATAAAAACACGCAAGATTCAATTTTCTGATGAAAGGGCTATTTATTATGAATTATTGAAGTTCAAGTTCAAATAATTGATTTTTGGGAGTTTTAAATTATTTTGTTAGAAAAACGTTTTTTTATTTTTTTTGGACATCATTAACATGTGTGGCTGGTGTTTTTGACCAAAAAGGTGGACTAAGGAAAATTTGTATAATTATATTAATATTATATTAAATTTTCTCTTTTGTGTTTCTAAGCATTTTCCTATAAATAGGTGCTTAGGTTAGAATTGAAAATCACACCGTAAACTAAAGTTTTCTCTCTCTATATTATCGAGCATATTCTTGTGAGTATTTTGAGTATACTTTTGAGTATTGTTAGATTATGGCGCAAGTTCCTTCAAAGACTATATCCTTATTCAAATGTAAGTACAAATCTTTCGAGGTAAGGGGATGTTATTTTCTTCTCAAATGATATTATTTCTTCAATATCATTATGTCAAATATTGGTTGAACTTTTTATCAAATTTGGAACTTTTTCATGCTCTGGGTTACTATTCATGAGTTACTATTCACGAAGTTACTATTCATGAGTTACTATTCACGAGTTACTATTCACGAGTACTATTCACGAAGCGTGAAGATGTTTTTGTGGAATTTCTATCTTTTGGTGTCGAGTTACTATTCACGTATACTGACTATTCACGATACTCAAGACTATTCACGATATCTGATACTATTCAATTTAAAAATAAAATTTCTTCTTTTCGTCAAAAACATCTATTCGGATACTAACTCGATTGTATCCATGTTTTGATCATTCTTGAATTTTACACCACTATGATTGTTTTTGAGGTATTTTTGGACGTGGATAAAACCAAAGTACTAATCCTTAATCCTTAATCCTTGTCATTTTGTTTCAATGGATTCGCTTTTTTTAAAAAATATTTTTCATCATCCTCGGTCTTAAATGATGATATTATGGAATATCTTTGGCCAGTAGTAAAAGATGAATGATTTCTTAAGAATATCTTTGGCCAGTAGTAAAGATGAATGTGTGTTTGAATGAATTCTGAATGAATATCTTTGGCCCAGTAGTGCAAAGATGAATATTTGATTCCGTATGTATATTGATTGATGTTACAGGATAAAAGATAGATTTATGAACTTTTAAATTCATACATAGAAATAGTAGTTTGCATTCTCTACTTAACTCTTCTAATGAATTATTATTTCATCATGCGAATATTGATTTAAAATTTGTTGTCTATCAGATTCTATTATATTTTTCCTCGTTGAAGACTAACGATAATTTGTTGTATATTATCTTAGTCATAATATTCTTTATCGAGCTAGTTGAGCTCACCCTTTTCCTTTTTGTTCCATTTTTCTCGTGGAGGCGAGAATATAAATGAGTACGAAGCCTGGGTATGGAATGAAGGTTTTAGAAAGGATTGTTTAGTAGTCCTCACCATTTTTGTAAAATAATGTATCAATAAATGTGATGAGGATTTATTTGAGTATAGATATTGTCTGAAGATAATATTTGTATTCAAACTCACGCTTTTACTGTTGTAATAATAAAGTTGTAGTTGTTTCTGTACCATGTATTGACAACTCAGAATAGGTGATGTATACCTATTTTGGGGGCGTCACAACTGGGAGTTCAATAGTGCCTGCAACTTTGACTGGATCATTGCTGAAGCCATATAGGGGAGCCTCCTGCCCGACCTCCATCTTTCGCCCATCAAGATGCATCCTCTGATAAGCATGGGCATATAGAATATCAACGGAAGACCCGTTATCAATCATCATTTGCTTCATGTCTACCGAACCCACTTGTGCTGTGATCACCAAGGCTCCTTCACGGGGTTCGATGGGCTCCGAAGGATAATCAGCATCACTGAAAGATATAGTTGTTCCCGAAAATGGTCTGTTGGTCTTCGGGGGAGCACCCACTGTAAGACCCCAACTTTTATAAACAAAGATGAATTTTCTATAAATATTATTTTTGAATATTATGGAATAAATTTGATATAATGTTATAGTTGTGGGTAATATTTATAAATTTTGCAAAGTAAGCAAGTTGTTATAAAATATTCGTTTGGTCTGGGAATATTTTTTTGTTTGGGAATATTCGTGCGACGACTTTCAATCATTAGTGGACCCCATTAACGGAAGTATTGTCGTAGTTAAAAAACGATTAAATTATCTTTCTATAAAAATAACTACAGAGGTGTTACCGTTAAAACTGTTGAACTACCCTTAATAAAAGTACAATGAATACGCCAGAAGTTGTATAAGTAGCACACGATATTGATTATTGATGCTTACGTGAGAAGTCACTCACGGTATGCTCAATTATTCTTTGCGATAATTCACGATCATATCTCTTATATTATTGATTCAATTATTGTCACAATCATCATCGTATAATATGTTATAGTATTAAATCAATAATTGAGACGACAAGTTATAAATGATTAATAATTGTTGAAAGATTAAATATGTGTTGATTAAAAAAAAATGATTTGTGGTAATATTTATTCAATCCTTGATGTATATAAAGAGTCTCATATGAGACGCGTTTGGTAAGTTTGATTATTTTATGGGGGCCCATATGTCATCATCTAAGAGTCTCTTTGTCAATAGTAATTACCTTCGTCAATAGTAATTACCTTTGTGAATAGTAATTACCTTCGTCAATAGTAATTACCTTTAACAGACGTCAAACCACTTGCCGTTTCATATTACAGGCGTCGAACCACTTGTCGTTTCACATTACAGGCGTCGAACCACTTGTCGTTTCACATTACAGGCGTCGAACCACTTGTCGTTTCACATTACAGGCGTCAAACCACTTTTCTTTTCACATCACCGATTAAATCAAGCCACTTGCCTTTTCACGTGGCAAAGTCTTAGCTAGAAATCTTCTATAAATAGAGGCCTAGTGCTTCATTATTTTTCACGAATTCATTCAAGCTATAGAGAGAGAAAGTATAGAAAGAATAAGAGAGAAAGAAGAAGAGTATTTTGTTACTATACTACTGCAGTATTCAATCTCCTACAAAAAGTAAGGGGTGTTATTCTTTCTTATTCATGAAGAGAACTGTTGTTATTCCATTGCTTATTATTCTGCTGGAATAACTCAGATAATGTGGTTTACCCTATACTTGGTGAAATTCTTCTATTATTACATTGGAACATCCATCACGTGTGTTTTACATCGGACTCGGTTCCGCTTTTTTATTATTATTACTGTTGGAACATCCTCGCTCAGCATGTGTTTTACACCTGGACCGGTTCCATCTTTATTATTATTCTGTTGGAACATCTTGTCACATGTTTTTTACGCCGCCCTGGTTCCATTCTTTATTATTCTGTTGGAATAACTCACCGCGCTGCGGCCTATCGCATTTATGGTGATTTCTTTTGTTATTCCATTCTTTATTATACCCATTAGTTAAAACTTTGACTTCTATACTCCAAGAAATTAGTGGAATATCCTTGATATTTGCAAGCTTCATCCAAAGATCCTTTCATGGAAATATTCTTCTCGAGATTCTTGAATTTTACTCTACAAAGCATGATCATGTTGATAGTTTGGATATTATTGGTTCCTAGATAAATTAATTCTTGAACTTGTTTTATTGAATTCTTATATCATTGTCATCATCCTCATGTTTATATTATGTTGAAAGTCATCCGTGGCACATAGTGCATAGATGGACTTGGTATGATTATGACCGAGAGACTATTCGGTGTAATCATGGCCGTAATGTTACAAATGATGTGATAAAAATCCTCGATGGTCCGTAGTGCATTGATGGACAGTTGTTGGCATGATCATGACCATTAATGAATACACAAATATTCTTGGCCCGTAGTGCATGAATAATTATGGTCGTGATACTAAAGAATATCCTTGGCCGTAGTGCAGGGTGATTCGATGATGTGGAATATTTATTAAAAGTTTGAGTCTCAAATATAATGGATGAAAAACCTTTTAAATCATAAAAGATAGTAGATTTTATTTTCTACTTGACTCTTTTAATGGATTGCTGGTTCCGCCGTAGTTAAACTTGATGTTCATTATATTTTATCAGTTTAACACTGTTGTAGGCTAATGATAATTTATTCTGCATTATCTTAGTCATAATATTTCTTCTTGAGCTAGTTGAGCTCACCCTTTCTTTCACCGTTTCTCTTCGTGAAATGAGAATATAGGCCGGACGAGTCGGGGAACGGAGTAATGGTCCAGAGGATAGCATTAGTAGTCCTCACTATTATGTGAAATAGTGTGATAATAATTGTAATGAGGACTCCTATTGAGTTTGTATAATCTCTAGAAGACAATATTTGTATTCAAATTCACAGTTTATGTCGTATTGTACACGACAGTTATATTAGTAAGTTGTATTTAAATTCTGTACCATGTATCTGACTACCCAAGATGGGTGATGTATACCTAATTTTGGGGGCATCACAGTTGGTATCAGAGCTTAGGGATATGATCCCTGGCTAAGATGTGAGAATAGTACTAGGAGGGGAGAGACGAAGAGTACCTTCGCTAGTATGACCTACCTAAGTTTATGTGCTATTTTATTGCTCGGTCAGAATATAGGGATAATATGTTACATGTCAATTAACCTTTTGTTTTGTGGCGATGTCGAAAATGACATCCGAGAATGTTGAGAATAGCAATGGAGCACAAAGCGATCGTTGATTCACCACATATCAATAATCAGGATAATGTGCATCAGGAAGGCGACACTCCTCATGCAAAAAACAACACTGACCAAATGATGAATGATCAAATGTTCAGAGGCTTTATGCAATTCATGCAACAACAGACGAGAGCGACTCCTATCCAAAACGTGGGTGGAAACACGGAAAAATCTCGGTGATTCACAGCTAAGCAGTTCAAGGAGCTGGGACCACCGAAGTTTAAGGGAGAGCAAAACCACTTACAAGGAAGCATGGATAAAGCAAATTACCAAGATATTTGATGTCTTGGGATGCTCCAAGGAGCAAAAGGTTCCTTTACGCGCTTTATGTTCTTGCGGAGAAAGCGATTCTTGGTGGGAATCGGTAAAACGTACTCAACTTCTTTGTCTTCAAGATATCTTGGGAGAAGTTCCAGAGTCATTCAACGACAAATACTTTCTGAAAGTATTAAGGCCCACATGAAGGAGGTGGAGTTTATCAAGTTGGAACAAAATAATATGGCCAGTGTCAATGTACGAAGCAAAATTTGCGGAGTTATCACGGTTTCGTCCCCACTTGGTGGATAAAAAGAGAGAATGGCGTGAATGTTTTAAGAGGTTTGAAGTCGGAGATACATCAACATCTTATTTCTCATAAACCGTGTTTGTATTCGGATGTTGTAAATAGGGCTCGATTAGTGGAGCGCGATAACGAGTCAATGAACTAAAAGAGAAGCGGTGACAAAAATTATAATACCGGTGAGTAGTCATCGAGCGGTGACAACAAGCGTGGAGGGAATCAACAGGCGGATATATGGTAACCACTTGGTGGTAATCGGGCCAAAACAATAAGAATGGACATTTCAAGAAAAGGAGATTCAACAATGATGGAAAGACGTCGGCACCAAAGACCCGTTGTTAAGGAAGGAGAAAGACCACCCATCATATGCTTCAAATGCGGAGGAGAGGACACATCGATCAAATGCATACCATGCTTAGTCAAAGCATGTTATAATTGTGGAAGAGAAGGTCACTTAGCTCGATTTTGTTGTTTCACCAAGACAAATTCAAATAGGATGGAGGCACCAAAGGTCGTCCCGAAAAAGTCAAAACCAGAGTCTGAGGAGAGGCGTTTGTTGTGACCTCCTGAGAGATCAAGGAACCCGAATGAGGTCATCACGGGTAAGCTTATCATAAACTCTAGTGAAGTCTATACTTTATTTGATACTGGGGTTCTACCCATTCTTTTATTTCTTCTACTTGCGCTCATCGATTAAATTTGACTCAGGAGAAATTAGACTTTGACTTATCTGTGGAAACTCCGTTGGGAGAAACCTTCATTACATCCACTTTGTTTATAAGTCTTGTTTGGTTCAAATCGGTACCCTCACATTACACCGTCGATCTTATTTCATTAAAAATACTTGCATTTGGCGTGATTTTAGGGATTGATTGGTTAACTACTTATCATGCAAAAATTGATTGTTTTCGTAAGGTTGTTAGCTTTCATATTCCTAACCAACCTATTATGCGAATTCAAGCGACCAAACCATTAAAATCAATCACGGTCGTCTCAAGCCATAAAGCTATTCGTTTATTGAAAAACGGATGTCAAGCTTTCTTAGCTCATGTCACAGATTTAAACAAAAATACGTCAGTTTTGAACGATATTTCTATTGTTAATAAATTTCCTGACGTATTCCCCGAAGAACTTCTTGGCCTACCCCCAGAGCATGAAATTGAATTTTGTATCGACCTTGAACCCAGACAAAACCTATTTCCAAAGCCCCATATCGAATGGCTCTATTGAACTTCGGGAGTTAAAGACCCAACTGCGAGAATTGTTAGACATTGGCTTTATTCGTCCCTAGTACTTCTCCTTGGGGTGCTCCTGTTACTATTCGTGAAGAAGAAAGATGGGAGTATGCGACTTTGTATTGATTATCGGGAGTTGAATCATGTCACCATCAAAAATAGGTATCCATTGCCACGTATTGATGACTGTTTGACCACGATTGCAAGGAGCCAAATTCTTTTCAAAGATTGATCTTCGTTCCGGATATCACCAATTGAAGATTAGAACCGCTGACATTCCAAAGACGGCTTTCAGAACTCGGTGCGGGCATTATGAATTCCTAGTCATGTCCTTTGGATTGACTAATGCTCCTGCTGCCTTCATGGATATGATGAACCGAGTATTCAAGGAATATTTGGATCACTTTGTGGTCGTCTTTATTGATGACATCCTTATTTATTCCAAAAGCCGTGAAGATCATGAGCAACACTTGAGGCTGACACTCCAAAAGATTCGTGAATATAAGCTTTATGCCAAGTTGAAGAAATGCGAGTTCGGGCTTGAAGAAGTAGCATTCCTTGAGCACGCGTGATCAAGTCATGGAATATCTGTTGACCCAAAGAAAGATTGAAGCTATTCAAAGTCGGGAACAACCTAAATCGATGATCAAAACGTAGCTTTCTCGGTTTAGTTTGGTTATTATTGGAGATTCATGGAAGGATTTTCTCGAATCGCTACTCCATCGACTCGGTGACTCGGAAAGATACAAAGTTCGGTTGGAGCGAAGAATGTGAGAAGAGTTTTCAAGAACTCAAGAGAAGACTTATTTCAAAGACTGTTACGACAATACCATCCGGCTCGGAGGGATTTGTCATCTACAATGATGCTTGGGAAAAAGGGTTGGGATGTGTTCTCATGCAACATGGAAAAAGTTATAGCTTTATGCCTCACGACAACTCAAAGAATATGAGAGGAATTATCCTACTCATGATCTAGAGTTGACAAATTATTGTCTTTACACTTAAAATTTGGAGGCATTACTTGTATGGGGAGAAAGTGGAGATCTTTACGGATCATAAAAGCCTCAAATATTTCTTCACTCAAAAGGAACTCAACATGCGACAACGACGTTGGCTTGAACTGCTGAAAGATTATGATCATACCATCCAATACCATCCTGGAAAAGCGAACTGGTGGTAGTTGACGCATTGAGTAAAAAGATCATATGCAAGCAATCTGAGTGCGATATTGTCAACGCAAAGGCCCATTTTGTGTGACTTGCAAAGGATGGAGATAGAGTTAAAGACTCAGGGGACGCGTGTGATGATAGCGAGTATCTGAGTAGAACCAGACTTTAATCGATAAAGTTAAAGTTGCTCAAGCTACGGACACTGGAGTCGATGCGTATGAGGAAGAAAGTGCAAGAAGGTGCTATGCCGGAAGCAAGAATCGATGAAGAAGGAATACTTCGAGTCAACTCCAGACTTTGTGTTCCTAATGACCCTGATTTAAAGTATATTATCATGATGGAGGGCACAACACACCATTTGCAATCTATCCTGGGAGTACCAAAATGTATCATGATATTAGTCATACATTTTGGTGGAGCAATATGAAGAGAGAGATAGCGCTGTTTATCTCAAGGTGTCTAACTTATCAATGAGTTAAAGCGGAGCATCAAGTACCAAAAGGTCCATTGCAACCACTTGAAATTCCAGAATGGAAGTGGGAGCACATTACCATGGATTTCGTTACCGGTCTTCCTAAGGTTTCTCAAGGCATAAATGTGATTTGGGTCATTGTTGATAGATTGACCAAGTCTGCTCATTTCTTACCGATACGAGAAACTTATACACTTGAACGTCTTGCTCAGTATGTACATAAACGAGATTGTAAGACCGCATGGTATCTTGCAGGTATCCATAGTTTCTGATCGAGACCCGAGATTCACTTCACGATTTTGGGTTAGTTTGCAAAAAGCTGTGACGCCCCCAAAATAGGTATACATCACCTATTCTGAGTTGTCAATACATGAGTGCGAAACAACTACAACTTTATTATTACAACAAGAAAGCTGTGAGTTTGAATACAAATATTATCTTCTGATAATATCTATACTCAAATAAATCCTCATCACATTTATTGATACATTATTTTACAAAAATGGTGAGGACTACTAAACAATCCTTTCTAAAACCTTCATTCCATACCCCAGACTGCATACTCGCTTATATTCTCGCCTCCACGAGAAAAATGGAACAAAAAGGAAAAGGGTGAGCTCAACTAGCTCAAGAAGAAGAATATTATGACTAAGATAATATACAACAAATTATCGTTAGTCTTCAACAGGAAAAATCTAATAGAATCTGATAGACAACAAATTTTAAATCAATATTCGCATGGCGAAATAATAATTCATTAGAAGAGTTAAGTAGAGAATGCAAACTACTATCTTCATGTATGAATTTAAAAGTTCATCGTCTATCTTTTATCCACTGTAACATCAATCAATATACATCTGGAATCAAATATTCATCTTTTTACACTACTGAGCCAAAGATATTCATCATTAGTCATGTTCATTTAAACACTGTTCATCTTTTGCACTACGGCCAAAGATATTCTTCAGAAATCATTCATCTTTTGCACTACTGGCCAAAGATATTCTTAAGAAATCATTCATCTTTGCACTACTGGGCCAAAGATATTCCATAATATCATCATTTAAGGCCGAGGATGATGAAAAATATTTTTTTAAAGAAACGAATCCAATGAAACAAAATGACAAGAATTAAGGATTAAGGATTCGTACTTGGTTTTATCCACGTCCAAAAATACCTCAAAAAATAATCATAGTGGTGTAAAATTCAAGAATGATCAAAACATGGATACAATCGAGTTAGTATCCGTAATAGATGTTTTAGACGAAAAGAAGAAATTTTATTTTTCTGAATAAGATCTGAGTATCGTGAATAGTCTTGTCAGTATATCGTGAATAGTCTTAGATATCGTGAATAATAACTCGACACCAAAAGATAGAAATTCCACAAAAAACATCTTCACGCTTCATGAATAGTACTTTCGTGAATAGTAACTCGTGAATAAGTAACTTCATGAATAAGAACTCGTGAATAAGTAACTCATGAATAAGAACTCATGAATAGTAACCCCAACATGAAAAAGTTCCAAATTTGATAAAAACTTCAAATCAACATTTTTTAGCATAATGATATTGAAGAAATAATATCATTTGAGAAGAAAATAACATCCCATACCTCGAAAGATCAATACTTAGCTAGAATCTAGGGTATAGTATATAGTCTCAAGGAACTTGCACCGCCTAGCAATACTCAAGGTATACTCAAAATACTCACAAGAATACGCTTTCGATAATATAGAGAGAAAACTTCGATTTTGGTGTGATTTTCAATTCTAACCTAAGCACCTATTTATAGGAAATTGCTTAGAACACTCAAAGCGAAAAAATTTAATAAAATATTAATATATAATTATTAAATTCCTACGCTTTTAAAATCTGATTCAAACCATCAGCCACCAAGAGTGACTCACCTTGCCTAACTCAAAAAAAACGTTTTTCTTATTAAAAATATTTAAAACTTCAAAATTAATTATTTGAACTTTGAGAACTTCAATAATTCATAATAAATAGCCCTTTCATCAGAAAATTCGAATCTCGCGAGTTTTTATAGGAATTTCAATTCTCTACAACTTTACAGAAGAAAGTTTTTCCAAATTCCAAATAGAAATTGACCGAAATCCACAAACGGGTGATTTTACAGGTATAATCAAAATTTCAATCGATAAATAGGGTCCACCGACATGTTTAACATGTTTTAAACATTTATTGCAACAAAAATACTCTTCCTCCTCGTATACTCATATATCCCACATTCGTTGTAAAAATATCACCATTATTATATTATTAAAATATAATAATATATTTAAATGAATTATTTTATCGAGAAAAAGATAAAATTTCAATTTTCAACAATTGTCACATTAAACTTTTCTCCATCTATATCCACATAAAATCAATATTTTCCTCATCATATAAATCAATAATTAATTATTCACAAATAATATTACGTAATCACAATATTGACAACCAGTGCGCCTCCTCAGAAAGAGGGCTTTCAATAAGAATTTCTCCTCATTGGCGCGCAATTAGGTGACCAAACCTCTCCTTAGATGTAACTTTCTAGACATTGCCAATAATGTTATCTAATAATATTATTCGGATAATATGAATTATTAGCCGATAATGAAAAATACGTGTGTAATGACAATTATTGAAACAATGACAATATAAAATATCAACGCAAAGATTATTAACTCAATAAAATAAAATCTTTGAGCATTAATTATCAGTAACCATTATTGAGTAGTACCTTTAATAATTGGTGCAATACTGCAGTGTCTTCTTGTCAACAACGCGTATTACTATGTTTTAACCACCGTATTCCAATAAGATAATTGATAATAACTACGCCAGTTATTTAAAAATAACTTATATTTATCGTTTTCTTCATCCAATCGCTTTCCGTTATGGGGCCCACACATGGTCAAATGCGTCGTCGTTTAATATTCCCCGAAGCGATCTAATATTCCACGACCAAACGAATATTCCCGACGATAATGAATATTTTATAACCACTTGCTTATTTTGAAATATTTGCGTATTTAACCCTTAACTATCCACATTAATCAAATCAACCCTTACTATTTCAAAATAATAAATAAAGGAAATCCCTTTTTATTTAAAAATTTCGGGGTCTTACAAAAGCTATGGGCACAGACTTACGATTTAGCTCGGCATATCATCATCAGACGGACGGACAGTCGGAGAGGACTATTCAAACTCTTGAAGATCTATTAAGACTCTATGTCCTTGATTTCAAGGGAAGTTGGGAAAAGTTCTTACCATTGGTGGAGTTTTTCTACAACAACAGTTATCAAGTAAGTATTGGTATGGCTCCATTCGAAGCGTTGTATGGAAGAAAGTGTCGCTTCTCGGTATCTTTGGGATGAGGTGGGTGAAGCAACGTTGTTGGGGCCGGAGTTGATGCGTATGACTACGGAAAAGATTCAAACGATCCGACAACGTATAAAAACCTCACAAAATCGACAAAGAGTTATCTTGATCTTCATCGAAAGAACGTGGAATTCGATATAGAAGATCATGTGTTGTTAAGAGTTGCTCCATGGAAAGGAGTTACAAGATTTGGAAAGAGAGGAAAACTCGATCCTCGATTCATTGGTCCATTTTAATCCTCGATCGAGTAAGAAGCGTAGCCTATAGACTCGCTTTCTGCTTAGTATGTCTCGTGTTCATAACGTTTTTCACATATCCATGTTACGTAAATATGTGAAAGTCCCGAACCACATTATTGAGTTAGAGCAGGAAAAAATAGCGGAAGATTTGGCGTATGAAGAGGTTCTGTTCAAATCTTGGATAAGAAGGAACATATTCTACACTCCAAGGTTATACCTCAAGTCAAAGTTTTGTGGAGGAACCACGATGTTGAGGAAATGACTTGGGAGTTAGAATCAAATGAAATCAAGGTATCCTTACCACTTGACATACCGGTGCGTACCCTAATTTCGGGGCGAAATTTCATAAGAAGGGAGGTTGTAAGACCCCAACTTTTATAAACAAAGATGAATTTTCTATAAATATTATTTTTGAATATTATGGAATAAATTTGATATAATGTTATAGTTGTAGGTAATATTTATAAATTTTGCAAAAGTAAGCAAGTTGTTATAAAATATTAGTTTGGTGGGAATATTCTTTTGTCGGGGAATATTAAATGCGACTACTCAATCATTAGTGGACCCCACAACGGAAGTATTATCGTAGTTAGAAAAAACAAAATTATCTTTCTATAAAAATAACGGCAGAGAGGTATTCTGAATTAAAAGCTGTTGAACTACCCTTAGTAAAAATGTACGATGTCTGGCGTAGTTGTATAGTAGCACACGATATTGATTATTGATCTTTACGTGAGAAGTCACTCGGTATGCTTTCGATTATTGCTACGATAATTCTTTGCATCATATCTCTTATATTATTGATTCAATTATTGTCACGATGATCATCTCATATAATATGTTATAGTATTAAATCAATAATTGAGACGACAAGTTATAAATGATTAATAATTGTTGAAAGATTAAATATGTGTTGATTAAAAATAAAATGATTTGTGGTAATATTTATTCAATCCTTGATGTATATAAAGAGTCTGTTATGAGGCGTTTGTGGTAAGTTTGATTATTTTATGGGGGCCTATATGTCATCATCTAAGAGTCTCTTCGTCGATAGTAATTACCTTTGTGAATAGTAATTACCTTCGTCGATAGTAATTACCTTTACCAGACGTCGAACCACTTGCCGTTTCATATTACGAGTGTCCGAACCACTTGTCGTTTCACATTCTGTGATCGTCGAACCACTTGTCGTTTCACATTCTGAGCGTCGAACCACTTTTCTTTTCACATCACCCGGTCGTCGAGCCACTTGCCCTTTTCAAATGGCGGTCTTCAAGCTAGAAATCTTCTATAAATAGAGGCCTAGTGCTTCATTATTTTCACGAATTCATTCAAGCTATAGAGAGAAAAGTATAGAGAGAATAAGAGAAAAGAAGAAGAGTATTTTGTTCTTACACTACTGCGCAGATTCAATCTCCTACAAAAAGTAAGGGGTGTTATTCTTTCTTATTCATGAAGAGAACTGTTGTTATTCCATTGCTTATTATTACTGTGGAATAACTTTTGTATCGTGGTTTACCCTATACTTGGTGACATTCTTCTATTATTACATTGGAACATCACATGCATGTGTTTTTTACCTCGACACAGGTTCCGTCTTTATTATTATTACATTGGAACATCCATGCGTGTGTTTTACACCGGACTGGTTCCATCTTTATTATTATTCTCGCTTGGAACATCCATGTGCATGTGTTTTTCTGCCGGGGCTGGTTCCATTCTTTATTATTACATTGGAATAACTTTTGCTGTGCGGCCTATCGCATGCATGGTGATTTCTTTTGTTATTCCATTCTTTATTATACCCAGTTAAGTTAAAACTTTGACTTACATACTCCATGAAATTAGTGGAATATCCTTGATATTTGCGCTTCATCCAAAGATCCTTTCATGGAAATATTCTTTCTCAATATTCTTGAATTTTACTCTACAAAGCGATGATCATGTTGACAGATTTGGATGTTATTGGTTCCTAGATAAATTAATTCTTGAACTTGTTTTATTGAATTCTTATATCATTGTCATCATCCTCATGTTTATATTATGTTGAAAGTCATCTGGCTTTTCTCTTTGCGTAGATGGACTTGGTATGATTATGACCGAGAGACTATTCGGATTGTAATCATGGCCGTAATATTACAAATGATGTGGTAAAAACCCTCGATGGCCCGTGGTGCATTGATGGATGCGGTTGTTGGCATGATCATGACCATTAATGAATACACAAATATTCTTGGCCCGTAGTGCATGAATAATTGTGGTCGTAATACTAAAGAATATCCTTAGCCGTAGTGCGAGGGTGATTCGATGATGTGGAATATTTATTAAAGTTTGAGTCTCAAATATAACAATGATGAAAAACCTTTTAAATCATAAAAGATAGTAGATTTTATTTTCTACTTGACTCTTTTAATGGATTGCTTGTTCATTACGCAGCTTAAACTTGATGTTTATTATATTTTATCGGTTTAACACTTTGTTGAAGGCTATTGATAATTTATTCTACATTATCTTAGTCATAATATTTCTTCTTGGGCTAGTTGAGCTCACCCTTTCTTTCACTTTGTTCTCTACGAAATGAAAATATAAATTTGAGGACGCAGTCGGGGAACGGAGTAATGGTCCAGAGGATAGCATTAGTAGTCCTCACTATTCTGTGAAATAGTGTGATAATAATTGTAATGAGGACTCCTTTTGAGTTTGTATAATCTCTAGAAGACAATATTTGTATTCAAACTCACAGTTTATGTCGTATTGTACACGACAGTTATATTAGTAAGTTGTATTTAAATTCTGTACCATGTATCTGACTACCCAAGATGGGTGATGTATACCTAATTTTGGGGGCGTCACACCGCCACGGACATGGCCAGAATCTAGGTACCCCTCATCTTCTTCCCCCTACCAATTTCCTGTTTGTCTACTAGGTTTATTACATCAACGACGTGCCTCGGTGGTGGTGTTGGAACATTCGGGCGAACTGGAACCGTTTGAGCTCGTCAAGAGCGATGCGGTCGACATTCTCACGATCTTGTTGGTCCCTCCCGCCCACATCTTGAACCAAAGAAACCACTTTGAATCTTCTTCTCCACAAAGTCCTTGATTGCAACACTTTCATTAGTGTAATAAGCGACTGCTGACTTTGATGATAGCCACAATATTTCCGAGAGTTGCCCTGTCCTGTCTTATAGTTATCACGAGGTGGCTCAAAGAATGGCTGGTTCCTGATTTGGTCCAAAATCACCAACCTATCCGTATTCAGTTTGGTATAAACCTTATTCACCTTCGGGATAGGAGCAGGTGGACGATTACTTCCTTGTTGCCAAAGGTTGTTGTACTTCTTTGAACTGTCATCTGACCGATCATTATATCCTCCCCCCTTCTTCTGATCGCCTTCAACTTTAGGAGCATCGGCCTCTTTTATATGGTTTGAAGAAGGACGTTTCAGGCTGTTCATAGCCTCCTCCACTATGATATAGCCTTCTGCTTTGTCCAAAGCTTCTGCTAAGCTCTTCGGATGGTGGAACATCAACTTCTTCACCAACTTCTCGGACTTCACCAGATCTAATCCATTCTGGAACAGGCCCACAGCCTGAAGATCATTAAGGTCGGACACCTGGCCGACTGCTTCTCTGAACCTCTTCACATACTGGCCCAAGGACTCGTTAGTGAACCTGTCGACTGTCTTCAAGAGCTCGAGGCTTCCTCTTCTCGGTTGCTCCCAAAGCGAGCATGGAACTTGTCATAGCTTCGGCCCGAGGATCTTTTGAATCTGCTGGCAAAGTCCCCATCCATTGTCTCGCATCCTTCCTTAACGTTGTAACAAACGTATGGCACTTGGCAGCATCGGTAAAGTCGTAATAGTCCATCAACCGGTTGAACGCCTGACTATGGTCATAAGGGTCTCCAGACCCATCGTAACTCTCCATGCGAGGCAACTTCTTGGTGATGTCTGCCTTCTCCTTAAGAATGTCCGAGGAAAACAGGGATGCCTTCTTTCCCAGAGTATCCTTCACCTATTGTACCTCAACCAACTGCTTTCTGAGCTCCTTCAATTCTTTCACCAGAATATCCACACCTTCTGGTTGCGAGGAGACTTCTTTCTCCTGAACGACGTTCTGCTTTTGAGTGGATCGACCTCCTCCAGCTGACCCCATTACCTTTATTGGACTTCTGGATCTACTCCGACGTGCAACTCTATCCTCATGACGAGAATGTTCACGTTGATGCTCTCTCTTCCTAGTTTCTGGCACAACTTCCCTCGACACCTTCATTTCGCTGCAAATGTCGTCTCGATCTTTGAGAACCAATGACAATAAGTGCCTTCTTTGAAGCTACGGGAGTTCTGCTGCTCGATCTCCTTCGGTCATGAGAATGATCTCGAGACACATGTACAGAGTGCTCTGGCTCCTTCCCCTCTCGCCTTTGTACCTCCTTATGCCTGCTTTGTCTTTCGGATTGAACATGACTAGACGCTTCGTCTCTTAACTCAGCCACCCGAAGCATCTGCTCTGCTATATCTTCCCTCTGCTTTAGAAGAACATCTAAAGCCTTATCTGCCTCTTCTGCCATTTTTGCCAACTTGGCAGCCCTGTCATCCTGGCCACTTCGGTGACGAGTTCTATATGGTGAACCTTCTACCCGCCTTCGACCATGATCACACTTCTTATCTACATCAAAGACCAACCTCCATCTGGCTCCGCCATGAGTCTCCGGACGAGGACTCCCTGATTCGTGCTTAGATACCGTACTATCATGAGCACTTTTGGAAGGACCCAGACGATCCTTTACTGAAACACTAGGCAACGATGAGCTCACAGCCATTGCTTGCCCCTCTGGCGTATTATCTATACTCCTCACCATCTTCCGAAGTAGGTTTAATGAATGTGATTGAAAACTCAATGACACTAGAACCCCCCTCCTTCTAGCGCCAATGTTAACGCCAAGATCTTCTGCCACGTCCCAATCACGTAAGACGCCTTGATCCTGTACAGTAAACACGATAAACACCAAAAGCTTGACGGCTTCGACTGTCGGGGGATAGCTCAGGCGTGAGAGTCAGTATCGGTGTTCACAAGGGTTAACTATGGAGGATCTAATCTCTAGTGTATTGAGAAAGATAATAATCAGTTGAATGTGTGTTGACGTACCTCTTTGTGAAGATTTCCTTGCTATGTTATACTCTCAGACCCGGTTTACCATGCCACCCACTGCCGTTTGACACAACCCCTACTCTCGGTTGATATCTGCCGTTGCGCATGCAGTTGTCACTTTTTTTCCATTTGTTTATGCTCCACGGCTATAATCCATCTACGTTAATGCGTGGCGATTCTGACGATCAACAATCATATTTTTTTCATCATTATCGGTCAAAGATGACGATATTAAAATATCTAATGGGTCAACCCACTGACTCGATCCGGTTTTATAAAGATTTAGAAAGGAACAAGATGGTAACTGGGCCTAATGACATTAATACCCAATAGTAAAGACCCAATAGACTAACTAAATAAGTAAGCCCAATTCATTCGCCCCAATAGAAGAAATATGATGACCCAACACTACATATGTTTTTACATTTACTTCTGTAGATAAATAAAAACATTTACTTCTGTAGATAAATACTAGGAATTTAACGCATACTTCACAGTTAGCAATTCAGATTCTATGGATTTTATATAATGATGAAAACAGGATAGAAAATTCTGAAGACACGCTTATCTAAACCAATGCATGATTGAAAGAATTTGCTTTTGAATTCATCTAGAATGGGTTCCTAAAAATATGTTCTTGGTTTTGTTTATTTATTCTTTACCCTCTGCTTTACCTACACAAAGTGGCAGGCATGTTAGTATGTTCTCACTTTACTACCAAATCCCTCTGTTTTTTCAGAAGCTCCAAGTTCAGTGTAGTATAGGCACATGAATTTGTATTACATAAGAAATCCCAGTTAAAGACTTGGTATTTTCTTGAATCCATCAAACTTCAACCTAATTCCAACAGCTCCTCGTAGGTTTTCTTTATTAGCAAGAACAGAGCATGGAAACAAGAACAGAGCAAGCTGCTTTCTGTTGTGTGGTTTTTTTCAGCCTATGGGTTTCTGCAACTTCTTTGCTTACATCTAAAGGTGTTAACCCTGAAGGTAAATCATATTAATATCCAGTTTTTTTACTCCTACAAGAAGTAAAACTTATAAAGTTGGCTAGTTTCTCACTTAATTAATTCTTTAATTTGCAGTACAAGCTTTGATGAGTATCAAAATGGCTCTGAAGGATCCTCATGGTGTTTTAGGGAAGTGGGACAATGACGCGGCGGATCCATGTAGCTGGACAATGGTTACTTGTTCACAAGATAATCTAGTCATTGGCCTGTAAGTTATTTCAGTAGAATTATCAGTAAAAATAGGCCAGCTTAACTATAGTCTATATATGTAACAGAGAAATTAAGAGCTTTTTTTATATATATAAAATTAAAAATATTGAATGAACTTGTTGCAGAGGAACTCCAAGCCAAAATTTATCTGGTACTCTTTCACCGAGCATTGGTAACTTGACAAATCTCCAGTCAGTGTGAGTGTTCAAAAACTACCAAGAAAACAGAACCAACAGTTTCAAATTTGCGCTTTAGATATTAAAAGATCAAACTGTAATAATTTTGCAGGCTCTTACAAAATAACAACATATTAGGGCCACTTCCATTTGAACTTGGGGGGCTCCCTAAGCTTCAAACACTTGATCTTTCTGATAACCTCTTCACCGGTGAAATCCCCTCTTCTTTAGCCAATCTGCAAAGCCTCCAATATCTGTAAGTTTTATACTCAATATTACGTATAACATGTTGATTCTGTATTAGTAATTTTCTTCTTTTTGTGCATTTTTTCTGTCTGTTTATTGCTTGAAGTTTAATGATGGTTAATTTGAATCGGAACAGGCGGCTAAATAATAACAGTCTCTGTGGAACAATTCCTTCATCTATGGCTAACATGACCCAACTTACATTTTTGTAAGTCTTTTACTATTATGAAACATTAGCATGCACCTAGTACTTTCTGTTTCAAGATATTGATATATTTTGGTATTTATGTTTTTTTGTTCCAGGGATTTGTCTTCCAATAATTTGAGTGGCCCTGTACCAAGGTTTCTTGCTAAAACATTCAAGTAAGATTCTAGAGAAATTTTCAATTTACTATTTTCTTAAAACCAGAAAGATGAATGATTAATAAGTCTTTTTGGTCCATTATTAACTATCCCTTTAAACAGCATTACGGGAAACCCCATGATATGTGCAACTGGGAAAGAACAAGACTGCAATGGAACAACACCAATGCCATTGTCTCTCTCCTTCAATAATCAACAAAGTAAGCGTTGTTTTGGAGACTTTGTTTGCTTTATTAATTTAATTTTCTCTTTAAAATGTAGTGTTCATAATTCTATTCCTCCATGAATTTAGCTGACCTGAAACTTGTATGCTTTTTTAGACACTCAATCTACTGGAAAATCTAAAAGCCACAAGGTTGCCTTAGCCTTTGGGTCTAGCCTTGGGTGCATCTGCCTACTTATAATTGGGTTCGGTTTCCTTCTTTGGTGGAGGCAAAGACACAATCAGCAAATATTCTTCGACATCAATGGTAGTACTAACAATAGACTAGCTCAAAGAATGTTGAACATATGAAATAACTCATTATCTAGTCCATCAAGTATTCATAAGAATTCTTCTGTTATCGGAATTGCAGAACAACATCGAGAAGAAGTCTGCCTTGGAAACTTGAGAAGGTTCCAATTTAGAGAACTTCAGGTTGCTACACACAACTTCAGCAGCAAGAACATAATTGGCAAGGGTGGTTTTGGAATTGTCTACAAAGGGCATCTCCAGGATGGAACCATCGTTGCTGTAAAAAGGCTAAAAGATGGAAATGCAGTTGGAGGGGAGATTCAATTTCAGACTGAAGTCGAGATGATAAGCTTAGCAGTTCATAGGAATCTCCTCCGGCTCTACGGCTTCTGTATGACTACAACAGAAAGGCTTTTGGTGTACCCCTACATGTCCAACGGCAGCGTTGCCTTGCGTCTCAAAGGTTAAAAAGAAAAGACAAAAGAGCATCATACTTTTCACGAGTTGCTAAAATTAAGCAAATTTTGTTCTACAGTGGACTTCAACTAGTAAAATTTTGAAGCGCATTTATAATTTGCTTACTTTTATTCTAATAACTAACTCATTGTTGTCCCCCATGTTGCAGCCAAACCTGCCTTGGATTGGGGGACGAGGAAACGAATTGCTGTGGGAGCTGGAAGGGGATTACTATACTTGCACGAGCAGTGTGACCCAAAGATAATTCACAGGGATGTCAAGGCGGCAAATATATTGCTTGATGATTACTGTGAGGCTGTGGTGGGAGATTTTGGATTGGCAAAGCTTTTAGACCACCGGGATTCACATGTCACGACAGCGGTTCGGGGCACAGTGGGGCATATAGCTCCCGAGTATCTTTCAACAGGACAGTCCTCAGAGAAAACAGACGTTTTTGGCTTCGGAATTCTTCTACTAGAATTGATCACTGGCCAAAAAGCTCTGGAATTCGGAAAAGCAGCAAACCAGAAAGGAGCTATGCTTGATTGGGTGAGAATAAACAAAATTGGTTTTCCTTGTGAAAATTCTTGGGACTGCTGTTTATATGATAAATTTGTGGGTTTGAATTGCAGATTAAGAAAATTCATCAGGAGAAGAAGCTTGATATGCTAGTAGACAAAGACTTGAAAAACAATTATGACAGGATTGAGCTTGAGGAAATAGTACAAGTGGCTCTTTTGTGTACCCAATATCTACCGAGTCATAGACCAAAGATGTCGGAAGTGGTTCGGATGCTTGAAGGAGATGGACTAGCAGAGAAATGGGAAGCTTCTCAGAGAGCAGAGGCAAACAGGTGCAGCAAAGCCAATGAATTCTCTTCTTCAGAGCGATATTCCGATCTTACTGATGACTCTTCATTGCTTGTTGCTCAAGCAATGGAGCTCTCAGGACCTAGGTGATACAACTATAGCAGAATGTGATGGCTATAAATTGTGTGAAATTGGGGTTTTTGTATATATAGTTGCTTATCATTTTGAAGCTCCAAAAATGGTGTTAATTTGTGACTATACAAAGTCTATATGAACCTGACCTTTTGTCCCTGCCTTTTTGAGTGAAGAATTTTTCTGGGATGTCCAGCTAGAGTGCTGAACTTGTAAGAATAATGTTCCTGGAAATTGGAATGACAATTATTTTGTTGTCCGTGGCAGTACTATACTTGCCTCCTCTGTATAAAGAAATTTTTTATCTGAAAGTGAGGCCGGAAAAAAATGAAGGAAAATGATAACAGTTTCTAAAATTGAACAAAGACTTACCAATTAAAATATAAAGGCCGCTTTGCTTCCTGAAATCACATTACAAACCTGAACAGTGTATCTTTAGGATGAAAACTTTCATTAATCAAGATATACATCATCACCACTACTATGCCATGGCAGGAATCCAGTCATCACCAAATACAAGGACATCCATCGACTCACTTGTAAAAATATAAATCAGAAGGAATTACTTCAAAAAGTTTCAAGGTAAATGAACAGATTTCATTCTCTTCCTACCAACATGCTGTTTGGATTCCCTGGTCTCATTCCAGTAGTTGCTTTAACTTGGAAGTGGATCCTCAAAGATGATTTGAGCTTTAGGCGACGCACGTTCAAAACGTATCAAATCTTTCAACATACTTAGTCCTTTGTCAGGAATCTTTTCAGGGTTGTACTCAATTAACAACTTCTCTAGCATAGGTGATTTGGCCAATAGTAGCTTAATAAACTCCAATTCAGGCTGCATGCCAGACAAATGCTGAATTGTCACAAGCTGAAGATGGTCCAAGCTAACATCCAAGAAGTCTTGCTCTTCTAGAAATTCTAAAACAGAACTTGGAACAGTAGCTATACTGAACAACTATATAGAAGGACGAATAACAGTCACTAATTCACAATTATATTTTGAAAACTACCTTGTATACATGAAAATGACAACAAATATAATTATTCACCTCAATATCCATATTTTGCAACTTTGGCGAGCCCTTAATCAAGCAAAGAACAAATGATAGCTCGTCCAGTTGCCCAAAACATATTGAAGTTAACTTGAGAAATTTGAGGTTGAATGAAGTAGTTGGAAGCTTCTTCAAGACACTGCCTGCAGCCAACAACTAGAAACCAACACCCTAAGCAGGATTATAGAAACACAATCTGCTGAATAAATACATGGATAAAAGTCATGAAGCTAATAGTACCTGGATTATATAAAAGTCCAAAGTGAGCTTCTTAAGACCAGGCAAACAAACAAATATATCACGGAAGTTAGATGCTCCTCCTTGCTCAATTTGTTCCTTTGTTAAAGAGGAATACAGCCCAATTGAAACTTCAGTAAGAAGTGGAGCATTCTTGAAAAAAATAGACTTCAAATGGCCTCTAATGAACAGATACTTGAGCCTAAGAGCATTGATATTGAAATACTCAAAACTGGCAGAGGTTGTCAGCTTCAATCTCTCAAGTTGCGGGCAACTGGAGATGAAACTTTCAAGTATTTCCGCACTAATGGTGACTCCAAAAACTCCACGCTGATCAACTGACTAAATCCATTGAAAGAGGCTGGAGGATTGAACACACAAGAGCGAAGATTCAAATGTATCAGCTTTGGACATGAAAAGAACGGCGAAGGCAATTTATAGTGATCACCCTTCCAAACGCGAAGGACGAATCTCTTCACACTTTTCCTTGATAGGAAAAGGATCAGTTGATCAATCTCAGAACAGCTTTCCAGTACAGAGACAGAAAGGGTGAATTCAAGTATTGGCCCTCGGTGTAGTAATAGAACTTGGTAGATAGTGAAGACAAGTTGATTCTTAGTAAAGAAAGGTTGCCTTGCTATTAATTCTTGCCACAGAGTATCATCAAACACAAGCTTTGGAAGGTAGAGCCAGCAATACCTCCAATTCCTCGAGATAATACTTGTCCTTACAGCATCTCGAATGGGTAAATGAGTTAAGATCAATTCTTTTACATTCGTAGGAAGGTTGCTGATTATATCATTCGAAAAACTTCGAGAACTCTCCATTTTGGGATGATAGCTGACAATTCATGGAATCAAATTAAGTTACAACACCCTTATTGCTACCAACTAAAAAGTAAGAGAAAACATCCTCAGAAAAATTTACTCATAATGCCTTCAAATTCTAGCAAATATTATGCTTCAGCTCTGGGGCAAACAATTCCTTTGTAACTAGATTCACACCTTCAACAAACTAATTTCCAAAGATCATGTCACCGAATAAGGTAAAACTTACTATCTGAAAAAAATGGTAAAAACATTTATGGAAAAAAAGAAGGAAAGTTCTGTACTTTACTGCCTTTAATCTATGTCTTCACCCTATTTTACTCAATTTTTGTGAACCTATTATGTACTAATTATTTGGCAAATTATCAAAGATTTAAGAACCATAATCTAATGGGATAACAATAAACACAATGAATCAATGCAGATATTGTTTCAAACTAGTCTTCCATGAGAATTTGTAAATCTAAAGCACCATGACACCCACATTATCACAGATAATAGCTAGGGTTTTCAAGAAGATGAGTAAACGCTGCTTAATTACCTCTGGCTTGTTGGCTCTTCCAATCTGCACTCGTTTCTGCTTGGGATATATCTTTTTTCCCAAATAAATAAAAAACTTAAAGTACATCCTTCTTATTCAGAATAGCTTGATGCCTTGATAAGAAAAAATACTAGCTTTATACCTTGATCTAAAAAAAGATTAGCTTGATACCGGGTAAATGACATTTCTTTTGGGTACTATTAAAGCAATCTAATAATCTCTCCGTCCCAATTAAATGTCTAATTTTAACCTTTTTAAGAGGTGAATTAATTATTTTTAAAACTAATTTTTTTATTATTTTTAAAAATATAAGTGAAGATATTATAATTAAAAGAAAGTATATATAATTTATTACTAACTCAAATTTTTATAATTTTAAAAATATAATGTTAATTTTAAAAATAATCAATTTAAAATAATGTTAGAAGGGAGGGAATACAATTTATGGGATGGGGGAGGGGATGAGAGGATCTAAACTAACTATTTATGCTACGAATGGAATGACTCAATGAAAATTGCAGGAGTATGGAGTGAAAATTGAGCGTTTGTGACAGAAATCTAGATTCTACATGAGAATCGCAGGGCGTTGAAAAAAATATTTCTGCATTGGAAATTCTTAGGGCCTCACTTTCTTCTTAATATCTCCCTCCCTATGCGATATAACTTAATTCCAATTTTCAAGAAATGGGGAACGGACAAAAAAGTAGCTCTGCCTTGGAACCCAAAAAGCTGCTTCCATGATTGTTTAGGAGTGAGCAAAAAACGGATAAAACCGAATTATCGAACACAATCGAATTTTTTTAACCGAATTATTTCGGTTTTTCGGTTTTTTTCCTAATTTCGGTTATATCCGATTTAATTTTTAGTATTCGATTTCGGGTATGATTATAAAAAATAGGTTATTCGGATACTCGAATAACCGAACCTGCAGCCTAATTTCCCTTGAAGTGATTGTCGGCTTGTTATACTCGACCCTTGCCCCACTGAAATTTAAAGGGCTAAATTTAGGGCTTACTGTTTATCAATCTATTTTGGTTGAGGATTCGATTTTGGGCGATGATTTGCTCGGATTATTGGTTTATCCAGTTGCTTTTCGATCTGACTTCTATGGTTCTATTGCTTATTTTCTTAATGTTTCAGATTTGGATAGTTTTTGAAGGTTCTGCTGTGGTCCTTCGTCGGATTCCTCTATTGGAATCGGTGCATGGTCTGCTACTCTACTGTTATTTTGAATTCTTGTTTTCAGTTATTCACCGATGGTTCAATTTGTTATTTTTATGTGGTGATTGGCCGGTTTGTATTGTTCTGATTTTCTTTACCCTCCTGGGTTTCTACCCCTTTTATTGGTTTCCCTTTGGATCTGATGTAAATGTGTTTATTTTGGGTGGGTAGTTATTTTATTTGGTTGAAACTAGACTAATTTGTTTGGTGCAGGGAGTTGGTCTGGTTTGATTCCGGCAACCATGGTGGTCTGGTTCGCCGATGTGCTGCTCTGGTGGCTTCCTACTGTTATGTCCTGCTGCTCTGGTGGTTTGATTGAGTGTTTTTAATGGATAATCTGTTATGTTCGGAAACCATGGGGGGTCGCCGGATTGTGCGGCTTGTGCCGGTGATTGCTTGTCGCCGGTATTCATTTGCCGAAAATGGTTACAATTGTTGTCACGTGGATGTTGTCATGGGGTCGTGTGCTGACTGCTGATGGTTGATGATGGGCTGAGTAATGAGCATTAAAGTTGGGCAGAGATGCTTGGTTTTTATTGATCCCCACGTGGACAATGGACTTAAATCTTAATGCTTATTGCTAATTTTCTATTGTTAGGCTTTCATGTGGGCTGGGTTTTATTTGGCTGGTGGGCTTCTTTTCTGAAGTTCGGTTATTACCCGAATATCCGAATGTACAATTCGGTAATTCGATTTTCGGTAATTCGATTAGTTCCAAATTTCGGTTAGTATTTCGGATAGTAAAATTATGGATAATTTAGTATTTGGTTATAACTGAATAGCCTATTCGATTCGGTTATAACCGAATGATCACCCCTAACCTTGTTCGTCGATATTAACCAAATGCTTGCTATCTTGAGGAACTCCTAAGGAAGCAAAGAGCACAAAGGACATAATAATTAAACCAAACCAAATAGAAATGATGATTATGAGAGAAGTGTTGAAAAATTTGCTTTATAGTAAGATATACAAGAATGAATCGAATGGTTGACCACTCTCTATATTCGCTCCTTACTTTTGCTTACTGCGAATTAGTAGTCTTCCAAGATAAGACAGACCCATACTAAACTATAAATGAAAAAAAGTAACAAAAAAAAAATATAGAATAATAATTTTTTTTAAGCACTTGAAAAGGATTGAATATTTTTGAGTGAATTGAATTATCAAATTTGGTGAATTTCTGACCTACCGTTAAACTTGAACCCAAGTCCTTAATATCAACAATTCTCTCTTATCTCTTATTCAATTGAATCAATATTAATTATTGGTTATATGGATAACATATATAATATATTTATTATATACTTTAGATAATAAAAATATCCACTCAAACAAATTGATTGTTTTTGGCATTTTCGCTGAACATAATAATTAGCACAGAATGAGAAAGTGTTGGGAGCCTTTCAAACCATGACCGTTGAACTGAAAAACTTTCCTGGATGGATCCCGCTTATAAAATGAAGGAAAACAATATTACTAAAGCCAGCCTCTAAATAATTTAGCGCAAGAAAAGATGTAACTAGGCATGCAGCAGCAGCAGCAGCAGCAGTATCAGTTTGTATCAAAACTGATTTGAATTATAAATTAAGGATCCCATAAATTCTTGATAAATTCTTCAGATTTTGGATCAGTGGTCTTTTTTTAACTAGCTACCTACCCCATTATCATATATATATATATATATATATATATATATATATATATATATATATATATATATCTCCAACTTTTTGTTTTTGAGAGAATACTTGTTCTTGCAGCGTCGTCAATGGGCAAGCGCTGCAGGATACAGGCAATTCACTGATCCAATTCCTCATGACAGTATCAGCTGTGGACCTTTTAGCCATTGAATGATCGTCAAACATAGCATTTATATTATATATGCACAATTTAAATTACTACTTGTACACCTAATATATTATATAGCATATACTTGCAGTAATGCCCAAAAGCTACAAGAAAGTGTATTAGTAGTATTAGTTTACTTAATGATTGGGTGTTACTTAGAATCAAACAGGTGGTTCCAAAAGGATTATTTTAGCTTTTGGTGAAACTCGAGGAAACCCCATCAACTCTTTCAAGATTCTGAACCCTTCATTTGCATCAAAATGCGTATTAAGCCTAAGAAGCATTCTCTCAAGAGATGGGCAGCAAGCAAGCAGAAACTCGATGAAAACCAATTCTGACCTCAAAGCCTTGATAAAAACAAATTCTACCGTATGAAGTTTTTCCAGTTTCAGGTCCGTATAGTCAATTTCATCTCCAAAATTCAGTTCCGAATCCATCAAAATGTTATTCATATCAAACACCTGTAGAATAATAAAATGAAATGCAAAACAAATTTCATTCAAAATCTTGTAGAGACAGACAACATATTCACGTTTTATAGTTTCCCAGTCTTACCTTAATTACAAGTTCCTCCAAGTTAGCAGAAGAGCTTCTAAGCAAGCAAAGAGCACATTGAATCTGATTCAAATAACTGAGATCGAGGTTAAGCAATCGAAGAATCTTTAAATGGCCAAGTATAGTTGGAAGCCTTTTCGGGATGACACCTGCACTTAAAAACTTTAAAAGCAAAATGACAAGAAATTAAAGGAGAGACGATCAAGTAACAGTTTTCAAGCAACTTGACCAAAAATGAATCAGTTTACCTCTCTTACCTTTAGAAAATAACCATCCAGTATAAGCTTCCCAATCCCCGGCAAATTAACAAAAAAATCAGTCAAACTGGTGATTTTGGCCTGATTGGGATTACGAACTTCATGATATGGAGTGATGCAGACAGAATTCAGATCAGGGGTGTTAATAAAAGATACTGATTTCAGCTTTCTAGCTACATATATTTTCAGGGTCTTAAGTTTCAGACCATGGATTTTAAAATGGTCAATCCCAGTACATCTTATAAAGGATAACGTTTCAAGCAGCGGGGTGCTGGACAATAGAGTTTCTAAGATATTGGATTCAAATGTAATTCTTTCAAAATGAAGAGTAACAAGATTACGGGAGCATCTAGATGGATGTGATCGCTTTATAACACAATTACAGAGCTGCAAATGAGTCAATTCTGGACAGGTGAAGGTATAAGAAGACAGTGTACAGGGATTACAGTCTGCATTATAAATATTGAGTTCCTTGACTCCATTCCTTGACAGAAATAGAACCCACTGATCAATATCTGCGCCATGGTCAAAATCATAATCTGGGATATAGAGAACAAATTTTAGAATGGGCCCACCATGAAATAAGAGAATCCTATATATTGTTTTCGAAAATTCAATGCACGGTTTGTTTTTAAAAGCCTCTTTCGTGAACTCCTTATCCAGCACCAGCTGAGGTTGTGTGGCCCAAATGTGTCTCCACTGCCTTGACAAGATACTTGTCCGAGCTGCCTCCTGAACAGGCATGTGCTCTAGGATAGAGTGTATTAAGTTTCGGGGTAAGTAACTGATTAAATTGTCTACCCCTGCCCGCCTCTTACATTTGCCATCCATTCTTGTCTAATAATACAAGGAAAGAATTAGTTCAGAAGGAATAAAACATCAAGTATTTGTCACACAAATTGCATACATATTAATAGCTTTTGTTTCCTATTTTGAACAGACTAAGAGTAGTTTCAGCCAAATTACACAAGGATCACAATAGCTCGGCTATGTACTTTTACTCTAATCTTATATCATCAGACTGGCCAAACAAGAGGCACAATCAGGGACCAAAGTTAAAAAGAGTCCTGTTTCTAAATTTTATAAATTACAAGGACATAATTTTATTCCATGTTTACCCTTAAATTTATCTAGTGTTTTGCTTACCGTTAGATTTAGTAGTAGCTCAAAATTTATTTTAGACACCAACATCAACATTAAATTGGGATCCTTTTCCTTTTCCTTTTAAACACAAATGATCATCTCATGGTGTGATTGCAGGGGTTTTAAGTATTACCATTATTTTTATCTTTGATCATACATGAATAATCTTTAATGTACTCTATCTGTTCCAAATTAAAAGATTATTGCTAACTTTTTAAAAGTCAATTTGAGATACTTTTAAATTTTGAATTGACATGACTTATTAAAGTTTTGAAATCTATAAATTTTATAACTAGTATTATTTTTAGGTAGCTTATGATATTCATAATTGTATAGACATAAACTAAATAAAATCAAGTTAATTTTGTTTGAAATTGATTTTTGAAAAGTCAATATTGATCTTATAATTTGGAACAAAGATATTATTTTAAAATCCTCTTTTATTATAAATAAAGAGGAATATGAGCACATTTGGTTTTTCATTTCTATTTGTAGATGTGCAACATTAGATTTAGTAGTAGCTCTAAATTCATTTTAGACACCCACATCAATATTAAATTGGGATCGTTTTCCTTTTTCTATTTAACCATGTTTAGGCTTTAACTTTTAGATTGTTTGGAGTTGGATTTGCAACGTATCAAAACAAAACTCTCGAAACAATACACAAGTTACGTTAGTCAAAAAGTCAATTAATATCAATACTTCAATACTTATACAGTTATACTTAAAAGGACTTGAGATTATTTTTCAATTAATTAAAGGACCAATCGAGTTAACTTGGTAATAATTCATATTATTCAACCGAGTTGCCTCATTAGGATCATCATGCATTTCACTTCTTATGTAGTTGTGAAGAAGACAACAAGCAAGAATGATCCGATTTTGTATCTCGATAGGATAGAAAGATGGACTTCGAAGTATCACCCACCTCATCTTTAATACGCCAAAACATCTCTCTGTAACATTCCTGCCGATGAATGCCGCATATTAAAATATTCCTTGTAGCTTTTTAGGTTGTTGTCCATCTTTCCAATAATTAAGATGATATCTTTGACCTCGAAAAGGTGCAAGAAAACCCTCCCCATTTGTATAGCCAACGTCTACTAAATAGTAATTACCTTTCAAATAAACCAAAACTTTAATGTCATTAACAAAAAAAACGATAATTAACTCTAGTTTGTAGGTCAAATAATACGTTAGAGAGTTGGTTACCCTTTAGGACAACTAAGCCATTTCTTCTAAGCAAAGCATCTCGAAGAATTCTACCATTTGCAACTGACCCTTCCCAACCAGGTAACACAGAAAAACTTCATATCTATTGAACAAGCAAGCCCCTAAAACATTAGTCGCAATCTCACCTTTCTTGTTTCGGTACCTAGGTTTGTCCTCTATGGGCACTTCCACCTTTATGTAAGTTCCATCTATAGCACCCAAACAACTCTATAACATAAACATAGGTTAGATTGTATATAAACATTGGGTAAAATGCAAAGTCGACCACTGAACTTTAGGGATTTTTATTGTTATTATTTTGCAAGGATTAATATTTATAACTAAACAATTAGATCCCAAAATTAAAAGACAACAGATCCAAAGAAGATCCCCAAATTAAATTAACGTAATATTAAAATTACTTGCTTCTTCACAACAACTCCAAGTATAGCTTTTCCACAACAACTTGAAGTACAACTTTTCTCCAAATTTCAAATTACTTGCTTTGCTGCACAAAAAAAGTCACATTTATAAAATAAAAAAAATATTTACCGGAAATTATGTAATATTTAAAAAACAAATTTGGGGCTAAAATATTAAATATAATATTTAATATTTTACCGGAAATATAAGAAAAATATATTTAATATTTTAATATTAAATATATTTTACCAGAAATATATTTATTATTTTAATTAATGATTAATTAAAATATATTTTAGGTAAATTAAAAAAAATATTTACTGGAAATTATGTAATATTTTAGGTAATATATTTAATTAAAATATGTTTTTTCCAAGTAAATATATCCTTAAGGTTTGCTATGGGAACTGGTAAATATATTTAATATTTTAATATTAAATATATTTTACCAGAAATATATTTATTATTTTAATTAATGATTAATTAAAATATATTTTAGGCAAATTAAAAAAAATATTTACTGGAAATTATGTAATATTTAAAAACAAAATGGGGAATATAAGTAAAATATATTCAATATTTTAATATTAAATATATTTTACTGAATATATTTAATATTTTAATTCATGATTAATTAAAATATATTTTAGGCAAATTAAAAAAAATATTTACTGGAAATTATGTAATATTTAAAAAAACAAATTTGGGGCTAAAATATTAAATATAATATTTAATATTTTACTGAAAATATAATTAAAATATATTTAATATTTTAATATTAAATATATTTTACCAGGAATATATTTATTATTTTAATTAATGATTAATTAAAATATATTTTAGGTAAATTAAAAAAAAATATTTAGTGGAAATTATGTAATATTTAAAAAACAAATATGGGGCTAAAATATTAAATATAATATTTAATATTTTACGAAAATATAAGTAAAATATATTTAATATTTTAATATTAAATATATTTTACGAATATATTTAATATTTTAATTAATGATTAATTAAAATATATTTAGGTAAATTAAAAAAAATATTTACCGGAAATTATGTAATATTTAAAAAACAAATATGGGGCTAAAATATTAAATATAATATTTAATATTTTATCATAAATATAATTAAAATATATTTAATATTTTAATATTAAATATATTTTACTATTTATTATTTTAATTAATGATTAATTAAAAATATTTTAGGTAAATTAAAAAATATTTACTGGAAATTATGTAATATTTTAGGTAATATATTTAATTAAAATATGTTTTTTCCGGTAAATATATCCTTAAGGTTTGCTATGGGAACTGCTTGGATTGGTCCTTAAAGCCCATGTTGCTCAGTTGGTCATTGGACCAAATTTCCAAACTAGAGGTTTCAAGTTTGAATATGTGCATCTACATAATTTTGGGACCACATCAGCTCGTCCACTTGTAAAATAAAATGAAAAATGTCCACATCAGATCTGCAGCGTAGCGGTCGTCAACGCATGTATGTACTTTCCCAGTGGTCAATTTTGCATTTTACCCTATAAACATTACATTAAATATTTAAACTTTTTAAAAAAATCTTTCATGTTTACGTATTACCTTAAAATATTTCCATTTTTCATCACTGGAGTCCTCTGGAATTGGTTGAGGTTTGCTAAAAAGCTCTCCTTGCAATCTCAAAACCGCATTTAGTACATTGCTAAAATATTTGCTTACTGTCTCACCGGATATTTCCATGTGTTTTGTTGGACATAATTTACCTTTCATAAGCATCCAACAATTTTTTAAAAGATCTTGTATTCATTCTAAGTTGTTCAATGCAATTTTCATTGAAATTTATTTACCTATCAATTCTCTCACACCTCCCTCTTCTTGATATGCATAAACCAATTCGCTAATCTGACCATGTGCAACCACATGGAAAATACTACAATAATCCTCCTCCTCCTCATCATCCTTTTCTTTGTTTCTAAACTTCAACGAGCCATTACTCTGTTATAAACATATTGTAAAATATAAACTAACTTGTATATAGAACGTACAGCCGGCTAATTAATCATTAAAGTTCGAGTACACAGTTGGATTTATCTAAGCAAAATACAGCTACTACACGATGAAATTTTGGGCAGTACAAACACAAATTTACAATGGACATGTATATATATAATTTCCACACAAAATCTGGTAAATCTATATTTAACTTATATGTAAATATAGTCATGATGTGAACTATGCATAAAAAGCAAAAGAGCCGAGTGAAAGTGTCATATTACTAAGCATACCCTAAGAATGGACGTTAAACCCCTTGAATATTGTAAGGGACGTTAAACCCCAAGAATGGTTCTAAGGCCACTAAGTTGTCACGATTTTAAGAAACTTTTGTCAGCATATATTGGGTCTGGTTCTGAGTGCATAATTTGTTCATTTTGTTTGGATCATATGCTTTCATTTTGGGACAGTCCTGATGGAGCTACTGCTGTATATGCCACTATCTCAACACCCAAATATTTTGCTGAACTATGTTGATCCTGAGTGAGGATTTCCCAAAACTAGTATGTGCCTATTGAAAAAATAACACGAGGGCAGATAGATTTTTAGAAAATCTGGGAAAAAATGAGTTTCTAATCACAAAGGGATAGCAGAAACATGAAAGCAATCTTTTATCATTACAAGTTCAAATGGTAATAATTCAGTCACATGAATACATTTAAGGTGCTATCCCAAAAACAAAATTCACTAAAATTACATCGGAAAATGGAAAGGAAAAGCCAAAACAGAAAATAAAAGGAGTACAATTATATACTTGTTAGTTATGTTTGAGTCAAATTATCAAACATTTAGAAGACAAAAATGGAGGATACGCTAGCAAATCAAACAAAAAAACCCAAACAATTAATGAAATTAAACATGGAATTGAAAGAGTAGAGCATATATACATATACATATAGAACGAGAATGATAAATCTAGACTCAAACAACCCATTATGGGAAATGAAAGCTTGATTCAAGTGCTAATTATGGTATGTAGATCAATTGGATATAAGAACGAGATTGGTGAAGATATTGAACGAGAATGATGAAGAGAAGGAGATTGATAATACCTTTGATTCTCCTTGAGCGATTTGCTCGATCAATTGCATATGAGAACTAGATTGGTGCTAATTTGCTTCTTCGGTCGGTGGGAGAGAAGGTACTGTTTTTTATTTTAACGATGACAATATGTTTTTGTATGAAGCCATTTTGAGTGAAGAGGTTTGAGCTACATGGGCAGATTTGATCATTTATGGTGTTGCTGAATTCATGAAGGCCCAAAGTTGATACTCCATCATTTAACAACAAATTATGTAAGATTTTTTTAGCTCAAAGCTTTTAATTACAAGGCATTATTTAAATATTTTCTTAACAAAATTTGACATGGTTTAACATACTGACTTTATGACACAATCAAACCATTGGACTAAAATCTTTTTTTGCTGATATTTCTTTCATTTAATTAATTACTATAAGTTTTTTCAAATTGTTTTATTCTTTGAAAATCATATATTTGAAAAACTGATTTGAGGAAGGTATCATATATGTTGGTTGCTGAAATCATCATCATCATCATCATCATCATCTATTCCAACTAAAGTTTGAGCCTTTTATGCTAACAGTTGTTGGTCATCCTTCTCGTCAAAATTAGACAAAACTGCCATTTTTTCATTGAGTTTCTTAGATTTGTCTTTGTTCTGGTTTCTTTTAGTTGAAAAATCATAATCCTATTCCTTCTTATTAAAACTTGAATTCAAGTAATCAGCTTGGTCGATTTAGTAGTGAACTGTACAAAACAAGCTCTAAAAGTTACAGAAGGTCGTGTCCAACACATAGCAAAGCTTATTTGTACAAAAAGTAATTTTGTATTTATCTAAATATCAATTTAATAAAAGGATATTTATCCATAAAATATAAGTATATACATATAAATAAATAAAAGACATTTATACTCTAGTCTTGATAATCTCCTAGAAATAAATATGTATATACATAAGGTTTTAGGGTTATATAGTATGCCACAAAACATAAGTCTAGCAAAGAAATCAAAACTAAAAAAACATTTATTTATTTTTCTAAAACCCAAAATGCTTCATCTAATATAAATAGCAGAAGCTAAATTCTTCAACCCAGCTGAAATGCATTGAATTTTGTACATGGCATTTGTCAAACGCTAAAAGCTAAATAGGGGCAACGCTCAAGTACCAGATAACAACCATCTTCTCCAACTAAAATCCAGGGTAAATTTGTTTTGCAAGGGTAGTTCAATTCTATCTTGTATTAGTATTTGATTAAACCTGGGAAATGCCATAAAAAACAACATTTCTACAGCAGAAACCCCATAAAACTTACAAAAAATTGGTAAAATCACCCCTTCTTAAATTAACTCAAAAGAGAATCTGGAAGCTTCAACTTGCTTCAAGTATCTCTAAACCATAGATCGGATTTGATCCATGAACAGTCTGCTTTTCCGGAATCAGAAGGGTCATATTGCACCTTTATATATTCATAAGGAAGAAGACTGAAGAATGGGTTCATGCAAATGTAAAAATCTCTCTGTCAATTAATATTAGAGAGAGGAATCAATTTCGGGGTATATAACCCTTAAACAAGAAGATTCCCAAACCACCAACTGCCACTGTTAGAATCAGTGAAACTCTAATTCTCTCAACATCAAACAGTGTGCTTTTCTGGCCTCTTCTTGTTTGATGAGATCTCTCTCCCAAGTTTTCCCGGAGATGATTGATGATATTGTCCAACTGGTGCATTATTTGACCTTGTCCCCGAGCAATGCCTGATATCTGTTTTGTATAGTAACAAAGATCAGAATAAAGAGCAAATTGGCAAATTCAGTTAAAGTGATTTTATTGAATTGATGGAGTTCAGATATTGATAGCTTATCAAGATTTGAACCACCTGTCAAAAAAAGGCATAATTTTCTATTGGATAAGCAATGGAATATTGTAATTTACGAAGAATTCTTCACCTCCTAATTGAAGTAACATACAAGAGGCGTCTATGGAATGTCGAATAAACCAACCAACTTCTCTATCCATCCGTTTCATAATTTCTTGAGGATGGTCAAACCCTTATCAGGAGAAAGTAAAGTCAAAATCTAGTCCTAACATGAGCTTTATGATGACCATGATTATTAATTCTTCAGTATCCACATCCCCTATTCAAGAAAATCTACGAGAAAAATATAACATTTCTATTTGAACTTCTAGACATGCTGCAATATAGACTTTGGTATTTATGTGGAACTTGAGGAATCATACAAGTCACTGGATAAGAAAAAACTTTTCCTGACAGTCTGGAGGAAAAGAATGATTTGTGTCTGCTACTTGCTCTTCGTGCTAAGATTGGTAAATCATATTTATACGAGTGAAAGACTCAAAGAGAGCATTATAAATGGGAATGCAAGCACTGAAATGAGGCTAGTCATGTGTACCTCTTCCATAAAGGGTGATTCTTTTAATAGCTGGGATGAAGAAGCTGAGCTAAGCATTGCGGTCCCAGTCAGGGAACCATTGCCTAAACCAGAGACAAAGTAGGAAGTGGAAGCTGATCCATTGTAGGCTTCAGCTTGCATTGCCAAATTATGTGAACTAGTTGAAACTCTTTGGATGGTTAAGTTGGAATTTAATTCCTCAATCCTAAATGTAAACTCATCCATTCGATCATTTAGTGTAGATATTTGTTCCGAGAGCTGGGTGATGTCTCCCTTCAGAAACAAACAAACAAAGAAAGAAGAAAAATATCAGAGAGGCCCAATTGATAAAAAGTAACAATAATGCCATAAGAAAATGTTGCCTTAAGCTCACCTGGTTTCCTAGTGTTGCTGGTGACTCTGCAGTGCTGTCATCAAACCTTCGATCACTGAAAGCAAATCCAGTAAGCTTGGACAGATTTTTGTCCCTCTGTGTCGAGTATGAATGTGACATCCCACTGTTCAATCCATTAACACAAATTAGTTTGATAGAAGATATAGGTCTTCAATAAGCAAAAAATATATGCATAGAGAAAAGTAAGTTCGTGAAGCATTAGCTTCTCGTTGAGCATATATACGCTCACACATACATAGTAAGATCTTATTTTAAAGTTCAGACGCTTGATCATAATTTGCCTTCTCAGAAGCTGGATTTAACTTATTGTCATGGAAGTCCTAGAGTGCCTTCAGAATTCAGATCATCTCTAACAGTAGATGAAAAATAGTAAAGTAATATGACTATCAATCTGATTATATCATCTTTGATTTTGAAATGAACAGAAACATCAATTAACTAAACTCTACAAATTGTTTTATAGTGTCCAAATATTACGTATGCATTAACCTCAGCAGGCATACTACTGCAACAAGATTCCAAAAGGCATATAGAAATCATGCTAAGTAAGCACGAAGAAGAAGCCAGACGACCAAGGAAACAGCTAAGAGAAGAAAGAATGTTGGACCACTTCTTCGATTACAATTCTCAAACGGAAGGAATAAGGGAAAGGATTGTATCAGCCTTGAGTAATGTATATGTTTCAGGGCTGCAACAACCACAACGTTGTAGTAATAAATATACATTCTATTCTCAAATTATCTTGTCAAACCAATAAATCTAATGGGTTACATGCTTCAGCGTCAAAAAGAATGTTGGGCTAAATCGTAAAATTTGCATTATGGTGGGCAAGGAAGTCACACCTTTTGATATTCTTATTTCTAATTGTCAACCTGTCTGCAGATGATCGAGAAAGTGCTTCTTTGGGGCTTGACACCAGGTCCTCATCTATGCTTAGCTTTGTCTTCAGATCGTCTGGTACTGCCTGCAGATATATAGATCAGGAGTAAATTGCAAGAGAGCAAATCACACAAAACTTCAAAATTTGACGTACCATAATCTCATTCACAAGCTTTTCAAGCTGTATTTGTTCTATATAAGTACGAGGAATGTATGAACCCTCCAATCCCAGTTGCTCGGCCATGCACTTGACAACTAGACGATCTCTTCCTACCTGTTTTAAAAATCGGAGTGAAAAAAGAGCAAAAGGACATTTGGATCAAAGTTGGCATCAATGATCCTCATAATACGTAACAAATTAACCAAGCAAATTTAAAACAACAAAAGATGAGAAGTAAAATTATTTTCTACCTAATCACAATTGATAATACTCAATAACAAGGGAGATAAAAATAAAGATTGACAAATGGAAGAATAAACAAAATTTATGTTTTACCTGAACATAATGGCGGTTCAATTGTTCAAGCCAATCTATTTTCACACACACTCTTTCATCAGAGAATATGTGGCTACTTCTTTTCAGGATTGCTGCTATTGTGTACCCCAAGGCCATCAACCCACCAAGAAGCCGCACACTGACTTCAAAAGTTATTCTTGGTGATATAACAAATGGAGAATCTGTAACCCATTCCTACGGTTCATAAGCATAAACGTTCTTAGACTACACAATTCAATATTTCTGCTCATCAATTTTAGAAACTCTTAGCACCAGGGTTAACATCAGCATAAAAGTAGATCTCAAAACGATAACAAGTTCATGTAGGACCAAAGCATATGTAAATCTCTATGCCTTTGCCATGTCCGTTAGAAGCCAAACAGAAGTAAATCCAAAATAATTTAAGTCTCTTTAAATCAAATAACATATCATAAATCCTTTCAAAAGAAAAGCTGTAAAATAGAGGTCTTCAAATCAGTTCCAAGTTAATGGTTCGACCTGCTGCTATAAAGGATGCAAGATTCTCTCTATTAACACCAACAAATTTCAAATTTTGCACGCATTTTTCCCTTTACTTTGCCAGTTTAGCTTTACATGCAATTATGGTGCACCTGCATAACAATATGTATGCATACTTGCATACAAGCTAATCCAAGACAATAAGAAATCAACATGGCCAATTGAAAATCAACTAAACAAATCAATAAGAAGCACATATATATTAAAAGTAAAAACAAACTTTAGCAGGTCTTAGGTGTTACAAGCATCAATATGGGTAGTAATGCCTAGAAAATGTTAAACCTAATTTTTGACTTGAAATTATTTCTATGGTTACATATAACATCCTTCTCTTTCTTCATTTCAGAAGTTATCAAATAGAAACAAATTTGCCTTTCCATAATTGCAGAATAGTTTCTCTTAAGCACCCACGTGTTTATGCAGTAACATAAACATCCAGAATCTCAACCAGAAACATGTCAATAATGTATTAATGCCACCCGGTAGAAGTTAACCAAAACAACTGCAGACTATATTTGAAAGAACCAATAAAATGAAGAGACGAAGTCAAACCTCAAACATGAGATTGTATTTTCCATCTCTATTTCGCATCCTTAGGTATGATTGGCACGACTCTGGATCTTCACCCGGTGGTAGAAGATATATATCATAAGTCTGTTCCATAGTTTCCAGATGTTCTTCAGACATGACAGACTTGATTTGATCTACCGTGACATCCCTTGGTGACTAAGACAATTAGTACAATGCAGTTATTGATACATAGTTCTATTTTGATTACTGAAAAAAAAAACATGAGCTGGTGCTGACCAGCAAAGAAAACTTAGACGTCTTGAACTAAGTGGAATCTAACCTTTAAAATATAAGTAGGACACTGGAATCCAGTGAATGGGTTAAACTTGTTAATGATTTTTATTTGCGCAGTTTGGAGATCTGGTTCAATAAAAGCCTTGTACATTGGATACACCTGCAAAAAAGAACATAGATGAAACTTTAAAAAAGAGGGTCCTCATATAATCGTGAGTATATTTAGCTGGCGGTAAGCAAAATAGACCGTTTCAGATATCTGGTGGATAATCTCTTCTGGTGCCTGCCCAGCTCGTTGTATGTCCCGCAAAACCCGCTTAACAAGATCAAAGTGAACCCCACCTGTAACAGATACTCGAAGATCCAGCAAGGGCCGCAATTTTTCACTCAAAGCATAGATGCCCTCAATAATCACAATACGGGAGCTTGGGACTTCAATTGTCCTGTTACAAACACATGATGCATAAGTTTCAAGAACTAATTTATGGTAATGGAAAAGTACCGAGTCCTATAATCGTATAGTCAACTTTAAAAACAAAGAACTACTTGTTTATCAAAAGATTCTAATCAGTTTTTAGACAAACTTAAGAGTTATCACTAAAGAAAATAACGCAACGAGAAAAAGAAATGCCAGCTACATGCATCTAGAAACCTTTTTTTATTTTTATTTTTATTTTTATTTTTTTTTTTTTGGGGGGGGGGGGGGTGGGTTGGGGAGAACCGGGGAGGTACACAACAGCAAGACAAAGATGCAAGATGATAACTCATAAAACATAAAACTTGTTATTTATATAAGGATCTAGACAAATCAAAGCTAGGTCAAGTTTCCTAGCATTCTGATTGATGAGGCAAGCATCTTCTTGAGATAGAATGAACGATATGTAAAAAAAAGATCCTAATCTCATGTAAGTGACAACACTCACAAATTGAGTATATCAATCAGATAAGACAACCCTCACATATTTAGTCTGAATTCAATCTCAAAGGCCACTAAATGAATTATCTACTCTACTCAAGTCAACTCAACTCAACTCAACAGAACATTTTATCCCAAGCTAGTTAAGGTTAATAATCAATAGATGTTCAAGGTCACGAATAAAATATTACTACCAAAAAAAGGCAATAAATAAAAGAAAACACATCAACCTATATAAACATGCTTACCTGCACATAATACATAATTTAGATAAAATTGTTAAAAAGAATACACATAATACAAGAGATACTCAACTTGTATCCTGTCCGTGAACTAGCCTTGAAATCATACATCGGAACCTCAATATGCTTCCCCGCCTTTAGGTCATGGATATTCTTGAGCAATGTTTCATAATCTGTCAAGCGTGGGTCTGCTCCAAAAATATATAAAACAAAATTTTCTCAATTTCAAAAATTTAAACAAATAGCATACTGCAATGACTCACAGTACATGGCAGAAAAAGATAAAGAAGAAGAGAAGGATACAAGGGCGCTCATTCCAATCCCTATACTTGGGACCAAAAATTACCTAAAGAGAGTGAGAGAAGAGAAGAAGGATTCTCTACCTAATCATGAAATAAAACATGGAGAGTGCAATGCATATAAATTTACATATTAGATTCTTAGACCTCCTTGATACAATTTAGAAGATGCTCACAAAAGATTTCTAAGTCAAAATAAAGGTGTTTCTGGCTAAACATGTGATGTTTATCAAAACAGAAAAGAAGGAAATAAATGCAGTGGCTACATTGTTAGCTTAAGCTTTGTTTCCTAAGTATAATTTTCCAATTACACGCTTCAATTTACATTGGATTCAACTAATCTAGAACTAGCATATCACTTCATATGGCCAGAAAGGATTACATTATCACTATCAAGTAACAACTATAGGTTGTATACCTAAAGTATAAACTGCACTACATGGAAATGTGACTGTGAACTAGTTATAAGAATCTATATTGGATCTAAGATTGTTCTAAATATTAAGACTCATTAAATTTTTATGCTACTACCCTGTCGGTTGATGTATCACGGGATACAGATAGAACCTAAATAAGAACTTCTCTATCATCTTTAAAGTCATGTATAAGGGCTCAGCAAAATTTCTTTTTGTCTTTAAATTATATCCTTTTGAATAATAAATTATTGTAGCTACTAAAAACTAAGATAAGGCAAATAAATTTCTTCTATTTCTCAACATCCTACTTTTGCAGAGGGCCTAAATGAAAGTAATTTAGGAGACTCAAAATTTTCTTAACCTGCAAAAGATAAGTAATTATAGAAAGCAAAGAAAGGAGACAGAAACGGCTCTAAATTTAGGTAACAAGTAAGGATAAAGATGTCCCAACTAATTCAAGTACCCAACCCTATTGAAACAAATAGGGTTACAACAAGAGGCATTCAGGTCATGGTCCTCATGAATGAGGCAAAAATCACTAGCCAGACTAGGGTTTGGGTGATTGGATGTATGAACTGTGCTGCAGAATGCATGCACTTCTCAGATAACTTGTTTTTCCCATCATATTAACATTGAGTGAAGAACTAGAGCTACTGAAGAAATGACAGTATTTCCCCTCCCGGCGATACAATATAATGGAAAATTTTAATAGTGACCAGAAATGGGAGAAAAGGGTTCAAATCTGTCTTCTTGGGTGTGTCTAGCAGTCTAGATAAAGTGCTGTACTTGTTCCCAAGTTATTTATTTTTCACAATTGATGACAGATCACCTACATTTCTGCTTCTCGTGCATAAACACAATAAATATATGCAAGTTCAAAAAAACAATACGGGTGGGGAAAAAAGCATCATGAATCCCGTGGCAGAAGTTTTAAGACAAAATGCCAACAATGCATCAAGATAAGATCTTACCATCAAAGTTTCCATCAATAACTCGACTAGCATCATTGTAGTTGTCCATTGATATTACGGCAATGCTAGGCATAAAGTTCAGTATTTTTTCAGTAAAAACAGTTTTCCCAGCACCAGAAGGACCAGCTAACCCTACTAGTATAAGCCCGTCATTCTTTTGGGCTAACAACTGGCATGCACGGATTACAACAAAGAACCCTTTCTCGTTTGAAAGCTTAACTTGAATAGGGAAAATCTCATAACGATCAGAATCTTTCCTCTTAACTAAGCGAACTTGATCTTTTAAGAGACCAGTTCTTCGTTGCACTGACTCAGCACTAAATTTATCTTGAGCCATTAAAAATGATGATGCTTGCCTCTGAAAAGGGAACAACAAACAAAACAGGATAGGCAGTATGTACTAAGTTATACTGGGCAAATTGAACATAATATTAATAATTTAATATTATGAGACAGTTGTGGTTTGCAAACAGAGATTATCTTGAAACCTTGTGTACTTCAATATGAATTGATACATACCTTTTTCTACCTCTTTGACAAAAGTGATGGCACGTTTAACTATGCAACATTTAGGAAATCCACCTCTAGTAATGTAACTAAACTATCAACACAAATACACAACATATTTTCGGCTTTGATCTCTTTAAGTGTATAATTTCACCAACTAAAAGTAGAAAATGGTCATAATTTGAATGCCACAATCCAGATATTATTGACCGAGTCATGAGATATAATCCTAAAACTATCTCAACTATTTGACATTTTTAAATTTAAAATTGCATAAAAGTGCCAACACACAACTCCTAATGACAACAATTCAACAAATACTCAGTGCACCCTGGACAATTCTCTTTATAAAAACACAATTAATTCAGGAATTAAGTGCTATCAAACTGTAATACAAATCTAAACTAGAAGTAAATCACTTGTATCAAACATAAACCAAGGATCACCAATAAAATAAAATCAGAAAGAAAAAAAACAAAGAAAATAGAGCATACCTGATCAGAATATCTTCCTAAACTGATTCTGCAAAACGAAAAAAAATACCCACAAAACGAGTTCCAAGCATTTTTAGTTTGGATCCAATGCTACCATACAAAAGTAACCGAGTATGATTAAAATAATATATAAAGAAACAAAAAATACCCAATAAAAATATAATGGGACAAACAACGAAACCCGGAAGCAAAACTGGATCAAAAAAACAAATAATCAAAGTGCAAAAGATGAAGATACTAACCCAGGAACAGTGGGTCTTAGCAACAAAACAGACGCCGGGTCAGTTATATATGTTTTTTTTTTCCCTCTTTTCTTTTTCCTTTTTGGTTTAGAATTAGTTTTATTTTCCTTCGAGAAAGAAAGGAATTGATTTTTGGGAAGTGAGCTTTGTGGAGGATTTGCAAGAACACAGACCACTGACTTATATTGAGAGAATTGAGAAACTGAGAGAAAGGTTTTACAATTACTTGTATAATACTCCCTAGTCCCACCGTTTCAAAATATAATACTACTATATTTATTTAGTTTTAATCAATATAATCCTAAATATTCTAAACTATCATAACAATAGCAATAAATATAAATTTATTATTTTGATATTTTCGTAAATTATATTAATTTAAATTTCAAAATATATTAAATTAAAAATTCAATGGTCAATAATACTTTTATAGTTTGAAACATAAAAATATTATTATTATTACAAAGTATCTTGATTAATTACTCAATTGACTTTAAAATTAGAAGTACCTATATATTCCATCATTTTTAGAATTAGACATGTTTCAATTAGTTGATTTGTGAAATTTTGAAATTTAAAGTTGATAAAAATTAGTGCAAATTACAATTATTGTATGCTGTATGCTGCATAAATGATGTATTATTACTTATTTATTTGTCAATCTTAAGAATTTATCACCATAAAAAATATATTGAAAAACAATTTCTGTTCAACAAGAAATTTTGACACGACAAGACGCAAATAGTATGTGACATACTGATAGAATATGTTGATATGACTTGAGCTAACAGAGTGCAACGATAGATATACCAATATAGAATGTCAATAGAATATCCCGATAAAATGTGTGTTGATTGAATATACATTAGAATAAAACTTTTTAGATTTATATATTTATGATTTGTGTTCAACAAGACGTGCCTTAGAATTGTCGACAGGACGTGTAAGTTGAATGTGACATGCTAATAACGATAGATATATCGATATAGAGTGTCAACAAGATATGCCGATATAATGTGCATAAAACGTGTCGATTGAACAAACACATAAATAAAACTTTTTAAAATTATATATTTATTTTATTAATATTGTTTGCGTTATCAAAGACAGTGACTAAACTTGTGCAAATAACGTAAGACGTGTTGAATGAGGTAGACGCAAGAATAAAATCTCCCCAAAATTTATATATATATATATATTCAATTAATTGAGACATTGTTTAGTATGAAATTGGCATCACATAATTTCTATTAAACATTACCAATTTTGTCCTCTATATTAATTATAAAATAATAACATTTGACTCAAAATGTATAACTCTATAATTTTGCTTATAAAATTAACTCGTATAAACCATAACCATCATTAAATTTCTCAAAAAGATTTTGCACCAACTCACAGAAGGGATTGGAAATAGAACCGAAAAGAGTAAATTGCAAATATAAAAGTGAACTTTAGAAACTCTATAATTTCGTAAATATAGAAAATTAATTCTATTTTGTTTTGTCCAAATTAACGGAGAGTGCACTCCACTTGCTTAAAAACAAACGAGTTTAACTTCAATGACGATATATATATATATATATCTTTAATTAAAAGGTCCCCAAATAATCATTTATAAAATCTTGATTGAATTCTTTATAGTTCCTAATCCACTGTCTAAAAAAATCACATCAGAAATTCTGAGTTGTTTATGTCTAAAGAGAGTTGCAGCAGCATGAAAGAGAGTTGATATTTAGTTTTTCAATTAATTATGAATGTGAAAAATAGTGTAAATTATGTATTTATATGACATTTATGTTGTAAAAATTGTATGATTTACTATAATATTTCCTAATATTTAATTTTTACTGACAAAATGGTGTGAAGAATTAGTTCAATTAAACATTAATCATATATATATATATATATATATATATATATATACTATCTCCGTTCAAAAATATAAGAGATTACTTTTTAAAGTTAACTTAAGATATTTTAAAACTTAAAATTAATATGAGTTCTTTTAAGTCAATAATTGATGATAAATATTGTAACTATTTCAAAAAATTACTGAGTGTAAGATTTATTTATTTATTTTTAATAAATCATGTCAATAATTTTGAAACTAACTTTCAAAGGGAGGGAGTAATTAAATTAATGACAATTTTAACTAGTACGTACTTAGCATAATATTAAATAATTGGCGTAAAAGAATTCCCGAAAGTGAGACAGATGAAGAATCCATTGGTTGATGGGTCCCATTGTTCCAACTTTTCAATGTCCAAAAATGCATTACCAAGTTGAAAAGAATATATGTAAAAGTGAAACTTAATAATTAGTATATATAGTAATATAAAATTTTACGAAAAGGAGAAGGACATGGACATGGACATGGATGTGGATGTGGATGTGGACATGTATGTTTAGATGTATTATGAACTGTTAAGGTTGTCAACTAGAAAGGAAAGGAACACACTAGTAATAATACAGAATCTGCTTCTATTTTTCACTTCACTTTCAAAGTTTTGATTGAACCAGCCCAATCCAATCCAAATACCCCAACAGAGATAGATAGTTTCATGAACAAGTATTTGTATTCAACCATTAAATATTGATTTTGGGGCCCCCATTCTCCACTTTAAAAAGTCTTGTATATTAATGGGAAATATATATATATATATATAAAGACAGACTTGAAAATATCTATTCTCACACTTAATCCTACCAAACAAAAAGAAAATGTCCTTTTCTTTCCTCTCTAGTGCACTACCTTTCATCAAAATCTTCCAATCAATTTTAATACCACTGCATGTACAATAAAAGTTAGAAAGAGATATATATATATATATATATATATATATATATATATATGGTTATAAGTCATATCCCTGCATTGAATAAATGATCGAGGTGAGGTTATGGGGGTATAAAATGCTAATCAAAACATCCCATCCATTTAACCCAATTTTTATTGAATTAACTTTCTACTCGTAGATAGTAGTAGTATCTGTATTAGTTACATAAATTCAGTTGTTCACTTAACAAACAAATGTAGTACGTAATGGTAATGGTAATGGTAATGGTAATGGTAATAGTAATAAAATAAGTTACACCCAACTAAGTGTTGACAAACCTGCAATTCTTCCTAACTTCCCCATCCACAAAACTTTCTGGATTTGTAATATTTCCCATCTTCACCATCGACTCCGAGAATTGCTCGAAAAATGCAACCGGTTTTTCGACATATTTCTTGACAAGCTTCTTTGTTTCAATCCCAAACACACTAGAATACAGTTCTTGATCCGAGTTCAGTAGTCCTTCTCCTCTTAAAAGTAAATGGTAAAATGAATTATCAAAAAGTTCAGGCGTTACATAGTCCATGGCAGCTTCATTCTTGTCTTCTCCTCCTGCTGCTGCCGGGCAGATAGATTTTAAATCTTCAAGTTTTGACTGATCAGAACCTGGGTTCTCGTAGTCTCCATAAATTCTTTCCCTGAAATTCACACATCGCGCCATGCCTATTGTATGAGCACCTGCAGATCATTTAATTAATTTTTCAAGAAATAATGTCAGTACTCCTTGTATAGAATAGAATTCACTAGGTTTATATTATTAGGCTTCATTTTTGTTATATAGTTGACATACAAATAATAATTAGTTGGTTTCTTGAAAATAAACTACTCTTTTAATAAATCTAACTATCCTTCACTCAGTTTTACCAAATGACAACTCTGATTACAAAACATAAGTTGGAGAATGAACCATATAATTAAGCAATTTTGATATGTTAATTGACTATATAAAACCTTTGGCTAAAAAGTCGTTTTGAATGAAAACCGACCTTAGTTAGTAAGAAAACAGGGTAGCTTTACCTGAAAGAGCTACTAAATCAGTGACTGAGAGGCCTTGATATAAGAACTTGGAAATCTGAGAAAGAAGGCCTTCATTTGCATCTGGAAGGTTTGTGGTTGCAAGAGCATAGCCTGCAGTCTTAGAGTCCTTTCTGCCCAGAGGCACATCCCAGTACGGTCCACCAACCTGCACAAATGTGGAAAACATCAAGTTTCCGCCAATAATAATATCCTTGATGTATAATAATAGTATTTAATTGTCTACAATGGGAAGATATATGAAGCAAACAGTACTAGACAAGATATCTTAAATTTGATCACCAATATAGTCGCGTCTCTTGCAGCAACAGTGAGGATATCAGCGCAAGAGACTATTCCGGGGCACTCTGATTCCAGCTTATTCTTGATCCTATCAATGATGTTGAAACCTTTCAAAGCATGTAAATTAATGGAAGCTTTCTTTTCTCCTTGTAGCGTGTACGTATCATCCAGCAAAACTGACCCGTCGCATCCCTGTGTCCATTCAAATCTTGTAGTAATTAGTAAGTAATGATTCTTGTTCTTGCTTTTTTTACTATGACCAGACGTAAGTAGATATTATCAACTTGCACTTTTAAAATATGAAGAAGATACGGGAAATTATAAGCTGCTCATAATTTTATGCAATGCTGGTAATGCAATCATTTTAATTCCTGGAAATGAAACACAGTTGCTGAAACAAATGGAAATATATGTTCCACCTGAACAAAGCAGTCATGGAAATGTAATCGTAGAATTAGAGCTGCGTTACGCGGATCAGATAGAACAGCACATTCCAGTTCTTTCCTCACAATCCCGAGAATCGTTGGACAAGTTGATTCATAGTAATCTAATGATAAAGGAGGGTCACTGCTTGCATGCAAGCTGACACTAAAGTTGTTAACAACTAAAAGCATCATGAAACATTGCAGAAAGAGAGTTCGAGACGAACGCGCCATCGATCCTTTTTTATGTTTTCTTGTTTGCTTCGAGGATAAAAAGGATTGGGAGGAATGGTTGAGACTGGAGTGATGATATTTAAATTGAAACGTCCATTAATCATGCAAGTGACAAGAATATATATACACACATATACTAAGGTTATCTTGAGTGCTTTTTGCAAAGATGTCTGTAGTCAATAGAGGATGTAACCACTATATTGGTCTGGTTGGTGGGTACTCCCAAACCAAATGAGTTGTATTAGAAACTTGTACCCTGACCTTAATTTAAACATAGAGATACACAACAAAACAAATTATTAAAATTTGGGCAAGGAAAAGCGAAATTTTTTTTATTTACGCTAAATTAATCATTTGACCATCTGAAAATATTTAAGTGCAAAAAAGCATGGAGTTCCTGGGTTAGACGGTCTAATTAAGCCCATAGTTGTCTGTTTTTGCTGAACTTTCTCCTGTTGGCATTATCTGCTTTTTTATAAACTGTTAACCAACTTTAATTACACAGGTAGTTAGATGATGATCACATAGCTAAACTTGCAGCAATCCTTTACTTTTCTGTAATCTTGTTAAAAGACCCAATTAATTAGGTATGGAACTATTAGTTGATTTTTGGCTTCAAGCGTCACTAGTGGACGCCAATGGCATAATAAAATTAATTGCCAGTTGTTCGTAGCAGGAAGCTGGGGCTGGCTAGCGACTCTAAAAGTTAAATGTCAATCAACAAGTTATCCTTCCCAAACAAGAATATTAAATGCATATATGCACTGGATACATACTATCCTAGCTTTTCCTCGGTGCACATATTTGAGTCACAATCTTGAAGCACAAGATTCAGATGCCTGTCAATTGTTGAATTTATAAAAACTACTTCAAAGGGCAAGCATATATGGCTGTGCCAGAAAATGTCAAATTAAATATGGTGTAAAGGAACTAAGCAAACTTGAGCACAAAAGATTAGGTTTTGTTCGTTGAAGATTACTAATCGGTCAAAACCCACATGCAATATTCTGAAAAGCAGTAGATGCATTCAGCATTCCCCAAGAAATGAGTTCTTAACTTTTCATCTAATGACACTTTCTTCAAATTGTTTGTCAAAACTCCAGAAGCCAAAAACAAGAATGAACATAATATAAGAAGTTACATAAACTACATATCAGTAAGAAAGAAAGAGGACAAAAAAGCCTCTCTTGGCTCACATATAGTCAAACTACCGCAAAGTGGCAGACCTCCCCCTGCCCCCACAAAAGGAGGGAGATTAAATAAGAAAATAAATGTGAAAGTGGTTGACGGTCATTAAAAGAACAGAACTAGATGAATCAGTTTTATAATTCAGAATCAAGGGCACCAGACCTCAAATATTCATCCTCACCATCATTATCAATACCATGTTCAATGCCAGGTAAAACGTCCTTGAGCAGTAAAGACCTAACTAGTAAGGTCACTAAAACACCAGATTCAGGCCATGAAACACGGAGAGTTTCCTTTATCTTCTTCATCTCAGATCGACCCAATATAGCAGCAGCCAAGCCATCTACCAACTCACTGATGCTGTGCATTTCCACCAAAGCTCTTACTTGCCTCTTCCCATTAGGTGTCAAAGCCGCCTCAGGACACCTGTCGGCAACCAAATCTGGCCATATATTCATGACACTCCCCATCTTCAGAGCCATGGTTTGTAACAGTACCTATACTGCGAAATGCTCCCAGCATAGGATTCCCAGTTGACAACTTCCGTACGAGTGTCAAGAAGTAAATCAGTTTGTAGTTACAAATTTCTTTCAAGATTTTCATTCCGTTGTACGCCAATCACCAGTAATCCCCACATGAACAAAAACCATCCCTAAAATGGTGAAACCGTTTTGAATCCCTGACCACAATTTCTCGATTAAGAATCTTGGATATCAATTTTATCATTGTATGGCAGTCGCCACAAATCCTGAGATTCTTAATCACCTGAATTGTTGTACCAGGAACAGAATTCATAACTCCAAATGCCACAGCCAACTTCTCACTGTGAACTCTTAACGAAATTCCCTTCTCCTCATCATTAACATCATGAAGAACTGATGTCATATTGGGCACATAGCCAGCTTCCAGCAGATCCACATATAACTTATCCAAATATGCATAAATCTTCACATGTTGAGGATGCTCATTATCTCCAACTAAAAATACATGAACCCTACCTTTTAATTCAACCAGACTGAATCCAGGGGGTTTAATTAGTCCATGACTTCTCATAAATATTCTCATCCTTTCCACATCTCCCCACCTTCCAGCATCAGCATATATGTTCGAAAGCAAGACATAATACCCACAATTTTTTGGGTCTAGTTCAAACAATTTCCTTGCAGAAATCTCCCCAAGCTCCACATTCTTGTGCATCCTACATGCAGCAAGGAGAGAACCCCAGACCACAAAATCAGGCTTCACCTTCATTTTCTTTATCAAATCATAAGCCCTGCTAAGGAGACCAGCACGCCCAAGAAGATCAATCATGCAACTGTAATGCTCCACCCCTGGTTCTATATCAAATTTTTGTTCCATGGCTTGGAACCAATACCATCCTTCATCCAACATTCCAGCATGACTACAAGCTGATAGAACTGACACAAAAGTTATGTAGTTTGGTTTTACTCCAGCTCTATTCATGTTGTAGAAGATTTCCAAAGCTTCTTTAACACGGCCATGAGTTCCATAACCGTCAACCATGGCACTCCAAGACTTAACGTTCTTATCCTTCATTTGATCGAATGCCCTCCTTGCAGCCTCTACTCTTCCACATTTACAATACATGTCAACAACTGAAGTACCTACATATACATTTTCCTGCAGACCCATCTTTATAACCTACATTGAAATATTTTTACATAGTTCAATTTATAAAGTTCAATTGTTCAAACTTAGTGCTGAATGAATGCAATATGCTGATAACCTAGGATCAAAGGGTCATTCATTATAACTAATGGCTCAATCTCTGTATCATAATTAAGATTACTAGTAGTAGAGGACTAGCAAAAAAGTACCTGATCATGTAAACACTTCCCAACTTGCAGAGATCCCGAATGTGCACAAGCCAACAACACGGCAGATAAAGTCACAGCATTATAGTCAACATCTCCATCTCTCACCATGGCATAAAACAGTCCCAGAGCCTCAGCTGACATTCCATGTTGCGCATAGACTCCAATCATGGAATTCCAAGATATTACATCCTTCTCATTCATCACATCAAAAACCTTCCTAGAGACACCAACCTCACCACATTTGGCATACGCATCCATCAAAGTATTTCCGACACCCATAACCCCTTCAAACCCCCTTTTTACCACGAACCCATGAATTCCTTCCGTGATGCTCTTCTCCGAAACACGAGAACAAGCGGACAGAATTGAAACCATGGCAATTGAATCAATAAATACTTCCTTTTCTCCATTGGTGTCACCTCCTTCAATCAACAAATTTTTGAAAAGCGTTAGAGCTTCATGGGGTTGGTCATTTTGGACATACCCAGTGAACATTGAAGTCCAGGAAACCACATTTCTCAGAGGAATTTCATCAAACAATGTTCTTGCATCCTCCAAATGGCCACACTTTGAGTACATGTCTATGAGAGCAAAGGATACGAAAAGGTCTGATTCCAAACCAAAGACCAAAGCTTGTTGATGGGCTTGCTTACCCGAATGAAGATCGAAGAGTGCGGAGCATGATTTGATGGCACAAGGGAAGGTGGAGCGATTTGGTATTAGAGAATGCTTTCGCATGGAAGAGAAGGCTCGCAGGAGTCTCCGGCCCGAGCCAGCTCGGCGATGACTGAGTTCCAAGATGAGACATTTGTTTTGTCTACTTAAACAAGGTTGTGAGGTTGGGATTGGTTGAATACAGGTGTCTGGAACACTTAAGAGGGTTAACCGCCATTATTGCAGCTTTTGAATATGTAATCTTCTTTTGGTCGTTTCTTTTGGAACTGATAACCTTCGAATAAATAAAGACAATTGATAGGATTCCTTCTCGTGCGAACTAAACTGACGGACTAAAGACGAATTGGGTAAAAAACCACGCGGGTTGAAACGTACAGGTCAATTTTCCTCTGATGACTAAAACCAGTGCTCAAAACATACTGATACTTCTTTCTCTCTCCAACCTTTTCCCTCCCTCTCTCACACGATAAAGTAGCAGACAGAATCCCTCATCGGAAGGTCTCCGCGACGAAGCAGAGGCAAACGGATCGGAAGGTAAAGCTCCATAACTTTTTTTTCAGGCATTTGAAAATCTAGGGTTTGTTCTTTAAAATCCGTCTTTTTCCGGCGGTTTCTCGTCGTGTCTGCTGGTTCCGATGGTCGCGCACGAATTTCTTTTACTTTCTCGTGGCCTAATTTCTTTAATCGTTGCCTAATTCGTACAAACTCAGAATACGAATTTCTGTACTTTGATTTTGTTTCTGTTTTTTTATATAAATATCTCATTTGTTGGTGATGTTCACCTCATAGATTTTGGTAGCTATGGGTTTGCTTCAGTGTTCTTTTTAAAATATTAGTTTTTCCCAGACAGTAGTTTATTGATTTTTCTTTTTCGTTTTAAATTATTTTTTCCCCCTTTGGATTTAAATTCATTTGCGTTTTCTAATTTTAAATTATAATTTTGAATCAAACTGGTTTTCTACTTAGTCTTTAGTTGTTTAATTTATGTTCATCTGTTAATGATGTGAAGATTCTACTGATTCAAGAATTTATAGTTTTATAGCTCTGTGATTACATATTTTCCGTTTATATATGCTGTAATTAATGCCTTTTTTGATCCACTAGTATAAACGACTGGGTATTATTTGGAAATCAGTTCTCTCTGGATTGACAAAAATGCTCTCAACAGAAATTTTCATCTCTCTGTGCATGCACATAAAATGTTCTCGACTTGTATGACACTTGTTACTTGAGACATCATTTGGGAAAAGATGATCAATATAGACTTTACTTCAATGGGTTTGCTAATAATTTGTAGTATTTTTTGTTAATTCACGGGATGGTGTTTGCACTCAAGCTGGTTTGCTCAACACTGTTACCTTACACTGACATACTATATAAAATTATATGTAAGTCTTTCCAAAGTCCTTGTTCCCCTTCACGCTGACACTCGTCTACCCTTTAGTATATTTTCGATATATGAGTTCTTGCGTTAGTAAGGGAGGTTTATCGATGGAAATAATTGTTCGGAGGGGTTCTATATATTACGCTTGTAGTATTGAGATAAAGAGATAATAATAATAATTCTGTGTGTATGTGATTACGAATGAAGAAGTGTATGAGCGTCAGCCTCTTTGGTGAAGACTTCCTTGCTAAGTTATACTCTCTTTGCACGAATTCTTGTGCCACCTTACTACTGACACCCCTTTATCGATGGGTCTGCCAGATTGCGCATATAGTTTATCCAATGAAGAAGTGTATTTGCGCTTTTGGTCCTTTATTACTCTCTGTAAATAGGTTATGATCCCATCCACATTAATCGTGGCGAGTTCTTTAGTCGGTCCGTCATCTTTTTCATCATTCTGAAGTCGAAGATGTAGATATTAAAATGTCGAAAGGATTGATCCTTGACGGGCCGGTCTTATAAGTTTAAAAAGAAAATAATAAGATAAGCTGGGCTTAAAGACTTCCACGGTTCACCAATAAAGGCCCAAATAGAATACTTAAAAAGAGTAAGCCCGTATTACGGCCCGAAAGAGAGAAAATATCATGACCCGACATTGCCCCCTAGTTTTTTGTTGAGCAGAATGTTTAATAGAAAACTATAAATAATCCATGATATTTTCTTGAGAATCAATAATAACAAGATGTAATTAAAAGCGTACCCATTTATCGCTCACGAAATGAGATGAAAAGAATTTAAAGGCCCACATCGAAAAGGCCTATCCATTAACTATCCGGACCCGGCAGGACGCTTCCCATTCAAATTCAAATTATTACTAGCATTTAATGTACCGTCTTGAACAAGTATAGCAAATCGATATAAAGGATAACTTTACCAAATTTGTGATTTTACTGTTGTTCATTTGAAATTGACGCCTTAAAACTTTACGATCTCTCTCTCAAATCGTCACAAATGGCTTCCTGATCACGAGCGAGTTCCCCATACTTGTAACACCCGTCACGGTGGTTCCACGAACCCCAATCCTCACGAGGGACTTGATCTGAATCCCAAACGCGAAAACCCAAAAACCCCTCAAGAATACTACGAGAGTGCGGGCGATTCTCGCGTGCCAACCTCTCCTTATCATGGCGAAATTTGAACTAAAGAGGTTCGAACTTCGGTTCCACATTCCGGATACCCGTGCGATCGGGGTACCCGATGCGGTGAAAAAAGATGTATCAGCGGCTTTGAAGGATGGGCCAGGTAGTCCGGTGACCTTATTGGAGAAGGGTTCGTTTCCCCTTCACGTCTTTATAGTGACCCTCTTTGGGGTTCTTGGGTGTGGGATTTTCCTGGCGGTGCCAAACTCCTATATCCACATTACGGCCCCGTGGCCTTACGCGCCGCGTGAATTGGGCGTCGAGCCCTCCACGGACTTCTTCTTCCTTTGTCTACAAGATAGTACAATCCGGGGAGAAGGGTTTGAGCCCTCGTGAAGCATTCTCCGAAGTGCGGAGAAAAATTCGATGAGCGTTATTTGGTGAACACCCTTGACGATAGGGGATGGCACGAGAAATGGTTTTTTAAATCGAAGGCCACGAGATTTCTTCTTTCTGGGCTGGGCGGTGACGAAAAAATCTCTGGACTTTGGAGCGTTTACGAAGAGCGGGAAGTGGAAATGATGGAGCTATTTGACAACTTCCAGAAGGAAGAGTGGAAATCTGGACTCCTCTCGAAGCGAAGCATGGTTATATGACCGTAAGTGTAAGTACCGACTTATTTCATATATGTATATTTTTGAAAATATTCTATGATATATAATTTTAACATAGAATTGTTTGATTTATGCGATATCTTTGATCGAATAGAGCTCCTTAGAAATAAAGGAGTTCGAAGATTTTTAATGCAGGAAGTCTTGAAGCAATTGAGGCTACACAATGAAAAAGCTACCCCGAAGTAGATCGACACGAAAATTCATACGGATGAATTTCAAGCGAAAAAGCAGTAGAAGAGGTTCTCGTACGAAAGAGACCCTTCACCCTCGACGAAGAGGAGAGCTACCCGAAAACCCGGTCGACCCTCTCTTGTCACTCCTCCGAATCCACACGAAAACAGAACCACCCTAGAACCATTCCTCGACCGGCGGTTTACTTGATCGTCTGATCGAAGAAATATACTAGGATCAAAAATTAAAAACAAAATAACCCCTCTAGCAGCCAAGAGCTCGGGGTTCCTAAGTCTTGGTCGTTCCACCCTTCGTGCCCCCCAGCAGAAATCTGATTGAAGAGGGCGGTGACCGGGGCGAAGGGATTAAATATTATCTAGGAAGAGAAGCGTCTCTCGATAGCCATCAGGAGTTCGCCTCTGCTTCATCACCAAAGGACCCACTCCCGATAAATCTCCCATAATTGAAACTATCATGCGGACCCTACACCTCCCGACGACCTATTCCTCCCGAAAAGGCCAGAGACCCTCTCTCTGAGCGACCGGTCCATCGGTCGGAGATTACCATCTCTTAGAAATTGTGGGATCCCAACCACATGGCCCCGGTTCAGCCTTGACTTCCCTTTGACCTCTTGAGACTTTAGTTCGGCTGCTTGGCGACCACCGGTTCGATGATCATCAGACGAAATCTTCTTGACGAGGAATGAGTTATTTAGCGAGTAAATAACAATCTCTTCTTCTCTATATCTACATTTCCTTTGAATATTTGGACATTTGACTTGAATATTTTGAAAATATCTGAGGCTAATCTTTGTCTTGAACGACTGCGTCAAGAGACACATAAATGGAAAAAGAGGAAGATTTCATGCGACAAAGATAAATATCTTTGAAATCGACCTTGGGCCAGAAAAAAAAATGGAATCGTGAAGATGCTTTTCATACCATCAATGGTCTTGAGATAGAATTAGATCGGGCTAAGATGGATTTGAAGACATCGATGGCGAATTAAGGACCCACGAGGGGCCAGGTTGGTGCGTCAAAGAAGCCGACCAACAAACTCGACTAACTTTGAATCTTTGGCTTGGTTGAAGAAAACTTACTCTGAAGGCAAAAATGAGGAGTTTTCTTGACCCGATCGAAGCTTAGTCCTCTGACTTGGTGAAGGTGAGGCGAAGACTCGAAATGCGAAGCTTAGAAGGCGTAAGGCCAAGCGTCATGACTCGCCGTAAAATAAAGGATCTTGAGGGCGAGGCCTGATTACGGCCCGAAGATCTCGGAGCGATTCGAGGCGGACTATAGGGACTTCGGACGAACTCAATGTTGAGATCGTGAAGGTATATTCGGAGGGTATGAGGATTAGAGGCGAGGAAAAGAAAAGCTATCAATTTGCTCAATTTGGACAAAACATTGCTTTCGACTCAGATGATGAAGGCGGTGCTGAATATCTATCATGTTTTTTTGTTACATGTAAATATTTAACTACTTTAAGCTTTTTATGTTCATGTAATTAATTTATGATTGACTTAAATGAATGAGCATTTTATGTTATTGATAAATCTTTAAGCTATCTTGATTATGACTTACATTACGATCGACTTCTTGTTAATAATTTAGTATTAATAAAATTTGGACTAATGAATTAGATATGACGTATAACGATTAACTTATGCGATGAAGTGAATAAAATTCTCGGACGAGTTGACTTAGCAAGAATTGAATAAAGCTGAACTCGACACTTAAACAAAATGAAGTAATGTACACTCGTGATGCAGAAGAGTGAGATCGATCGTGTGTGAGGTAAATTTGGGTGACAAATATATATAGGACCAAGATATAAGGATCGATAGTGTCCATTGACTTACCACCACGATAAGATCGATATAGGATCAAAAGGACACAGGGGCTACCATCGAATGGCGGTGAGTCCTACCGTACCTCCTTACACCATAGTGACCTTGGACCAATAGTGACCATTGACTTACCACCACGATAAGATCGATATAGGATCAAAAGGACACAGGGGCTACCATCGAATGGCCGGTGAGTCCTACCGTACCTCCTACACCATAGTGACCTTGGACCAATAGTGACCATTGACTTACCACCTGATAAGATCGATATAGGATCAAAAGGACACAGGGCTACCATCGAATGGCCGGTGAGTCCTACCCTCCTCCTTACACCACCATAGTGACCTTGGGACCAATAGTAGTGACCATTGACTTACCACCACGATAAGATCGATATAGGATCGAAAGGACACAGGGCTACCATCGAATGGCCGGTGAGTCCTACCGTACCTCCTTACACCATAGTGACCTTGGACCAATAGTGACCCGGTGATAAATTATGGAAAAGTGACCTTTTATTAATATCGAACAATGGTGTACAAACTTAGATAAAGCGACTTAATCTTTATTGAAAATACTTAGAAGCTTTGCCCGACGTACCAAGTATTCTTGATCTCGGAACCATCGAGTGCCTTTAATGGATAAGTACCCGGCTTTGGTACTTGATCACCTCATATAGCCCTTCCCGATTCGGCGTTAGCTTTCCTGTGTTTTGAGGCGTAGAAGCTTGACTTCTCTGAAACGAAGTCTCTACTTGAATCTCTGATTTAACTCCTTTTGTTATAATGTTTGGCCACCCTTCGTTGATAAGCGACCAATTTGATTAAAGCTTCATCTCGACTTACGTCTAGTAGGTCGAGTTAACTTTCGGTCCTTAAATGGTTGTAAATTTCTTTAAATTGAGTTACGAAGACTTGGAGATCCGATTTATTTGGGACTAAAGGCATCGATTACCATAGGCCCGATCGGAAGGCGAATCCCGTAGTAGTCCTTGGTGTAGTTCGGTATGCCCACAACCGCTCAATGATTCTTACGGCCATCTTCCACTTAGCTTCATCAATCTACGCTTGATTAGTTTAACGACGTCTGTTGGTCACCTCGACTTGCCCATTCATTGTGGATGAGCCACGAAGTCTTCTTGTCTTTGGATCCCCAATCGTTCAAAAATTCTTCAAATTTTGAACCCACAATGGCGTCCATTGTCAGATATCAATACCTTAGGGATCCGGCGGAACACCACAGACTCCTTTATAAACTTTAGGCACTCTGTTATTAAGATTGTCGGCCAAAAGTGGTTTTGCCTCTACCACTTGAGTCGTATAATCAATAGCAACTATAATGAAGTTAACGACCTTTAGCTTTAGGTAGCGGTCCCGATATATCCACCCCCAGACGGCGAAGGGTATAGGAGATAAAATCGAGTATAACTCTTAGGTGGTGATAATAGAACCGGACTATTAGTGACATTTTTCGCGTTTCTTGGCGTACTCTGTAACTTCTTTGAAAATTGTAGGCCGATAGTATCCTTGTCGAAAATACTTTATGTGCGAACTTGGCGACCGTATGATCACCGCAAATCCCTTCATGAATCTCCAGAAGAGCATATTGACGGATGGAACCAAACATTTCAACAATGGTGAGGAAAATGCCAATCGATAGAGATCCCCATCAATAAGACTAAAATTGGTACTCTTGTATTTAATCTTCTTTGCCGACATTTGATCAGAAGAAGGAAGGGCGCCATCGCGAATACTCGATGTGAGGTCGTCCAGCGGATTAAATAGATTCGATACACATCAACGCTTCGTCTTTGAACACTTGGGCTGTTTGTAAAATTTCCAAATACTGCCGTCCGTGAAAGACATACGCATCTGTGGTGGCGAACGACAATCGTCGGCGATAGAATTGTCATTCGCTCTATACTCTGAAACTTCGTCTGAAGCGAAAAATTGAAGTTGGTCTCTTAATTAGCGGATATTTGATCATTCGGGTTCCACGAGCTTCGTAATCTCCGACAATTGTTTAACGACCAAGCGAGAATCACTATAGATAATCAAGCTGTTGGACTTGAGACTCTTTGCCCGATCGGACACTTTCTTAACAACCCGTTACTCGACTTCATTGTTCGTTGCTTTAAAAGCCGAATCGATGGCTGTTGGACCTTGAATCCCTCTGGACTTATTAAAATAATTCTGCTCCACTAACGATCGTCGTAGTAGAGATCCATCTGCATCTGACGTCCACGCCTTGACCCTGGCGAAAAAAGCGGCCCTTTGCTTTCGTCGGAAGATTGACTTAGGTAACTCGCATCTGCCGGTGAGCGAGCATTCTACCGTAAAATCGGCCGGGGCTTGGCCTTTGATGGCGATTCGGGGATGATACTCGATAAAAATTGGGATAACTCCATAGTCCGTCTTTTTGATGCGCTGAGACCTCTGGCTTGCCCGTCACCTTCTTGATGGTGATCCGTGTAGGCGACCGAGTCGACCTTGAAAATCTTGCCGAAGCTTTTCTCTGGCAATTATTAAAGCAAAGCAAATTTCTCGATGTTTGGATACACGGTTTGACATCTCGTGGGGCGTGGGCGACGTAATAGGCCGGGATCTTTGCTTCCAGCGATCTCCGAACCAACCTTTGCTCCAGCTGCTAAGGAACTTGCCGCGAGTACAAATATAAAGTCTCTGTTGGGGCGGGCTTTACCAATAAAGGCCAAAGAGCGAATCGTCTTTATACCTTGGAAAGCGTCTTCACGCTCGGAAGTCCACTGGGAGCGTCTTCGCGTTCTTGGTCCCTTGATGTGTCGAAGAAAGGAAGACATCTCTCTGCGATTTGGCGGCGAACCTCCTTAAAGCCGCATGATCCTACCGATCGAATGACGAGCGTCCTTGAATGGTGAGGAGTCTTCATGTCGAGGATGGCTGGATCTTCTCGGATTGGCCTCGATACCCTACGGTGACGGATAACCCGAAACTTTTCGGCACCAAAGTAGAAAGTACATTTAGTAGGGTTAAGCCTTAGTTGGCGATAACGAATAGTTTGAAAGCACTCCTCCGGATCGTCCAAATGCTTACGAATTTGCATACTCTTCACGATCATATCATCTACATAAACCTCCATGTTCCTCCCCAAATTTATCGAAGATGAAGTTCATCATCCTTTGGTAGGTTGCTCCAACGATAATAGAGGCCAAAAGTCATTTTTTGTACGCGTACCGCGAGCGGTGTGTAATAATATTTGTCTTTGGAATGTCTTCTTTGCACATGGATATTTGATGATAACTGAAAAAGCATCCATAAAACTTAGTGTCGTACCGAAGTGGCATCGATGAAATGATCGATATGGGGTGAGAGGATAAAATCCTTGACGAGACTTTGTTGAGGTCGGTGTAGTCGATCTGAACACTTTTTCCATTATGTACGCACACAATACTACATTCTTTATCCATTACGGGTAATCAATCTAAGTATATGAAGTCGGTGACTAGCAATTTATGACCTCATCATCGATGATCTTGGGCGGCTTCTGGAGCAAACATCCGCCTCTTACGTGACGAAGCTTCTTCTTGAAGGATCTATCTCGGTTTATGCTCGGCAACCTTTATTAACTCGGGCATGTCTTGTGGCTCCCATGCAAAAATATCAACATAACATCGTAAGAGTTCCATAAGATTAAATCAGAAGGGGTTACGGTGAACTGAACCCGATCCTCATTTCTTGTCTTGTCCGAACTTTCAGACGACCACTCGATCTCCTCCGTCCCTCGGTGAGGATTACGAGGGTTACGAGGCTGCTCTCGGTGAAGGTTCGATCTCGATTGCCATCGTCTTTTTACATTTACTAACCCCATTCGGGATGAAATAACGACGTTAGATAACATCGGCAGGGCGGTCTAAATCACCCATCACTTCTCTACTCTCCGTGCGGCGTGTAGGGAATTTGATTTTGAAATGTGGGATGGAAATCGCGACTTGAAGAAATTTGTCGGCGTAAGTCTTCCCGAATGGCGTTGTAAGTAGAATCCACATACCTGACATAAAATTCTGAGTTATCTCTACTGCTTTGAGGGTCGTCTTAGAAGATAACGGGGAGTTCGATAGTGCTGCCACTTTGGTAGGTCGTTCTTAGAAACCGTATAGAGGAGCCTCTGTCGACCTCCATTTTGTGTCCATCGAGATGCATCCTCTGAAAAGCATGGGCATAAAGAATGTCCCAGAAGATCCATTATCTATCATCATGCGTTTCGTCCATCCGAACTCTCTTGCGATGTGATCACCAATGCCCCTTAATGCGGTTCGATGGGCTCAGAAGGATAATCCGCATCCGTAAATGATATAACGGTTCTGGAAAAGAACTGTCGATCTTGAGTAGCATCATCATCGACATGGCCCGAATCGAAGATAAGACCTCCTCTTCTTCCCTACTTACTTCCCAGCAGACCCACGGTTATTACATCAACGACTTGCCTTGGCGGTGGTATGGGAGCATTTTGAGTGGGTGGTACTTGAGCCGTTTGAGCAGTGCGATTGATAACTTCTTGACCACAGCGGTCCTTCTCGACCACATATTGAATCGTGGCCGCTTTTAATCTTGCTCTCTCACAAAATCCTTTAAATTCTGACACTTTCATTAGTGTCGTGACCGGCTGACTTGATGATAACCACGGTATTTGCGAGGATTACGGTGTCCGTTTTGTAATTATCATCACGAGGTGGCTCGAAGAAAATTTGGTTTACGATCGATCTAAAATTATCGACCTTTAAGTATTCAATTGGGTGTAAACCTTATTAACCTTGAGGTAGAAATAGGTGTCTGTTTGCTTTGCCTTATCGCCACGAGTTCTTGTACTTCTTGAACTACCTTGACCCCCTTGGTTGTACCCTCCCTCTCTTCTACGATCGACATCGGTCTTGGGAGCCTCCACCTCCTTTGGTAGGCTCGAAGAAGGATTCTTGAGACTATTCATAGCCTCTTCTACAATATATAGCCCTCTGCGCTTGTCGAAAAACTGCTTTGAAACTTTTGGATGGTGAAACATTAACTTCTTTACCAATTTCTCACGATTTAACGGATCTAGCCCATTACGGAACAAACCAGCGACTTGGAGATCATTAAGATCGGATACGACCAAGCCGCTTCTCTAAACCTCTTTACATATTGGCTTAAAAGATTCGTTGGTGAAGCTAGGGACTGTCTTTAAAAAGCACATAAACTTTCCCTTCTTGGTTGCTTACCAAAAGCGTCGTGGAACTTATCACAAAGTTCGGTCCACGAGAAAATCGAATCCGATGGTAAAGTTCCCATCCAACATCTTGCGTCTTTTCTCAAAATCGTGACAAAAGTGTGACACTTAGCGACATCGGTGAAGTCGTAGTAATCCATTAGCCGTCGAAATGCTGTGTTATGGTCATAGGATCTCCGGACCCATCATAGCTTTCCATCTGAGGCAACTTTTTGGTAATATCGCCTTCTCTTTGAGAATATCGGAGGAAAAAGGGGCGCCTTCTTTCGAAGTGTCCTTCACTGTTGGACCTCGGCCAATTGTTTTGGAGTTCTTTCAGCTCCACTTACGGAAAATCAACACCTTGGGTTGTGATGAGATCTCCTTCTCTTGGGCGGCGTTAGGCCTTGGAATGGATCGACCTTTCCTGCCGATCCACCCGCCGCTTGCGGGACTTCTTGATTTACTAGGGCGTCTGATCTCATCCTCGTGATGGAAACGGTTGTGACAGTATTCTCCCCCCGGGTTTACGGCACAATTTCTCTCGACACCTTTCTTAAATCTTTCATCGTCGCGATGAATTGATCCCACGACCGTCGATTGCCTTCTTGAGGCCAAAGGCGTTCTGCTCCTCGATCTCCTCTCTTTGCGAGAATGATCCACAGACACGTCGTCGTAGAATGTTCGGCTCCTTACCCTTCCAGCCAGGGGTACCTCCTTATACTACTCAAATCTTTTCCGGAATGAATATGGCTAGATGCTTCGTCCCTCGACTCATTCACCGACATCATTTTACGGCTATATCTTCCCTTGTTTTTGAACAGAACCTCAAAGCCTTATCTGCTTAAATCCGCCGTCCTCGCCATGACTTGGCGGCTCTGTTTTCTTGACCACTTGGCGATGAGTCACGGTGGCGAACCTTCTACCGTTCTGATCGGGATCCGTCCTTATCGGCGTTGAAAATCAACTTAAAATCTGGCTCCGGCGTGGATCTTGAACGAAGTTCTATGACGAGTTAATGCTTAGAAGCGGTGCTTTCGTGAGCACTTTTAGAAGGACCAGGCGGTCCTTTCTTTGAAATCTGGCGATGATGAACTAACGACCATCGCTTTGCCCTTACGGTGTACCATCTCTCTCCTCATCATCTTAAAAGCAAATTTAAACAATTGTGATTGAAAAAAGCCCTCCTTAGCGCTGATGTTAGCGCCAAGATCTTTTGTCACGTCCCGATCCGTAAAAGCGTCCACGATCTGCAGCGTAAACCTGATAAACACCACAAGCTTGGCGGGCGGTTCGTCGGGGGATAGCTTCGGCGTGAGAGTCGATATATGAGTTCCACAAGGTTTATCGAAAAGCGGAGGCTATATACGCTTTAGTGTATTGAGATAAAGAGATAATAATAATAATTCTCTGTGTGTGTGTGATTACGAATGAAGAAGTGTATGAGCGTACCTCTTGGTGAAGACTTCCTTGCTAAGTTATACTCTCTTTTTGCACGATTCTTGTGCCACCTTTCTTACGACACACCCCCTTTCTCGATGGGTCTGCCATTGCGTATAGTTTATCCACTGCTTTTTTTTGTTATTTTTATTCCCTCTGTATTAAATAGGTATGATCCCATCCACGTTAATCGTGGCGAGTTCTTTAGTCGGCCGTCGTGCTTTTTAATCATTCTGAAGTCGAAGATGTAGATATTAAAATGTCGAAAGGATTGATCCATTTGGCCGGCCCGGTCTTATAAGTTTAAAAAGAAAATAATAAGATAAGCGGGCTTAAAGATAAACTTCCAGTTCACCATAAAGGCCGGCGTGAAATAGGGATTTCGGTTATGATCCCATCCACATTAATGCATGGCAGGTTCTTTAGTCAACCGTCATGCTTTTTCATCATTACAAGTCAAAGATGTAGATATTAAAATTTCCAAAGGATTGATCCACTGACCCGACCCGGTCTTATAAGTTTAAAAAGAAAATAATTAGATAACTGGGCTTAAAGACTTCCACAGTTCACCAATAAAGGCCCAAATAGAATACTTAAAAGAGTAAGCCCAGTACACCCGGCCCAAAGAGTTAAAATATCATGACCCAAGAGGAAGCATCATTTTTGTATACTAACAAATAACTGCAACTCTTGATCTGGTTGACAACAATTAATCATCCTAGCTTCTCCAACCCAAAATACACATTTGCATTACTCTCATCCACAGCAATCCACCAAAAGACGCGGGAAAAAATTTCAACTTAACTTCATTGGTAGTTTTAAGCGCTTCCTTTGACATATTTTATATAATAAATTTTGATAAGCGGGGACATAAAGCTTACGTGAAATGAGTTTTCTAAGATAGTTATTTGAATCGAAATCTTAAATTTGGATTAAGAATCTGTTTTAGTTTCATCTTTTCTCCCACCTTGAGAAGGATAAGCATTTGTTATCTTACCCATAAGCTTCGTTGGTCTTCTTTGTGTTAAAGGAAGGGATCGGCCCGAAGCTAGGTTTAGAGAAAACCTCGGTATCCAAGAAAATTACATTTCGAATTCTTATGAGAAGCATTGAAAACAAGTTTGTGTTACTAAGTTCTCCACTCTTAAATTAACATGGCTTTCTGAAGAGAAGATGAAAATGAACATAAAGTGATTCTAGGCTGCTGCGATCGTAATCAGTAAATCATCACCGTAATAACAACACAAGAGTAAGAAGATGAAAGCACAAAAAATACTTAAAATCTGCAGCAATCATGTAATACCCAGTAAATAAATAAATAAATTGATTAAAAAAAATTGTTTTAAAACATATTAATTGGACTTTATTTGTTTTTATTTGGGTCAAATTAGTTATTAAATTTATGTGGGCTAATGTATTAATAAGTGGTGGATAAATTAAATTGGTAAAATTGGGCTTTAAATTAAGTGGGTCAAATTTATAATTATGTAATTTAAAATCCTATTAAAATTTGGAGAGTTAATAAATATATTAATAAATAATTTTTTTTAAGTGAATAAATGTCTAAAACCTAATTCACTTAAACATAAGAGAGAAGCGGCAGCAACAATGTTAGAAGAAAAAAGGGAGTACTTGACAAGTGAAAGTTTTGTTTCAAAAGGTAAATTAAACCTTTTATTGAATTTTGCCAATCATATAGATTATGAGTAGGATCTATTGGATATTTGTTTGTTTTGTTGCTATGTAAGATTTGTAAGCGTGGATCAAAGATAATTAAAGAAAGAGTCTGACTTGAATTGCGTACTTTTATATATAATTATTATATTATATTATTTTTATTTTATTTTATTTTATTTTTTACCAATCTTATTATTCTATTGTTAAATTCAAATAATAGAAGTTTTAGTTTTCTTTGGAATTGTTTAAGGTGTTATATATGTTATTTGAATTAAAATTTATATTATTAATTATTAATAAAATATGCACTTTATATGAACTAATGTCATAGGACTTGGGTTATTTAGTAATCTGGAATACAAAGCATGGTTGGTAAGTTAGTATGTATAATATTTTAGTAATTAATTATTATAAGGATTAAACTTATAAACTATTTTGAGATTTTTATATATTAAACTAAAAGCTGAATCATTTTCTTTGTTAAAAATTATAACAATTACTTAATAATAAAGTTTTTTTTTTAATTTATTAGATCGACTTGAAGGAGATTAGCATAATCTTATTTAAATTTTGGGTATTACATTGCTTAATCCAAGTACGGATTCCGTACTCTTTCAGCGAGACTCTTTTGTTTTTAATTTATTCGTTCGTTATGCGTTTTGAAAATTAGTATTGCCTCTCATGATTATTTCTTGTCAAATTCAACATGATAAATTAGTTTGGCGTTCATAGTTGGAACTTCATAATTGTACTCTGTAGACTAGTCTGACATGTCTAAATTTATTTTGATATTTGTAGTAATGTACGTATTAATATTTTGGAGACTTTGTGTTGATATCTCGTTTTAGTTTAACATGTACGTTAGAACCCATTTGTTTTGATATTGTGTACGTGTGTTGTGACATGATATTTTTGTTAGAATCTTAGTAGGGTATACAGCTATAACCACTGTGGGGTACCACGAGCATATCTCTCTTACCGAGGCATGACACCTTCCGTAAGGCGGTGTGATCGATCCACGGCGTCTCCGTTTTGTGCTCCGGTGGGAGTTGGCCATTTGGTGTTTTGTTGTGGGAGGCGTATGGGTCGACCCTAGTTTTTTGTTCTGTTCTGTTCTGCGGATTGGTGATGATTATGCCAAACACACCTTCCGATTTTGCACGCATCTGAATTGCGCAGTCCAATGTGAGTGCTTGTATGGCATTATTTTGATTGCTTGTGTGGCATTATGTGACTTGCCTGTGTGGCAAGGTATATTACTATTTGTTTTGAACTCGGTATGAAATAACACCCAACCATTTGATTCAGCCTATTATTTCGTTGTGTTAGTTTTGTTCGTTTCGTTTCAGTTCATTTCATCTCATTTCATTTAAATTGAGTTAGTTATTTCGGTTCATTAATTGTATTCTATATCCGTCTTTGGGCATTTGGCTCATCTTTGTTTTTTTCCGGCGGTGTCCAGGGGGACCAAGGCGAAGTGTGACGAGCTTCCTTTAATCCAATAGTTTTGATATATTTTGTTAGGTTTCGATACATTGATTTATTTAAAGTTGTAATAATTATTTTAGATTGTGGATTGAGCGATGTGGCATTTATTATGGTTTATCTTATGACATTGAATTATTATGAGATTATTCTTTTGTGGTTTAGAGCCTGTGATTTTCCTTAGTTTTGTTGTGTTTTGAGTAACCTCTCTTTCTATTTTGGAAAGGGGTTATTCTGAAGTTAGTATCGAGCCGAGTTCTTTCTTGTAGAAAACCTATTTAGGTTGACACATGAGTTATGGGTAGACTTACGGGTTTGGTTTTGTTACGCTTGATTTTCCGTTCGGTTGTCATATCGGTTATATTCAAATATGTCTTTAATCTGCTTTGTTTATATTCGTGATCTCTTTCTTAGATGGCTCGAAGATCAACTAGAGTTGCTGGGAGGCGAGGTAACAATAGGGGAAGAGGTGAAGGTCGGTCCAATGAGCAACCTAATGATCAGATTAATGCTCAATTGGCTACCTTGGTGAATCAGGCGGTGAACCAGGCTTTACCTCGATTAGTGGCATACGGGTGGTACATGCAATCGTCGGAATTTGCCATCGAAATTCTGAAACAGGAGAACCAGAAATAATTTTCAACGCTCAAACGAAGGGGAAGGGAACATAGATGGTCATGATCAGCAGGGGGTTGCAATGTATATATGGTTGGAGAGGTTCCAGCAGCAGAAACCACATGCATTCAGTTCAGCTCCAACTCCAATTGATGCAGAGAATTGGATTGCCCACTTAGAAGAAGATATTTGATGTGTTAGGGTGTTGGGATAATCGGAAGGTGTTACTTGCACGCTAACTGTTTGGAAGGGATGCGTGAAGGTGGTGGAAGGCGTTGAAAAGTACAAAGGGTGATGGATATATTGGGACACTTAATAAGCGAAATTTTGTGAGGTCTTTTTATCGGCGATATTTTCCTGCTGGCGATAAAGAGGCCTATCTTAGTGACTATCTATCATCCATTCGACGAGAAAGATGATGAGTCCATCACGGACTTCATGACGAGGTTTACTAGGTTGGCGAAATTTGCGAAACCCTCGGCGAGGGCTGCAGCGTAACAAAGCGAGAAGTTCAAGTGGCGGATTCATTATAGGTATTACCGACATCTTATTAACAACAAGTTTCCAGACGTGTCGTGATGGCCAATGAGGCCAAAAATATTGAGATGGAGCGGCAGGACTTTCGGTCTTCTAAACCGAGAGAGTCGAAAGAGGGATGAGATGACCAGCGAAGTCGAAGCTTGATTCGGCGTGGGAGAAATCGAGGTGGTCGATTGAACAGAATCGTGGTGGCAATGAGGCGATGGCGTGGCGAGAATCGAGCGATCAGGTTATCGGCGGATGCCTCGGCGAGAGGCAAAATTATCGACTTCATTTACCTTAGTATGGACAGAATCGTCAACAAGGGAATAATCGTCGGCGAGGGCAAAAATCGGGGTCGTTATCCCGGACCAAATGGTGGGGTTAACCCAAATCTCATTCCTATAGCTCCTGTCTTTACTTGTGGGGCTAATCATCCGAGGGGCGATGCACCATCCACTCACCGGTGCATGCTTTTTATGTGGACAGATGGGTCATGTAAGACCCCAACTTATTATTAATGAAATTTAATTTTCTCTATTTTGAAATAGTAAGGGTTGATTTGATTAATGTGGATAGTTATGGGTAAAATACGTAAATATTTTAAAATAAACAAGTGGTTATAAAATATTCATTGTTGTCGGGGAATATTCGTTTGGTGGTGGAATATTCTTCTTTGTCGGGAATATTAAATGCAACGGCCTTGATCTTTTGTGGGCCCCATAACTTGAGCGATTGGATGAAGAAAAACGACAAATATAAGTTGTTTAAAAATAGCAGGCGTAGTTATTCTGGAATTATCTTTGTTAAAATACTTGGTGGTTAAAACACATGAAGCACATGCGGTATTGCACCAATTATTGATTCTTACGTAAGAAGGCACTACTCAATAATGGTTACTGATAATTACTTTATTCAATATTTTATTGATTTAATAATTCTTTGCGTTGATATTTTATATTCTTTGTTGTTTGATAATTGTCATTTACATGATTTTTCATTATCGAAGCAATAATTCATATTATCTGAATAATATTATTAGATAACATTATTGGCAATGTCTAGAAAGTTACATACAAGGAGAAGTTTGGTCACCTAATTACATTGGCGTCGATGAGGAGAAATTCTTATTGAAAGCCCTCTTTTCTTGGGAGCAGTGCAGTTGCGATCTTTGTGATTCTGTAATATTATTTGTGAATAATTAATTATTGATTTTTATGATGAGGAAAATATTGATTTTATGTGGATATAGATGGAGAAAATTTTTAAAATGACAATTGTTAAAAATTTATATTTTATCTTTTACGATAAAATAATTCATTTAAATATATTATTTTAATAATATATTAACTTGGTGATATTTTTATAATGAATGTGGGATATATGAGTATATGAGGAGGAAGAGTATTTTATGGCATTAAATATTTAACATTATTTTGTGTGTGTTGGTGGACACAATTATTAATAGAAATTTGATTATAGCACGTAAAATTGCCCGTTTGTGGATTTCGGTCAATTTCATTTGGAATTTGGAAAACCTTTCTTCCGAAAAGTTGTAGAAATTGAATTTCTTATAAAAAGTCGCGAGATTCAATTTTTTCGACAAAAGGGCTATTTATTATGAATTATTGAAGTTAGAAACTCAAAATAATTGATTTTTGGAAGTTTTAATTATTTTTTCAAGAAAAACGTTTTTGGTGTGTTAAGTGGGTCTAGCATGTGTTATTGATTGCTAAAATCAAATCTCCAAAAGTGGGCGTATAGAATTTTAACAAATAATAATAATATTATATTAAATTTTACATTTTGGTGTTACAAGCATTTTTACATAAATATGGTGCTTAGGTTAGAATTGAAAATCACACCGTAAATCAAGTTTTCTCTCTATATTATCGGCGTATTCTTATGAGTATTTTGAGTATACTTTGAGTATTGCTTTATCGGTGCAAGTTCAAGTTATAACTTTATGTCCCAGATGTTTTATTTAGAAATCTTGATATTTCGAGGTAAGGGATATTATTTTTTTTCGTAATGATATTATTTCTTCAATATCATTATCTTTAAAATATTGATCTAAGGTTTTATGAAATTTGAAATTTTTGGTGTCGAGTCACTATTCACGTATCTGACAGACTATTCACGTATACGACCTTTATTCACGAATCTGGCTATATTCTGAAAATGAAAATTTTCCTTTTTGTCTAAAATATCTATTGTGGATACTAGCTTTGATTGTATCCATGTTTTGATCATTCTTGAATTTTACACCACTATGATTATTTTTGAGGTATTTTTGGACATGGATAAAACAAAAATCTGAATCCTTAAATCCTTAATCCTTGTCATTTTGTTTCACTGGATTCGTTTCTTTAAAAATATTTTTCATCATCCTCGGTCTTAAATGATGATATTATTGAATATCTTTGGCTTTGTAGTGCAAAAGATTAATGATTTATGATGAATATCTTTGGCCGTGGTCAAAGATGAACAGTGTTTAGATGAAAGATGACCAATGATGAATATCTTTGGCACGTAGTACAAAGATGAATATTTGATTCGAGATATATATTGATTGATGTTACGGGGATAAAAGATGAGCGATGAACTTTTAAATTCATACATAGAAGATAGTAGTTGCATTCTCTACTTAACTCTTCTAATGAATTATTATTTCATTGCGAATATTGATTTAAAACTTGTTGTCTATTGTATTCTATTAGATTTTTCCTGTTGAAGACTAATGATAATTTGTTGTATATTATCTTAGTCATAATATTCTTCTTTGGGTTAGTTGAGCTCACCTTTTCCTTTTTTTCCATTTTTCTTCTCGAGGCGAGAATATAAGAGAAATGCAGTCGGGGTATGGAATGAAGGTTCTAGAGAGAGTTGTTTTGTTGTCCTCACCATTTTGTAAAATAATATATCAATAAATGTGATGAGGATTTATTTGAGTATAGATATTGTCTAGAAGATAATATTTGTATTCAAACTCACAATTTTACTGTTGTAATAATAAAGTTGTAGTTGTTTCTATACCATGTATTGACAACTCAGAATGGGTGATGTATACCTATTTTGGGGGCGTCACAGGTCATATTGCTAGGGATTGTACTGGTCCACGTGGTAATGGTAGAGGTGGTGATAATGGTGGCAATGGAAGTCAGCGTCAGGGAGGTCGAGTGTTTGCCTTGACATATAACCAGGCGGCAGGTGCACCAGGTACTGTTTCTGGCACTCTTTTAGTTGGAAATCGTGAGGCTTCTATTTTGTTTGATACGGGTTCTAGTCATTCCGTTGTTGCTCAGTCTTTTGTTCGGCACCTGGGTGTGTCATCTCAGTCTTTAGATCCTATTATGTCTATTGCTACCCCGATGGGGACTTTAGTTGTTATTTCTGATTTGTATCGAGGGTGTCCGATCAGTTTTGGGGATAGGATTTGTAGGGTTAATCTTCTTCCGATGAGTATGCATGATTTTGATGTTATTCTTGGGATGGACTGGTTGGATAAACACCAGGCCACTATCGATTGTCAGGCGAAGAAGGTTATATTTGGAGATGTGAAGTCTCCATAATTCGTGTATCAGGGTTCTCAGCCGAGTAGAGTGGTGAAGTTAATTTCAGCTTTGAAGGCTGGAAAGTTGGTGGCAAAGGGTTGTGATGGGTATTTGGTGTTTGTGAAAGATACCTCTAAGGGTGAGTCTCGTATTGAGGATGTTCCGATTGTCCGTGACTTTTTCGATGTGTTTCCTGAGGAGTTGTCAGGGTTGCCACCGCAGCGGGAAGTGGAATTTGCTATTGAGCTTGTTCCTGGTGCGGAGCCTATTTCTAAGGCGTCGTATCGGATGGCACCGTTGGAGTTGAAGGAGTTGAAGGAGCAGTTGCAGGAACTGTTAGATCGTGGTGTAATTCGCCCGAGTGTTTCACTGTGGTGTGCTCCAGTCTTGTTTGTGAAGAAGAAGGATGGGTCATGAGGTCGTGTATAGACTACGAGAGAGTTGAACAAGATTACCATCGAGAATCGGTATCCATTACCGAGGATTGATGACTTGTTTGACCAACTTGATGAAATATTTTTCAAAATAGACTTAAGGTCGAGCTATCATCGAGTTGAGGTGAGGATGAGGATATCCACAAGGCGGCTTTTCGTGACTCGATATGGACATTATGAGTTTACGGTGATGCCATTCGGTGTGACTAACGCCCAATGGTGTTTATGGATTTAATGAATCGGTGTTCGTGGAGTACTTGGACCAATTTTTCATTGTCTTTATTGATGACATTTTGGTTTACTCTAAGTCTAAAGAAGAGCATGAGGAGCATCTTCAGCGCAAAGTTAGGGATTTTGCGAGAAAGAAGTTGTATGCTAAATTCTCTAAATCTGAGTTTTAGTTAGAAGCGAGTTTGCATTTTTGGGACATGTTGTTTCTGCTTTGAAGGCATTAAGGTGGATCTGCTGAAGGTTGAGGCTATCATTAAATGGCGAAGACCTCTACTGATGATTTGAGATTAGGAGTTTCTTGGGTTTGGCGAGTATTATAGGCGGTTTATGGAAGGTTTTCCTTGCTTGCCTTACCATTGACTTCGATTGATGAGAAAGGCGTGAAGTTTATGTGGAATGAAGAGCGGAGAAGAGTTTCGAGGAGTTGAAGAAAGCGACTTGTCGTCTCTATACTTGCATTCTTGAGTCGGGGACGAGGAGGCTATCAGATTTATAGTGATGCTTCAAGAAGGGCTTGGGGTGTGTTTTGATGCAACACGGTAAGGTGATTGCTTGGAAGCTTGGCGGCTTAAACCTTACGAGGTGAATTACCTCTGCGTGATTTGGAGTTGGCGGTGATCTTTGCCTTAAAGATTTGGAGGCATTATTTGTATGGAGAGACTTGTGATATCTTCACCGATCACAAAAGTCTTAAATACATTTTCACTCAGAAGGAGCTCAATATGAGGCAGAGGCGTTGATTGGAGCTTCTAAAAGATTATGATGCGAGGATTCAGTATCACCCGGGGAAGGCAAATGTGGTTGCAGATGCTCTTAGCCGGAAGAGTTCATGGAGTGTAGCTGCCCTTATTACGCAACCTCAACTTATTTCAGATATGGAGCGGATCGAGTTGGAGTTGTATGTCACGAGGATTCGGATGGGCATTTAGGCGGGTATGAGGTGAAGCCCTCTCTTATCTCACAGTCAAAGAAGCTCAAAAGGAAGATGGGGAGTTGTGGAGTATGACGCTTGAAATTAGAGGAGGCAAGCGGTCCAAGTTTTAGTATTGATGACCATGGTGTGATTTGGTTGGGTGGCGGTTGTGTATCTGGTCGAGATCCATCATTCGAGAGGTCATCTTTGGTGAGGCTCATAGTTCGCCATTTTCAATTTATCCAGGTTCTACGAAGATGTATAGGGATTTGAAGAAGAGATTTTGGTGGAATGGGATGAAACGAGACGTGGCTGAATATGTTGGAAAGTGCCTCACTTGTCAACAAATGAAGATAGAACATCAACGAGCTAGTGGGTTGTTGCAACAGTTAGACATTCCAGTGTGGAAATGGGAGGATATCACGATGGATTTTGTGACTGGGTTGCCGAAGACTTTCAGGAAGAATGATGCCATATGGGTAGTGGTGGGCCCATTGACCAAATCGGTACACTTTTTAGCTATCCATGAGGTTACTCGATTAGACGAGTTGTACATATCTTTCAAATAGGAGATTTTTAGACTTCATGGTACTCCGGTATCTATTATTTGAGATCGGGACCCACGGTTTACTTCAAGGTTTTGGAAAGGGTTTCAACGAGCTTGGGGTACTTTCGGCTCGACTTGATTATTTCTTTCCATCCATGAAAATGATGGGCAATCTGAAAGGACTATTCGAGACGTTGGAGGACGTGTTGAGGTCTTGTGCACTTGAGTGGTCGGGTAATTGGGATGACTACTTGAGCTAGTTGAGTTTGCTTATAACTACGGTGGCGTACAAAGTATTGAAATGGCACCTTTTGAGGCATTGTATGGTAGGAAATATCGGGCACCCACTTGTTGGGATGAGGTTGGTGAAAGGGCCATAGAAGGGCTGAGTTGGTTCAAATCACTACGGAGAAGGTAAGGTGGCTAAGGAGAAATTGAAGTCGGCTCGATCCGCGGCGAAGTGTTATCTTGATAAGCATAGGAGGACTTTAGAATTTGAACCTGGTGAGCATGTGTTTCTAAAAGTTTCTCCTTGGAAGGGCATTCGGCGATTTGGCTTGAAAGGGAAACTTAGTCCGCGTTATATTGGACCATTTGAGATTCTGGAGAGGGTTGGTGAGGTTGCATCACTACAAGAAAAAGGTCTATCAGCGACCAAATATATCGATGATCGCATATCCGGTCACGATAGTCTTAATAGCGACCAATATCGTGACCGACCTATAATCCGATTCTTAAGTGATATCCGCGACCACGACGATCGATTGATGATCGGTCATAGAACAAATTTCCCACCCAAAATTGGCGAGGAAATGTTGGCGCGTAGTTTTTTTATGACCCATTGTATCGGCGACCGCGTCGCGGTTCTTTGATAAATCCATGTCATTAAAAATCGTGACCGCGTGCGATCGCGAGATATGATCGTTGATCATCCTAAATAAAATCGATGTCGGGCATTAAACTCGACCACGAACATAGAAGGAAAAAAAGAGGAGCTACGAAATAGAGAAGAGGGAGAAAGGGGGAGAGGAAGAGGAGTTAGGTGCGTCGCCACCCACTCGCCACTGCCGACGTACGTACCACACCTAAGGAGATCAAATTTTTCAAGCGAGTGAGTTTGATTGAATCTTCTAAACAGGTATTTATCTTCATTCATTGTAATTTCTTGAATCGTGCTTGAAATTGTATGTGAATTCTTTGGATTTGGCGATTGTGTGCATGAATACACCGTGTATTGGGTAATTCGTTTAGTCACCTATCAAATTGGGTAATTTGTTTTTGTTTTAAAATAGGTTTTTGTCATCAAATCTGGTAACCTTAATCTGGGTATTGGGTAATTCGTTTAGATTTTTGTTGTAATTTGTTTTTAGTATCACAATTACTCCACACAAATAGAATTTGATTATTATTGCTTGCTTACCATTGTTGTCTTTAGTGAACTATTATGGCAAAAGTCCACACAAAATTATCTCATTTAGAAAACAAAATGGAATGTAATAACCTATTTAAATATAGTCATATATATATATATATATATATTGGTTAGATTAGATTAAATCTTTGGTATGTATTTATATTGGTTAGATTAGATTAAATACTATTAAATTCTTCAAGTAGTTGTTCAATTTGATTGGGTTTCCAAATTTTACAATTTTATTTGTTAAATGTGGTGTGTAAGTGCTTTGTATTGGAAATTTGTATTTCTTTTGGTTTGTGTCTTGGGTGCCTAGAAATGTCCATATATGTATGTCGTCGTGCATGTGGCTAGTCCATATTGTAGGGGAGACTCTGGCGAATTTTTTTGAAGTATTATAAGTATAAGTTTGAAAAATGTTCATAAGTATTATAAGTATAAGTTTGTAGTTGAATTTTTTTTACCTCTTTTATTGTGAACATTTTTAGGTTTAAAATATATAATAACTTTTGGTTATAGGAAAGCTATGCCCATTATTGAAATAAAATGAGAAATTGAATTGTTTGAATATGCGAGTAGCTTAATTTTAGTAATTCTCGATAAATTGGGTTACATTTATATAGAGAACACAGGTCTTCGCTTATCAATTGGATATAAATATATTGGTGATCCACTAGAGAGCCTATTAAGGGGTTGTTGGAGTGATGGGTCGATTGGGATTGGGGCATGCGAGAATGCCTAAGCTTACCCTTGAGCCTCACGGGGCAAGCTAAAGCTTGGTTGTCGACATGCATAGTAAGCTATTGGGGGGTTGTTAAGCCAAAATAGGCGATCTTGGAAAGCTGTTAGTGTAACAGAGAAGGTAACTAGACACACTTGGTTAATAAAGAAATTGTTTTGGCTATAATAGAAAAACAAGGGTATTTAACACTTATGTATACAAGAATAAAGCTATAAAATGTTATAGAAGCTATAAATTGCTTAACCAAGTTGTGATATCCCAAAACATAAAAGATTATAAAAGGGACCGTGAGGGGTATAATCTTAAAACATGTTAGCCGAGGGCCTAGATGGACTCTTCAATTCTTGGCATGAAGCCTTAGATGGAGATAGTTTTCTTAAGAAGAAACATTTGATGCATCTGAATACCAACCAAATATGTATTCTTGATATAGAGCTAGAATGAATGAAATACCTTACGTCGATTAACAATAAAAACAAATTTAAAACAAATTAAAATAAAATAACATGAAATAATATAAAGTTTCTCATCTTTGCATTAATTTGCATTCATTCGTTAACATTGAGTATGCTTAAATGTTAATCATATGCTTACAAGTATGCTCAAGTCATATGGTTACAAATATGCTCGAAAGTCATATGCTTCTGAAGTATGCTCAAGTCATATGATTAATAAGCTTTCATGTTATGCGTAGTAGTAGTCTGGTGGAATCATGGACCTCTATTCGGGCCAAGTAGTTGGATGGCACGATGAAAGTCAAGTGCCCGATAAATCTTAAAGTTGAATTTAGAATTTGGTTGCCAAGTGTTTTTGGAGTATCGTATAGTCACCCGAATGTATGAATGGTAAATCGCAGAATCGATGTCCATGTTTAAAGTGTAAGAATGTAAATTATATGGGATGAGACATGGTAAACTATCATTTACTTGTTTACGGGTTCATGAGAAATTACGAAGAATCTTTGGTGGGCACATGGGCGGAGAAGAGATGGTGGCATCACACAAGTACACAATTCGAGGCGATAGTACTTATCGTTATGAATGAAATGGTCCATGATATTGCGGGGCGATTTTGATTGGGAGCAAAATGAGAGCAACCTATGAATTACGATGCCAAAGACTTCTTTAAGTTGTTAGCTAGACACACTACATCATTATCTGCGGTGGTGACATTACTTAACATCGAAGTGATCACAACATGAGCCATGAGTGTTTTGAGTCGCTCTTGAAGGCAATTAAGAGTATGTTGCTGACGGTGAGAAATTACACAGTAACTATTACTTTTGTAAGAAAATGGTGAAGAAGTTGGGTCTTGGATACCAAAAGATCGATCGTGTCCCAACGATTGCATGTTGTTTTATAAGAAAAATGAACATATAATGAGGTGCACGTTTTGCGATGTCATGATCGGTTTAGGCCTAATAAAGAGGGTGTGACTACAAAAAAAATCAAGTATCTGGTTTAAGATTCTAAGGTATTTTCTAATAACACATCGGCTAAAAAGATTGTACATGTCTTGAAGATCACCGAACATATGAGTTGGCATACGAAATCTCCAAATAAAGATGGAGAACTAAATCATCCATGAGATGGGCGAGGATTGGAAAGATTTCAACTTAGCACATCCCACAATTTGCATTGGAACCTAGAAATGTGAGGCTTGGATTGTCCACCGATGGTTTCAATCCGTTTGGCCACTCAAATATTCTCGTACTCATGTTGGCTTTATGATTGTTACTCGTCTGACTTGCCTCCTTGGATGTGTATGAACAACCATACTTATTTCTTTCACTTTCGTGATTCACAGTCCTAAGAGTCCTGGAAAGAACTTAGATGTTTACTTGAGACCTCTTATGTAGGCGAGTTAAAGGTATTGTGGGAGGATGGATGCAGACTTGGGATGTTGCAACGAAAACAAATTTCAATCTTAGAGGCGTGGTTATGTGGACTATAAGTGACTTCCCGACTTATGGTATGTTAGGCGGATGGAGTACCTACACGGGAAGTTGGCTTTTTCGTATTGTATAGAGCATATGAAAGTCGTTTAATCTATCAAAAGGTCGAAAGCCTTGTTGGTTTGATTTGTCATCGTCGGATTCTTACCGTTAGATCACCGTTTGAAGAAATAGAGAACACTTTAGGAAAGTGAAAGTAGATAATGATATACACTTGCCGCGATTGTCGGAAAACGGAGATGCGAGATCGTGTGATGAGATTGCTTGGTTATCCCATTTGGTAAGGTTGATCGACAAACATAATCAATGGGTTTGGTGAATCTCATAAGCGGGTTCGGAGAAGCATCTTTTGGGAATTGCCTTATTGGTCTACAAATTTGATTAAATCGTAATCTAGAAGTGATGCGTATTGAGAAGAATGTGTTTAACAATGTGTTTAACAACGTGATGAATGTTACGGGGAAGACAAAAGATAACGATAAAGCACGCGTTTGGACATGAAAGATATTTGTAAGCGTCTGGATTAGAACTTTATGAATCTCCCAATGGTAAGATTGTCGAACCGCATCTGAAGGTACACATTGTCCAAAAAAGCAAGTTGAAGATGTGTGCACATGGGTTAAGTCTCTGAAACTACCCGGATGGATATCGTCGAACATTGCAAGGTGTGTTACGGGTGGGAAATTGCAAGGGATGAAGAGTCATGGCATCGTGTGTTCATGGAGACTTCGTACTATAGCATTTCGGGATCTGCTTGATAAACCAATATGGGATGCTTTGGCGGATCTTAGTCGTTTCTTGAAAGACTTGTGTTCAAAATCATTGAATGAGAAGGACATGTTTGTACTTGAGAAGAACATCATAGAGATCACGTAAACCGGAAAAAATATTCCCACAATATTAGTTTGATGAAATGGAATATTAAATCTTGGTTTTTGACTCCATGGAGCATTTGCAAATCCATCTTCCAGTATGAAGCTCGTGTTGGGGGTCCATTCAATATAGATGGATGTACCCTTTCGAGAGGGTGATGGGAAACCTTAAGAGGAAGGTGAAGAATAGAGCTTATGTTGAGGGGTCGATATGTGAGGCATAAAATCTGCGAATGATTTGTTGTGAATTTTAAGAGGTGTCATACGGTTTTGATGAGATATCTACGTTTGTCTCGATTTTGACTATTTCCTGACGAACTTTGGCCTTTAGTCTGAAGATCTTGATGAAAGGCCATCTTCTCCTGCACGTAATTTCTTACATAGATTATTATTTAATTGCCAGAGACGACATGATGATGGGGGAAATGTTGAACTAAATGGTCGGCTTGAGCTCACCCTTTCTTGTATTTGGTCTATCGGTACGCTTATGGAAAAGGGAAGCGATATTCCTCTCTGTTGCAAGAATTACATCCGCATTTACGTACTTACATTCTTCTCAATTCTTGAGAGATTGACGAATTTAGGTGTACTTACATGTAAACTTGATTTATCTTTTAAGTTGAAAATTTATTCCAATATGTTAATGGTATAGATTGTGCGATGACGAGTTAAAAGTGAAGCATCTTGACATAACCGATAAAGATATTCAAATCAATCGGGATAAAAACTTTGCACTTTGGCTAAAGGACAAAGTAAGTTCAATTTTAAGCACGTAGTGTATATATATACTCCATATGTTAACTATGACTTCATTTAATAAGATGGAGTTTTTGTGAAGCTTTGATTGAGGATCAACGATTAAAAAATCATATTTTCTAATGTACAAAGTCTAGCTATGGGACGAATAAGGATCAAGTCGATCATGATGGTTACAAAATAAATGGTTGTGAATTTCACACAAAGGCATATGGGCACTACGCAGTAAAGAACAACGAACTTTAACTCTTAGGAGTGTGTGTCCAGGAGATTGTTACAATGAGCTTGGTTGTGCCTTTTATGGGGAGTTGGAGGAAATCGTGTAGAGTTGTCGTCTGAGGGCACGCGTCACGACGGGGTCATATTCACTTGTTCAAGTGTTCATGGTTTGATTCAAAAAAGGAGTAAAAGGGATACGTGGTCGATATTTTATATATCGTCGATATTTCCGATATAGACCGAGATAATATAAATTGTGATTTAACAAAGGTAGTTCACTAACGTATTGACTTTTATCAACCGTTTAATTAAGTACTCAACTCAAACAAAGACAAGTATACTATTCACTTCTTTGTTGGTTTGATTAGGATTCGAGAAAAGGGATCGTGTTGTGAGACATAAATAGAATAATCGTCGATATTGACCTCCATAATTTTGAGTGTTTCAGAAAAATTGTACTCCAACGAACCGTTGTTTTACCAACTCAAGCAGTCTGAGTATACTCTTTTCACACTCTTAGTCTGTTAGGAAAAGGGATAGGCCTTTCTGATTGGCAAGTTGTAATTTATTCTCCGTAGTCGAAAGAGAGGGCTTTCGATAAAAATTTCTCTTCGCTTGGCCAAGCATGATTGAAATGGGAAGAATTAATTAGTGGGAAGATTTACCAAGCGAGATGCTTCATAGTCGACTATAATAAATGTGGAGGAAGACAATGAAGTAATCCGATTAGATGGTGGAGATGAACCACATGAATTAGATCTGAGTCAATACTTGTGTCGGATGACATTGATCTTTGAGGAAGAAGAGTTATTGGTTGAATCGACCTTACGAGAATCTGAAGCGGATGATGGTTATGAATCTGCAACACGTATACAAGATGATTACGAATCGGACATTGACACTTGAACTCATGAAATGTATGTTTAGCAATACATGTTTTTTTTATATCATTGTCATGTTTATGTACTAAACTATTTAAATGCAACTTTTGTTTATTGTCATTTTATATTCATATATATACATGTTTATATCAACTTGTCATGTTTATGTACTAAACTATTTAAATGCAACTTTTGTTTATTGTCATTTTATATTCATATATATACATGTTTATATCATTTGTCGTGTTTATGTACTAAACTATTTAAATGCAACTTTTGTTTATTGTCATTTTATATTCATATATATACATGTTTATATCATCATTATGTTTATTGTCATATATACATGTAATCAAATATGACTCTAATAACATCTTGAAATTTGTAATATCTGATGGCTTACGAAGCGGTATGAAAAAAAGCTTGGCTTGGGTAGGGGCCCTAATAATGTGCCCAAGGCCCTACTAATCCCGATGATCGATTCTTATTGATTCGCCCTCCTCAATAATATACGTCACGTCCCGCATATATCATTTATATAAAAGCATTTAAGATTCCATTTATTGTATATTGGTAATGTTTTGATTGATATTATATTGGTAATGTTTTGTTTTGGTCTTATTGTATTGAAAATTTGTATATTTCTCTTGGTTTAAGTCTTGGGTGCTAGAAATGTCCATATATGCATCTTCAGTCGTGCGTATGTGGCAAAATCTTGTGATCCGCACTTTTCCGGCATTATTCGACATTATTACGCCAAAAGTCGCGTGGTCCGCACTGAAGGACAACTTGAATAAAAACGACAAAAAGCCATTCACAATGCTTAGATCGACCATCCGGGCGGGAGAGGATTATATGCACGAGCATAGCCCCAGGTGGTGCACCCAGATCCATATATAAATGAGATGTGTGCCCAATGGAGTGAGGCGGGTGAAAAAGACGAAAAGACTGCCGCCACCAACAGAGCCTCGGGTGTATCCGATGGCGAAAAAGGCTAAAGGGAACATACAAGGTGGCGGTATTTTTCGATTCTTCAAAGATATCAACGCCGAGATGCGTATTTACAAGTTTTAATATGTTTACAATCATGAATTGTAGAAAATATCCCATTTTACTTAGTAATATTGTGTTGTTTTTGTATTGGAGTCTCGGTCTCAAGGTTGACTTATCCATTGGTTGGATGTATGCGTGGCCACCCGTGATGGTGCACTGAGGCTATCCAGATAAGCGGTAATAAGTTTTAACAACCCGATCTTGTTTATTAATACTTACAAAATATTATTTTTAACTATTTAAGTGTTAACATGATGACGAGGATACTTATAAACGTTTATTGAATGAAATATTATCTGAAGGCACTCCACGTCCGCCTATTGATCAAGAGTTGTGGGAGAGGCGCGTCTGCTGTGAAGAAGAACTACATTAAAGGTCGAGGACAATGACGACGCCCATCCTTGATGGCTCGAGCATGACTCTGCTACCCATCTTCCACGATCGAGTCATCCAAATTGCTCATACTCCTACCGATTTGTTGTGTGAGAGCTATATGTCGAATTGAAATCTTTTGAAGATCTTGGGGCGGGCACACAGGGGCTCTTGATCCCGAGGAGTTAAATTTGAAGCGATGGCGGCGGCAGCAACAGCAGGACGACATGAGGATGGCGACGAGGTATAAAATCAATTTGTTGTATGTATTGTCGTAATATATACCAAAAGATCAACATATTTATTATATTTGTAACTTGTTTTATTATTTTGTTAATTACGGGTGATCGAGGAGGGATGACGTTTGACATAACCTTGTACTTGTATATTCATTATTTGGATGTTTGTATATATGTTACTTAAACAAGTTTTGAAATGTTATTATATTTATTCAAATCATATTGGTTTTAAAGGTTTATATACTAGTTTGGTGTATGTGTTGGTGGACGATGGATGTTTATATTGTTTTGTATGTTGTTTATCTTGGTGTGTATGTGTGTTGGGATAAAGCGGTAGAAAAGCAGTACTGATTTTTGGGAATTACGCAAAATGACAAAATTTGATCGTAATTTTTTTCATATCAACGACCGCGATGCGGTCATTGAACGTTATTAGCGACGCACGCGATGTCGGCTGATCGCGGCGATCATCGATAATGGTCGCCGACACGTCAGACCACATCGCCTTTGGCCTGGACCATCTTGACTTCATTTCAATGACCGGATTTGTCATTTCTGTCGCTCATAGCGGTCGCAGATATCTCGGTCGTTAATAGTGGTCGCTGATGTGCATCCCAGCGACCAGATTTTATGCGACGACTATCAACGACCAAACTTGGTCGCAGATAACTATCTGCGGACCAGAGTCGCGATCGTGATATAAGCGATCATTGATAAGCCTTTTTGTTGTAGTGTATATCGGTTAGCTTTGCCTCCACATCTAGCTCACGTGCGTAATGTGTTCCATGTAATAGCCGGTGTTGAGTTATCATTATCATCCGTTGCATGTGGTGCGATATCCGTTCGATAAGATTCGAGAGGATCTTAGTTGTGAGGAAACGAGCCGAGGCGATTTTGGATCGTCGAAAGGATCATGAGGATGAAGACTATTCCGTTTGTTAAGGTTTTGTGGAGGAATCATTGGAGCGGGGAAAGCCACTTGGGAAATGGAGGAGTTCATTCGACGAGATATCCGCATCTCTTTGAAAATTAGGTACGTTCCATTCTTTTAATTACGGGGACGGAATCCTTTTTAGGGGGTAGGTGATGTAATACCCAGTAAATAAATAAATAAATTGATTAAAAAAAATTATTTTGAAACATATTAATTGGACTTTATTTGTTTTTATTTGGGTCAAATTAGTTATTAAATTTATGTGGGCTAATGTATTAATAAGTGGTGGATAAATTAAATTGGTAAAATTGGGTTTTAAATTAAGTGGGTCAAATTTATAATTATGTAATTTAAAATCCTATTAAAATTTGGAGAGTTAATAAATATATTAATAAATAAATTTTTTTTTAAGTGAATAAATGTCTAAAACCTAATTAAGCTTAAACATTACGCTTTAGTATAAGTTGAGGAAAAGAAGAGAAGCGGCTAACACAAAGTTAGAAGAAAAAAAGAGTACTTGACAAGTGAAGTTTTGTTTCAAAAGGTAAATTAAACCTTTTATTGAATTTACGCCAATCATATAGATTATGAGTAGGATCTGTTGGATATTTGTTTGTTTTGTTCTATATAAAGATTTGTAAGCATGGATCAAGATAATTAAAGAAAGAGTACAACTTGAATTGTGTGCACCTATATATAATTATTATATTATATTATTTTTATTTTATTTTATTTTATTTTTACCAACCTTATTATTGCTATTGTTAAATTCCAAATAATAGAAGTTTTAGCTTTGCTGGAATTGTTTAAGGTGTTATATACATTATTTGAATTAAAATTTATATTGTTAATTATTAATAAAATATGCACTTTATATGAACTGTAATCATAGGACTTGGGTTATTTAGTAATCTGGAATACAAGCATGGTCGGTAAGTTAGTATGTATAATATTTTAGTAATTAATTATTATAAGGATTAAACATATAAACTATTTTGAGATTTTTATATATTAAACTAAATGAATCATTTCTTTGTTAAAAATTATAACAATTACTTAATAATAAATTCTTTGGTATCATGATATTAATGACTAGATTTGTAATAAAGTTTTTTTTTATTTTATTAGATCGACTTGAAGGAGATTAGCATAATCTTATTTAAATTTTGGGTATTACATTGCTTAATCCAGTGCGGATTAGTACTCTTTTTCAATGAGACTCTTTTGTTTTTAATTTATTAGATTAGTTATGCGTTTTGAAAATTAGTATTGCCTCTCATGATTATTTCTTGTCAAATTCAATTTGTGATAAATTAGTTTGGCGTTCATAGTTGGAACTCATATTTGTACTCGTGGACTAGTACAACATGTCTAAATTTATTTTGATATTTGTAGTAATGTACATGTTAATATTTTTGGAGACTAAATTTATTTTGATATTTGTAGTAATGTACATGTTAATATTTTTGGAGACTTTGTGTTGATATCTCGTTTTAGTTTAACATGTACGTTAGAACCCATTTGTGTTGATATTGTGTCGCATGTGTTGTGACATAATATTTTTGTTAGAATACCGTAGGGTATACGAGCTATAACCACCGTGGGGGTACCACAGCATGTCCTCTTAACACCGAGGCATGACACCTTCCGTGGCGGTGTGATCACCCACTGCGTCTCGTTTTGTGCTCCGGTGGGGAGTTGGCCATTTAATGTTTGTTGTGGGGCGTATGGGTGACCCCTGTTTTTTGTTACATTACATTACTGCGGATTAGTGATGTTTGTGCCAAACACACCTTTCGATTTTACACGCATCTGGATTACAGCGATCAGATGTGTGAGTGCACAATGTGGCATTATTTTGATTACTGTGTGGCATTATGTGACTTGCCTGTGTGGCAATGTATATTACTATTTGTTTTGAGCTCGGTATGAAATAACACCCAACCATTTGATTCAGCCTATTATTTCGTTGCGTTAGTTTTGTTCGTTTCGTTTCAGTTCATTTCATTTAAATTGAGTTAGTTATTTCGGTTCATTAATTGTATTCTATATCCGTCTTTGGGTATTTGGCTCATCTTTGTGTTTTTTCTTAAGTAATGTCGGGGGACCAAGGGCAAGTGTGACGAGAGCTTCCTTTAATCCAATAGTTTTGATATATTTTGTTAGGTTTCGATACATTAATTTATTTAAAGTTGTAATAATTATTTTAGATTGTGGATTGAGCTAGTGTGGCATTTATTATGGTTTGTCTTATGACATTGAATTATTATGAGATTATTCTTTTGTGGTTTAGAGCCCTGTGATCTTCCTTAGTTTTGTTGTGTTTTGAGTAACCTCTCTTTCTATTTTGGAAAGGGGGTGTTACAAATCAAATTAATTGCAACATTCCAGAATTTAGAACACATTAGTATATTATCCAACCATTACAAAAAAACCCGCCATTTTCTACTAATTTTCCTCGACTCTCCAACTAACTACTTCTACCTGAAAACACCACCAACAAATACTAAAACAAAAACCACAACTCCAATTTTCCCCACCCACAAACCCAATTCCACCCCTTCATATTTTCCTAATCCTCCTCACTCCAATTTTTCTGTCTGTACCCCCAACAGACTTATCATAACTCACAGCCAGCAGAAAAGGAGACTTCTTCTTGTTCTCCTTGATGCTATTGCTTCTCAATGAATATCTCGGATTCTCTCTCCTCTCTGTTAGCGGCGTACATGGTACCAATTTCCTCAAGCCCTCAAATTTCTTAGTCTCTTTTCTTTTAGCAGATTCCACCCTCACACCAATATCATACACTGTTTTTTTCTCATCCTGTTAAATTACCCTTCTTTCTTTTCAGTCTTTCATTCCTTCTTGCCGAATACTCCTCATAAAATCTTCCCCTTTCAAAAAGAGGACACTTATTAGCATTTCTAGCATTATTACCCATTTCATTTTCTTTGGATTCACCCTGCACCATTTTGGCCAGAGCCCTTAATTCGCAAAAAATCGTTTGGTATTCAGGGCGAAGCTCTAACTCTTCTGCACCCCAAGTGCGTTTAGGCAATTGAATTTTTGTTAGCGAACCTATCATATTCAATAATCCCAATAAAAATCAAAAAAATATGAAAAAATAAAACTTCAAATTTTATAGCTATAAAGTTTGAACTTTTCTATTCTGAGTTTATATATACCTGGTGGTGTTTCCATACTTTTGGCACTGGATTGAAGAATTCGAAGAGGGCGAAGGCATATCAGAGATCTTGGGGGTTTTCTATTCGATCTCATCATATTGGATATAGATTCTGTTCAAAAAAATTGAACAGACAAATATAGAGAGAGAAAGCGAATGTTTTGAGAAGATGAGTTTTTGACCCGCCCGCGTGTTTTTTAGTTTCAGCTGGTTTTTAGCTTTGGTCCGTCTTTGGTTCGTTCCTTTGGTCCGTTTTTGAAAGGATAGAAAAACATCATACAATTATTAAATTTACTTGTAAAAATATCAATTATCTGCTTAAAAAGTGACTCCGTCTATAATTAAACGTTCAAAAACTTGCCTTTTCACAAAAATGCTAAATTTATTTTGTTGTCTTAAAGAATAAATTGATCATTGACCCACATCTGAAAATATTTGAAGTGCTACAAAGCATGGAGTTCTTAGGTTAGACGGTGTAATTAAGCTGAACGTTCATCTATAGTTGTCTGTTTTTGCTGAACTTTTCTCTGGTTGGCATTTTCTGCTTTTGTTAACCCACTTTACACAGGTGGTTAGATGATCACATAGCTAAACTTCAGTTGTGAGCTTTTAAAGATATATAACTATACATGGAACTATCAGTTGATATATATATATATATATAGCTTTAAGCGTCACTAGTTGATGCCAATGGCATAATAAAATTTATTTTTCATTTTCAGTTGTTTGCAGCAGTAAAGCTGCCTGGCCAGTGACTTAACTTTTCCACATAATGAAATGTCGATCAACAAGTTAGCCTTCACAAACAAGAAAATTTAATACATACATACATGCATGCACCCGATACATTATCCTAGCTTTTCTTCGGTGCGCATATTTGAGTCGCAATCTTGAAGCACAAGATATGGATACCTGTCGAGTGTTGATATTTATACAAACTACTTCAAAGGGTAAGCATGGCTGTGCCCGAAAATGTCAAATTAAATATCCTAAGAAAGACCTAAACACAACTTGAGCACAAAAGATTATGTTTTGTTTGTTGAAGATGATTAAACAGCCAAAACCCACATGCGATATTGTAAAAAACAGAAGATGCATTCCCCAAGAAATGCATTCTTAATTATTTTTTTTCATCTAATGATATTTAAAATTGTGTGAGAAACTTAAAAATATGACCATTAATGGAATTCAAAAAATCTTCGCAAGCTTGAGCATTTCAAGTGATATATAAAGATACAGTGACACTTTGAGAGTACCAGTTTCAAATTTATCAGTCAGTATGAAAGAAGAAAAGAGGATTTTTTTTTTATTTTTATTTTTTTTTTTTTGGGGGGGTATGGCAGGAAGCCTCTTGCCTCACATATGGTCAAACTAATGCACAGTGGCGGACCTCCCCCTGCTCAGACGAAAGGAGGGATATCAAAAAAGAAAATAAATGGAAAAGTGATTGACGGTCATTTAAAGAACAGAACTAGATGAATCAGGTATATAATTCAGAATCAAGGGCGCCAGACCTCAAATATTCATCCTCACCATCATTATCAATACTATGTTCCACGCCAGGTAAGACGTCCTTGAGCAGTAGAGACCTAACTAGTGAGGTCACTGAAACACCAGATTCAGGCCATGAAACACAGAGAGTTCCCTTGATCTTCTTCATTTCACATCGACCCATTAGAGCAGCAGCCAAGCCGTCTACCACACTTCCTGATGGGAAATAGTTTAGACCTTTTAACAAAGGAGATTCTTCAGGGACAGGAACCATCCCTCTTCTTTCCAATGATGTCTCCAACTTCAAGGCAAAGGTATCATCTGGTGGGAGCTTACCACAGAAATTGCGGCTCTGAACAGAATCCAAGATCAACACCCTCTTCGGAATTATCTGTTCACCAATCAGCAACTTTGCAATAGCATGAGATCTCTCAGCAGTAACAGTATACTGGACAGAGACAACAATAACCAACTTATCATCAACATTGAGGGTATAAATGTTGCAGGACTTGTCTACAAGAGAGTGTTCAACTGAGTTGCCAGAGAAGGGTATCTCAGGGAGGACTAAAGTTCCAATTAGGACTTTTGAAGACAGATGGTGCAAGAAGTGAAGAGATGGAGAGGACAGTGCAATGATTAAAAGAGAGGGACAGAGGGGTTTCTTAGGGTTAGGGGTAGAGAACACCAGAAAGGGAGATGGAAGAGGAGTTGGTGGTGGAGTGAAATTGTTAAGATCTTCCAAGAAGAACCTTGAAGGAGGAGGAATATCAGTTATCACATCTTCCATATCTCCCCTTAATCCAAGTCCTAAATCCTGCAAAGTGCAAATTACATATAAATATGAGTCCACAATACCATTTTGTTGCTTCAAGCTGATCTGCTAATAACTACTGAGACTGGCAATAAACAATACATGTTGCAATATTTCAACAGACAATTAGTATGCCTACAGCCTATTAAATCATATAAATCAATTAAGAAAAGACAAAAAAAATAAAATAATACTCCAATAAAATAGTCTAGCTATATTATTTTAAACGCTTGATTAATTAATCCAAGGTGTTCGTGACAAAGGACAGAACCTGAGATGACATGGACCACCTGATCTATTCTGAGTTCAATAACAACATGGTCAGAAAATTAAAGCTAGTCAATCTAGGTCTGAGCTTGGTATGATGAATACTCATTTAAGCTTTAAACTTACTAGTGCCAATATCTCCTAAGAACCACAAGGCACAAGGCACAAGGCACAAGATGATGGTGCAGCTACATATAAGATGTCAGATCATAAGGTTAACAACATGTTAGTTACTAACACTCCTCTTTGTAGCTCTCTTAACCAAAACTAAGCTTGTCCATAAAAAAGCATACCTAGTGGGGCATCAAGAAGACATCATAAAGTCTCTTGATGCTTATAAACATTTTTTGAGACAAGATATTTCTGCACCATATGCAACAGTACAATACATATGTATATTACAAGCCAACTATATAAAAGGAGCAAAATGTGTTAAATCTGCACATAAATTTCAATCCCGAATACAAAAACTTTTGCTCCAAAAATAAGGCCACATGCTGACCATATAAGTAGTCAAGCTCAAAACTGGAACCAAAAGAATGTTCTACAAGTGCAATGCATTGAATAGACAAATTCAATCATCCTTCTTGTACATAATCTAAATAATACATTTCTCCAATGGCCTACAAATTCCACACCAATTGTAAAATAATTTCATAATATAGTTGATATAGATTTTAATTGACCTAATTTTTAGTAACTAAACACAGAACTACTCAAGTTCAAAATCTACCAGACTCAATTCCAAAATTTTGACCCAGTAAATAACTTCAAGAACTCCTGAAAATAACTGAAGTTCACAAAATTAACTACATTACACTGCATAAGATTTTCAAAATGAATTGTATCCACTGAAAATGAGTAACTTGGAATGACCATTGTACTTTTGGAACTCTCTGGTTCATAATTCAGGACGAGTGGTTTTAGAAAGTGTTACTGATTGACAAGATTGCTGATATCGTTCAGTTAAGTATGCTGTTGAGCTCCGCGAATTTGTATATACTATATAAAGCCCTATAAAAACTAACCTAATTGATTATGACTTTATGAGCAAAAATCCTTCGAACAAAAAAAATAAGTCCTGTATTAGAAGGAAAAAAAGGAGTACCGGTTACGACAGAAACAGATCTTGACACGGACAGTAGATGCAACAGAGGGCAGCGACGGCGAGTGGCGGCGAAGGGTTCCCTCTTTAATTATTGGAACAGTTTCTTTACTCGGTCGGGATCCTAATTTCCATCTTTGTCTGCTTTAACATTTTGGTGTCCCTTTTAATTTTATTTACTTTCACACTAACGGTCCCTGGAGTTGCATAAAATTATTGAATCGTCCCCAATAGTTTACGTAATTATGTAATCCCTCTTTTGTTCATGGCAAGATATCCACACCCACACGGCCCCTGTGCGTGTGACCACGGTAAATCTTTCACCCCGTGTCTAAGGGTGTAAACGAATCGAATCGATTCGAGTATTGAGTTGCTCAGATTTGGTTTATAAAATTTATCGAGTATAAAATAAGGTTTGATTGAGGCTCATTTAGTTCCCGAGTCGAGCACGATTCTGAATCGAGCCCTAGCAGTTTGAAATTTTCTAACGAATATGATCCGAGTATTAATAGAAAATTATAATTTAAGGAGGTTGAGTAATTTATCAAACTTTAAAATGTGCTCATATTTGACTTATTTATATTTCGAAATGAAATTTCGAATCGAACTTTTAATCGAGCATTCGAATCGAATCAATGCTGAATCTTCATTTTACAAATTTTTAATTTTTAGCATTTCTAAGAAATTATTAATCACATTATTTTTCATACTATCTTTATATTAATTTTTAAATCTTTTTGTCTCGTCTATCTAATGAATTTAAAAGAGTACTACTGAAATTTTTAATCAATTAAATAAACTATTAGTTATATTTTTAATTTATGTATTTTGTTATGAATTCACGCATTTGTAAATATCCAATGTATCCTTCGAATACACGTATTTTTTAATACTTATATATATATATATATATATATATATATATATTCTAATTCATTCTCCCCTCCATCCTTGTAAATCTATTAAAAGAGGCATCTTGTTTGATGTAGAATACACTCAAGAATGAAATGAAGTAGTTTTCTTATTCTCTTTAACATATTATTTGTTTGTTTATATTATATTTACACATGTTATCAGCACAAAGCAATGTGAACTTAAAGTTTAAAAGATAATTCATTTGTAAAATATAGCAAAACCAGTTGTAGACACATTCACTAAAAATCATAACGTTAGAGATAATGTTAGAGTACATAATGTTAGAGATAACGCGGATGCTGTAAAGCTCTGTGATGCAATGCTGGAAAGGAGGAAAATCATTGCATGATATGGGTATTTGGATAGGATTTTTTCTATCATTGAACCCGTGACTTTGTACTTTCCCACTCCTTGTAGACTACAAAAGGTTTTAATGAGATTTGAATTTTTTGTTACCTTGACTAGCTTGACAATAAAGATTTCTTTTGTTGTGTAATTTTAATCAGTAAAAGTTCTGTTGCATTGACTTCCCTCACTTACTGTTACTGCTGAAGATCAGTGCAGGCTGAAGGAGTAAGAACCAAAAATCCTGTATGGTTCCCAGAAAGAATTAGTACAGCTAAAGATTAATATAATGGCGCCTCCAAGAATAACCTCTGCTTCTGTTGCTTCACTTCCTTTATTCTCAATCAAGAACGGCACCAACAAAGTGTTGAATTTGACAAGTGCTTTCTTGACTCAAAATGGGTTCAGAAGTAGATTTTCTAGCTCTGGGTTGAAATGGAAGTTGGAGAGGAGGGAGAACCGAGTGGTGGTTCGGTGTGAGGCTGCTGTTGCTGAGAAAGAAGCTCCTCAGGGTCCTGGTGGTGAAACTTAGGAGTACCAAGCTGACGTGGGTTTCTTTACTCAGCCTATAATTTGGGGTTTGATTTTAAAAAATTTGGTTTCTAATCTATTTGTTTGCTGAAATGTTCTTAGAATGAAAGAAATTTGGAATATTGAATCATTGGGTTTCCGCTAAGGATCCAAAAAACGAGAACTTTATAGTCTGGTTTTCTTTGTGGGGTAATTTTTTTTTGAGTTTGGCTAATTTTATTTTGAATCGGCTTGTTTAATTTGCTGATGAAAGGTGTTTTGAATTTTGGGTTTCATTTGTTTTTGGTTCTTTCGGACTTTCTATGTTTGGAGCCATACCCAATGAACGTAGTTTTTACTGAGAAGTGACGAAGATTTTATCTTTGAAAAATTTAAGATTCTGGGTTTCAATTGAAATATTGTTCGTTGAGCTGTATTAATTTTAATTTAAGATTTTATTGGTTGTTTGGGAAGCAGCAGCCGAAAGTAGCTCATATGTCATTAGGGAAAGAATCTGATCCTGAAAAAATCCTACGTCGTGGAACACAAATCACACTTTATTTGAGGGTATTATATGTTGGTGTTATATCTTTTTACTTGAAAACACAACTAAATTATTACTAATTGGATGTATTACACCCATGTTGTTGAGGTGTTATGCATAATCTGAAACGAATTTTTGAGTTATATAATTGGGAAACAACTTTGAGAAGTACCTTTCATTTCTTTGCAAGATATGTGGAATTGCTTTGAGAGACGCTGCATTTTATGTGTTGTAATTAGTGAGATTTTTTGAAGTATTTCGCACATTTTCTTTTCCTGGAGACTAAAAGCAACTAACAATGATGCTGCCTTTCTTTCAGCCAGATGACAAGTATGAATTCTCAGAACCGACCAGGATTCAGAATCTTGTGAAGAACTACTCACAATTTGTTTCATTTCCCATCTACATATGGCAAGAAAAATCGAGGACTGTTGAGGTGAGGGTTCTCTCTGCTGTGGTAAAACACAAACACTTACAATTTTTGCCTGAGGCTGATTTTATGTCACCTAGTGATAGCCATTGCTACTAAATCTCTTGTTACTTTTGATATGTTCAGTGGCTAATGTCTTGATCAATTGATAGTATAGCATTTAAGATGGCAATTAGGATTTCCCCCCCAATACTGAACTCTGAATTAGATACTAGAGTTCAGCCTCAGTTATTTACTGCTCTTGAAAATTTGGGCAGGTGGAAGAACCAAAAGAAGGGGATCAACTGACTGGTTCTATCTGAATTATGTGTAAACTTTAAAACATTTTCTTTGTGCCTTCCATTGGGCGAGGTGGAGTTAGAAGTGTTCTCTATATCCCTGGAATGGCACCCATGAACAATGAAGACGTCACAAATCCCAAAACAAAAAATATACGTCTCTATGTGAAGCGTATATTTATATCGGATGATTTTGATGTCACTATAGCAATACTACGGTTCACATAATATTTTAATTTTATCATTTAATGATTATCTACGGTCAAAATTTTTTATTGCATGCTTGCTTATGGAGTTTTATAATGTCATTCTCCATCTTTCTTTGATGTATGTAGTATACTGGTATTTAAATTAGATTAAAAATTAAAATTTGAAAAATAGACAAATCATGTTTTTATTTTGTCAGAATATTTTTTCATTGTTAAAATAAATAAAGACTATACTCTCTCTCCTCCCCTCCCTCTCTCTGTCTTTGTATTAGGGAGCCTGTTGTCACCTTTTCTATTAGAAAAAGATTTACAAACACCTGTTTATATGGCTCGAACTTCGAGTATGATAAATAGATGATACTAGAATCTGGCTAACTTTAGACTAAGAAGTACACAGCAACCAAGGGCGAAACCCATTTGGAACTTGGAAATAAGTACTGTTTGATTTTGGGTATGGATGATGTACCCATTAAATCATGGGAGCGGCCGGCGAAGGTCTCTTGTTGTGTTCCCTTTGTTTCTGTAGAAGAATGTAAGTTGGAATTTTGTTTATTTATGCACCAAGATAGTTTCATACGAACTAACTGAAAAATATGAATGGGAAGAGAGGAGGCAAAGTTCATAGCTTTTTGGAATACTTAATTCCCTACCAGCTATTTGTTTGATTATTTTCTGATTTTTGTATACAATTTGAATGTGTATTAGAGTGCACACTTGTGGGAAAGAAAAGGATTAAAAGAGTGAAGAGAAGCATAAACACATATATAGCTGGTCATGTAAAGAAGAATTACAATCTCAGCATTAAGATATTAAAAGTCCCTTTAGTTTTGGCTCTACATGCTGAATCTTTCATTAGTGGACATGCCAAATTTGATGTTTGGTGTGCAGTTTCCAAGATACTTGAGCTTTGTGAAGGGTGCGGTGGATTCAAATGATCTGACCAAATTAGTTTAGCAGGATGTGTATATTTATTTAGCTTCAAGACTTGAATTTAAATACTGTACCCAAGTATGTCTCCTAGTTGTTGAGCGAGCAGGCCGTGCTAAGGATTGCCAGATGCAAATGCTGGGCATAGAAAAGAAGTGATATGGAGCACAAGTCTTGTCCTACTATATCTTCTATGGTTGTGGAAGAACCAACAACTTCCCATCAATTACAATTAGTTTGTCTCTAAATATTGTAGGATGCTACGTAGGTAGGGTTTACATTCTTGGTTCATTTGTTTTATAATTTAGTTTCCTTCATATAAAATTGCGTATATTTTCAACACGTCTTGAAATTTAATTTCAAAAATACAAAAAAAAAATGATCTATTTTTGTGGGATCACCGAAAATAGTTCTATTTGCCAATTTTTTTTTTATTTCACATTAGTCATTTGAAAAGTAATATAATATTCTCAAATTTGTCATCATAATTCCATTATTATGCCACTATTACAAAATTAATACAAACTTATTGTTTTTAGGTGTAAACATAGAACAAAAAATAAATTCTCATTATATCAATACATGTGATATAATTATCCTTCTAGTTTTGTAATAGAAAAATTCACCGGGTTCGGCCGGCAATGGTGACATGCCATACCCACCTCCACTGAAACTTCAAAGTAGTCAATTGAACCTAATACTGCTGTATCAACTGCATATCTAATATTCAGTTTTAAATTAAAGTAGGCATATCAGTAGTACCTCTTTAACTTTTGTTCTTGGCATCTCTTGACCGTCCCATTCTGTGGCCAGTTGCCTCCTATCTCCTTGTTTTCGTATATCATGCCGCTCCAATTGTTTCCTACATCATTTCAATCCAAAAAATTATTCTATGTAAAGGGAATCATTTCATATGTAATTAAAATATATACTTGGAACAAAATTTCAGCATTTGTCTTCTTCAGGTTAATGGATAGCTGTAAATGTTATTAATCACTCACAATCTAACTAACATCAACAGATGCGGCAATTCTTCAGTAGCGATAATGACAATAGTAAGTGACTACCAACTACATTTCCCTGTTAAATACTAGATTCTATCACATTCACAACACATGTAACATTTTGGTAAGTGTTGATTTGAACCATTCAAACATTTTTATGCAATAATTTATTTACACAACTATATAACATTATATCAAATTTTTTTATTCAAAAAATATTTATAGAAAAATTCATGAGATTAATTTCCCTGTTCTAGATTCTATAAGAGTGAGTATGTATAAATATATATATTTACTTAAAAAAAAAAAAGAAGAAGATTAATTTCCTTATATAAGTTTGAACATAGTTTTACCCATATTGTGCTTCACAAGAACAATTGGATGGCTTCTTTTTCAATGGAGGATTTTGTTGGGAATGGAATCCTAAAGGAATTGCTTCCAAAGCTGCTAGAAGAAGGCTGGGATGATGTGCCAACCTTGAAGATTATGAATTTGGAGGATATGACTACCATAAACATGACCCAACAACAAAAGGTTTGTTCACTATTCTCTTCAACTACCTTTTCTAACTAATATCTGCAAGGTTTTGAAGTTGTGCTCTATAAAACTAAACATTTTAAGCAGTCTAAAATCATAATGTCTTTTATTCTACTTAAGAAAAAAAGAACCAAATACAGTATTATATAATAAAACCAACTTTGATGTCTAAAGGCTTTTCATTGATCTACTGAAGGATGCACTAGAAATAAGGTCATACCTGCATGATCGCGCCCTGATGCAATACGGTGACAAGCTAGAGGCCTCAGGGAAATGTCTTCCTGAGCTTCTCAACTTAAGCACAGCAGATCTCTATTCGCAGTTTGGTATGAAAAGAGGCCATCTTGCTCGTTTCATGGACAGAGCTAGTGAATGTGCATCAGATCCTTTGCCAACATCAGTTGCCCTCCCTGCGAGACAAAGAACCACCGCGCCTTCCAGAAATAATAGTAGTATTTACAAGAGTGAGCTTATGTCTATCAACTCCAGAAAATTGCATAGTATGATAAGAGCCACACCAACAAACAACAGTATGGCTTATGATGTAACCGTTGAGCAATCCCTAGCAGATTTTAAAATGAAAGATGGACATGTCTTTAAGGGGATTGTGGCTGCAATGCCTGATGAGCCTAGAGGATGCGGTTGTGTACAATCTCCCCCAATAGTTGAAAATGTTGCCCCATACTCTGTTATTGACAGCATCTCCGTTCAGAGACTAACTCCGGAATATAAAATCGGGATGGAGCGTTTGGTAAAGACAAAGACACCTCCAATGAAGGCTTCAGAACTTTGGCGACACAAACCAGCTGTGCTCCTCTGCATTCGCCGACCAGGGTAAAGATTTTATACTCATTCTGCATCTTGAACTTAAAATGATTTACATTTCATATTTATAAATACTTTTTCATCAGCAAAAGTCAGAAAGTAAATAATAATACTAACTATGTTCATGGTTTGAAATGGAAAAATAGGTGCATCATGTGCAGAGCCGAAGCTCACAAGCTCTATGCGAGAAAACCCATATTTGATGCACTTGGGATTCAATTATATGTGATTCTTCATGAGCACATAGAGGCAGAGGTATATATATTACTGCTAACTTTCTTAAAGCTTGATGACACATTTTGACTGTTTTTATTAATTTCACTGAGGTTAGGTAAAAGACTTCTGGCCCAGATATTGGGGTGGTGTCGTACTCCTTGACAAGAGCAGGGATTTTTTCAAAGCTTTGGGGGGTGGGAATCTGCTAAAAGACAAGTTCGTATCAGGATTTCTGTTCAATCCTCGAGCTATTGCAAATTACAAGCGTGCAAAAGCTATGGGATTAGAGCAGAACTTCAGAGGAGAAGGTGAAATAAAAGGTGGACTCTTTATAGTTGGCAAAGGAAAAACTGGAATTGGCTACCAGTTTATAGAAAGGAATTTCGGAGACTGGGCGCCTCTTGCTGAAGTCATTCAAATCTGTACTCGGCTTCAGGTAGGCTATTTTAGTCCTTTAGTTCTAATTCTCCCCTACAAAAAAATCCAATTAAATAAAAAATTCTTGTTCATCATATGCAGAACCAACAGCAAAGTCACGAGGGGGAGTCTATCAAATCATCACAGGAATCCGAATCTGTTTAATTTTTATTCTTTAACATCTTCCCTTTCTTAAAAAAAATAATAAATCATTAGTTGATTTTCCTACGGCATACAGGGTATCAGTTTTGTAATTCTTCTGTTCTATTCTTTGCATCTATCTGTTAAGACAATTTCAAATATTGTGTTCAGGTATAAAATATATATATGGATATTCAAGGGAAATTTCAGCATACAGGTACACGATAGGAAATTATAATTACCTCCATTAATCGTTAAGTGAAAACTGTATGCATTGTTAGCTAAGAGATTATTTTTTTCAACTCCCTCCTCCGGCCTCCATCCCAAAATGAGATTCGATATTCTCTTTTTGGAACATTCCAGAATACAAGTCGAGTTTCAAAACCAAATGAATCAAATTTTACCATATCTATGTTAGTCGTGATCTTGACCATTGATTATATTTAAGTCATACTTTATCTAAAAACTGTGAATTTTGAAAGTGGGTTCACACGGATGGAGTACTATTTTCCTTCAGGAAAAGGGAAACACTGTTGGTGTTTACACTCTTATAAAATCTCAAAAACCCAATCAAGACAGGCACGTAACCAAATTCTTGGTATTAACTTGTTTGTCCAGGAATTATCACAACCAACACAAAGAATTCCATTAGGCTTGTAGCACCCCCTTCCCAAAAATCACAACAAATCTCAAAATAAGTAAACAGAGCACTAATAACTTCAAATGATATCCATTAATGAAATACTAAATACAATTCTCCAAATAAAGATAAAATAATCAAAACTTATAATTGAATGTACCTATATGGTCAAATGCAACTCTCTCATCATAATAGCCCTAAATCATCCCTGTCGGAAGAAAAACACAGCATGAGTCAAATTTTCAGTACGAATATAGATATACAAAAGATTGATATATGAAATTAACTGAGACAAAACACGGAATTAATAACGACAAAAATATAATCTCCAAAGATCTAAATAAAATATATCTGAATCAACAGAATTAACGAAACAAACAGAAGAATAAAGAAATAATGAACTGAAATAACTAACTTAATTAATTGAACTGAACAGAAACAAACAAAAATAATACAATGAAATAATAGGCTGAATCAAATGACTGGGTGTTATTTCATACCGATTGAGCTCAGAAATATACATTGTCATACAGGCAAATCAAAATAATGACATACATGCAAGTTAAAATAATGTCACACAAGCAAATCACACATTGGATCGCAAATCCAAATGTATGCAAATCGAATAGGTGTGTTTGACACAACATCACCAATATGCAGAACAAAAAACTAGGGTCAACCCATACGCTTTCCACAACAAAACACCAAATGGTCCGCTTCCTCCAGAGCCCAAAACAAAGACGTCGTGGACTAATCACACTGCCACAGAAAATGTCATGCCTCTTGTGCCAAGATGACATGTATGTGGTACCCCACATGTGGTTATAGCTCAAATATACCCTACGGTATATGATAACAAAAATAACATGTCACAACACATGCGACATAATACCAACAAAAGGATTCTATATGTATATTTTGAACCAAATCAAATCACAATCGTAATGTTTTAAAAAGAAGGTAACAACATGTACAGCTCTACAAATATCAAAATAAATATTAGACATGATAACCTAATTCAAATAATACAAATACGAGTCATATGTATCAACTCCAAAATGAAACTTTCATATGAATTTCACAAAAAACAATTATGTAAAATAATAGCGAAAATCAAAATGAGAAACAAACCGAACTAATTCAATTTCACAGGAGTATTGCTGAAGGAGTACAAAAATTCGTACATGAATTAAGGAATGTAATACCCAAAATTATAATCCCAATATAGTTCAATAAACTCCTTCCGTCCGAGCTAATTAAACAAAATAATAAACTCATTTTATTTTATTATTATCATCATCGTTGTTGTTATAGTCATAATCTGTAAATTTATAAATTCTATTACTATAGACATGTGACGCCCCCAAAATAGGTATACATCACTCATCTTGAGTCGCCAAATACATGGTACTAAATTCAAATACAACTTGATTATACAACAGTCGTGTAAAATACGACAAAATACATGCTATGAGTTTTAATATAAATATTATCATCTAGACAATATCAACACTCAATTTAGTCCTCATTACATTTATTATCACACTATTTAACAGAATAGTGAGGACTACTAAGACACCATCTCGGACCATCACTCCGCTTCTCCACTAGTCCACAGCTACGTTATCATTTCCTGAAGAGAACAATGAAAAAAGGGTGAGCTCAACTAGCTCAAGAAGAAATATTATGACTAAGATAATGCGAATAAATTATCATTAGTCCTAATGATGTTAAACCGATAAAATACAATAGGCATCAAGTTTAATCTGCGATTGGAACATGCAATCCATTAAAAGAGTCAAGTAGAGAATAAAATCTACTATCTTTTATGATTTAAAAGAATTTTCATCACTTTTATCATTTGAGACTCACTTTAATAAATAATCCACATCATCCTCGCACTACTGACCAGGATATTCATTAGGGTCACGACCATAAATTATCCATGCACTACGGGCGAGGATATTTGTGTATTTATCAATGGTCATGATCATGCCAACAATCGTCCATCAATGCACTTCGGCCACGATGAGGACTTTTACCACATCATTTGTAACATTACGGTCCATGATTACATCGAATAATCCACAGTGCATAATCATACCAAGTCCATCTATGCACTACTAAACCCACGTATGACTTTCAAAAATAATATAAACATGAGGATGATAACAATGATATAAGAATTCAATAAAACAAGTTCAAGAATTAATTTATTTATGAACTAATAACGTCCAAATTGTCAACATGATACTTCTTTGTAAAGTAAAATTCAAGAATGCTCGGAAGAATATTTTCATGAAAAGATACTGGATGAAGCGCAAATATCAAAAATATTCCACTAATTTCATGGAGTGTAGAAGTCAAAACTTTAACCAACTGAGTATAGTAAAGAATGGAATAACAAAAGAAATCACCATGCATGCGGTACTTAGCGATGGCAGAGTTATTCCATTAGAATAATAAATAACGGAACCGGTCGGTAGCGTGTCGCACCGGCGTGATATTCCAATGTAATAATAAAGAATGGAATACAACAGAAATCACCATGCATGCGGTACTTGCATGTATTAAAGTTATTCCAATGAAATACTAAATGACAGATGTGAGACCCCAGATTTTTACGAATAAAGAATTAAATTTCTCAAAATATTTTTTTTATTATGGTGTGGATTTGAGATAATGTTATAGTTGTGGGTAGTATTTTGCAAAGTATGCAAGTTGTTATATTATATTCGATTTGTCGGAGAATATTCTTTGTGTCGGGGAATATTCGTACGACGGCACAATCATTAGTGGACCCTCAAGCGGAATTATTATTTGGATTGAGAAAACGACAAAATATTTTATAAAAATATCGGCGAAAGTGTTACTATTAAAAGCTGTTGAATCGACCGGTTACTTAAATGTACAAGATGTACGGCGTGGTTGCATAGTAGCACATGGTATTGATTATTGATACTTACGTGAGAAGACACTCAGTTATACTCAATTATTGCTACAGTAATTGCTGCATCATATCTCTCATATAATTGATTCGATTATTATCACAATGTCATCTGCACAATATGTTATATTATTAAATCAATAATTGAGACGACAAAGTTATTCATATTATTAAATTACAATATTTACAATATCTAGAAGTTCTGTCAATGAGAGGTTTGGTCACCTAATTGCGCGCCAATAGGGAGAAATTCTTATTGAAAGCCCTCTCTTCCCAGGAACAACCTGGTTGTTAAATATTGTGAGTTATAATATTAATGATGAATAAGCTCGTGTTGATTAAAGATGAAATTTGATAGTTTCATTATGTTGGGATTATTTGTGTTAGTAGAAATCGACATCTATTCTGATGATAATTGATGTCCGGAGGTTATATTGTTCAATCGAATTATTCGGGACACTTTTAGGTGTGAGATCTACTATTCATGAGTTACTATTCACGAGTTGTTATTCATGAGTTACTATTCATGAGTTTCTATTCACGAGTTACTTTTCACTCTAGTATTGTGCATTCGGTATTTTTGGGGTACAATATTATTCCATGAGGAGATGTCTTTAATTTTTGAATCAGTTGGTTGAATTTATATTAGTAAATCAATATGGATCGTTGGTTTAAAGTTTTAATAGTGAATCGGTTATAGATCATTTGGTTTAAAGTTTTAATAGTGAATCGGTATGGATCATTTGGTTTAAAGTTTTAATAGTGAATCGGTATGGATCATTTGGTTTAAAGTTTTAATAGTGAACGGTATGGACCGTTGCTTTAAGTTTTAATCTGGACCGTCTGCTTAAAAAGTAAATCAATCTGACCGTTTAGGTATTAATTACTATTCAATCCATTCTTCTATAAATAGAAGCTCATTCCTTCATTATTTCTTACGAATTCACTTTGAAACTCTAGAGAGAAAATTATAGAGAGAAAGAAGAAGATTATTCGCTACTTCACTACTTCTATATCCAGCTTTTTACGGTGAGGGTGTTATTCTTTCTTATTCATGAAGCGAACTTCATTATTCCATTCTTTATTATTCGTTTGGAATAACTTTTGTGAAAGTGACATACCCTATACATAACTTTGATCACGCCGGCACCCTATACTTGGTAAAATCCTTACATTATTCTATTCTTTATTATTACATTGGAATAACTCAGATGCTGGAATCCCCTATACTTGGTGAAATCCTACATTATTCCATTATTTATTATTCATTGGAATAACTCAGATACGCTTGTGCTTTACCCTATACTTGGTGGAATGACACAGATATATGCGGTTTACCCAATACTTGGTGATCTTCTTCTGTTATTCCATTATTTATTATTACATTGGAATAACTTGTATGCTGCTGGTTTACCTTCTATACTTGGTGGAATGACAGATATGCGGTTTACTCAATACTTGGTGATCTTCTTCATTATTCCATTCTTTATTATTATGTTGGAATAACATGTTTATCGCAATACCGCATACTTGGTGAAATTCTTTTATTATTCCGTTCTTTATTATTCAGCTGGAATATCCATCGCTTGGTGTGAATTTCACGACTGGTTCCATTATTTATTATTTCGCATTTATTATTACATTGGGAATAACTTTTGTAAGACCTCAAATTTTTTAAATAAAAGGAATTTCCTTTATTTATTATTTTGAAATAGTAAGGATGGATTTGATTAATGTGGTTAGTTATGGGTAAAATGCATAAATATTTCAAAATAAGCAAGTGGTTATAAAATATTCATTGTTGTCGGGAATATTCGTTTGGTGTGGAATATTCGTCTTTGTCGGGAATATTAAATGCACTGGCAAGAACCATGTGTGGGCCCATAACTTGGAAAGCGATTGGATGAGGAAAACGACAAATATAAGTTGGTTAAAAATAACGGCGTAGTTATTATTCTGATAAAAATTGCTGAATACACGGTGGTTAAAATACTGATGTCTGGCGTTAGTTGCGTGGTTGCAAGATGACACCACGGTATTACGATATTGTTGAATTATTGATTAAATGCGTAGAGATGGCACTACTCAATAATTTTCACGATGAATTCTTTATTCAATATTTTATTTTATTGATTCAATAATTGCATGCGTTGATATTTTATATTATTCTTTGTTTCAATAATTGTCCTTTTGCAGTATTTCCCATTATCGGATCAATAATTCATATTATTTGAATAATATTATTAGATAACATTATTGGCAATGTCTAGAAAGTTACATCTAAGGAGAGGTTTGGTCACCTAATTGCGGCGCCCGATGAGAGAGATCCTTATTGAAAGCCCCTCTTCTTTCTGAGGAACGACTGGTTGTCATAAATGTGATTACGTAATATTATTTGTGAATAATTAATTATTGATTCATATGATAAGGAAATATTTATTTTATATGAATATAAATGATGGATTTATTTATGTGGTTATTAATGAAGAAATTATTGTTGAGGTGTTTTATCGATATTTTATCGGATTGGAGGTGTTAAAAATCAAATCGGGGTTTTGAGATATATTATGGGGTTATAATTTTTAATCCGAAATAGTTGGATTGTGGTAATTTTTGGGTATGTTATACATACATAAGTTGAGTATATGTCCACAAATTTTGAACCGTTAAAAATTCACGAATGATTTGTTATGAATTTTAAGAGGTGTCGGATTCGGAAATTAGGGTTATAATTGATTTTGGTGGAAAATTCTAGAATTGAGTGGGCCCCACTTGTGGTTGGTGAAAAAATGTGCTGAATTTTATTTCAAATGTGGTGGGTGGCAATAGTAGTAGGTAAAAGCCATCGGTATAGTGAGTCGAAGTCCGCTTGGTAGGGCTAACATTTTCCTATAAATGAAAATTTAAGTTAGAATTGAAAATCACACCGAAAACAAAGTTTTCTCTCTTTCTCTCTCTATATTATTGGCGTATTTTGTGAGTATTTAGATACTTTGAGAGTTCTTTGTTCGAAGACAAGTTTCATTCAAAGATCACTTGAGCCTTTCCTTAGGCAATCTTGATTCTTTGAGGTAAGGGATATTATTTTTTTCGTAATGATATTATTTCTTGATATCATTATCTTTGAAATGTTGATCTGAAGTTTTTATCAAATTTGGAACTTTTCATGTCGGGGGTTACTATTCATGAGTTCTTATTCACGAGTTCTATTCATGAGTTACTATTCACGAGTTACTATTCACGAGTACTATTCAGCAAGCGTGAAGATATTTTTTTGTGGAATTTCTATCTTTTGGTGTCTGAGTTACTATTCACGTATCACTTGACTATTCACGTATCTGACACTTATTCACGATACTCACGACTATTCAATAGAAAAATAAAATTTCTTCTTTTAAATCCAAAATATCTATTCGGATACTAGCTCGATTGTATCCATGTTTTTATCATTCTTGAATTTTACACCACTATGATTATTTTTGAGGTATTTTTGGGCGTGGATAAAACCAAGTACTGCGAATCCTTAATCCTTGTCATTTTGTTTCCTTTGGATTCGTTTCTTTAAAATATTTTTCATCATCCTCGGTCTTAAATGATGATATTATTGAATATCTTTGGCACCAGTAGTGCAAAGATGAATGATTTCTGAAGAATATCTTTGGCACAGTAGTGCAAAGATGAGCGGTGTTTAAATGAACATGACCGATCGTGATGAATATCTTTGGCACAGAGTGCAAAGATGAGCAGTGTTTAAATGAACATGATCGATCGATGAATATCTTTGGCCTTTAGTGCAAAGATGAGCAGTGTTGAGATGAACATGAATGGATTGATGAATATCTTTGACCTTTAGTGCAAAGATGAGCAGTGTTGAGATGAACATGACCGATTGATGAATATCTTTGGCTGTAGTGCAAAGATGAATATTTGATTTGAGATGAATATTGATTGATGTTACGAGGATAAAATATTGATGATGGACCGTTAAATTCATAGATTATAGTAGATTTCATTCTCTACGTAACTCTTACATGAATTATTATTTCATTGCTGCGAATATTGATCTGAAACTTGTTGTCTATTGTATTCTATCGATTTTTCCTGTTGGAGACTAACGATAATTTGTTGTATATTATCTTAGTTATAACATTCTTTTCTTGGGCTAGTTGAGCTCACCCTTTTCCTTGTTGTTCCATTTTTCTTCTCGGGAGGCGAGAATGTAGCGAGTACTAGTGGGGTATGGAATGAAGGTTCTAGAGAGAGTTGTTTAGTAGTCCTCACCATTATTGTAAAATAATGTATCAATAAATGTGATGAGGATTTATTTGAGTATAAATATTGTCTAGAAGATAATATTTGTATTTAAACTCACAGTTTTATTGTTGTGATAATAAAGTTGTAGTTGTTTCTGTACCATGTATTTGGCGACTCAGAATAGGTTGGATGGAATGGACCTATTTTGGGGGCGTCACAGTTGGTATCAGAGCTTAGGGATATGATCTCTGGCGGAGATCGGGGAATAGAACTAGGAGGGAGGCAGAGTAAATCCTTTGCTAGTGTGTCCTACCTAAAGCTTATTTGTTAGTTGGTCAAGATATAGGGATATTATGTGATTGATTTCCTTAATTAACCCTTGTTTTATGACATGAATGGTGAGAATGTCGATTGAGAATATTAATAGTGGTGTAAATGAGACCGTGGAGATGCAGTCTTAACAACGAGGAGAACGCGTCTGCAACAGTGGCAATGTTCCTCCTGTGAACAACACCACCGAAAGCGATGATGAGCGAGGGGATGTTTAGAAGTTTTTTGCGAGTTCATGCAAAATCGGGGCGAGGAGACTTGTGTTCAAAATACGAGGAGGAGATGATAGCGATTCACGGGTGGTCACAACCCAAGCGATTCGAAGAGTTGGGACCACGAGTGCAGGGAAAGCGAGATCCGATCATGGCGGAAACATGGGTCAAGCAAATTACCAAGATATTCGATGTCTTGGGATGCACGAAGAAACGAAAAGTTCCATTCGCTACTTTTATGTTCCGTGGCGAGGCGATTCTTTTGGTGGAATCAGAAAAGCGTACCCATTCAAATTGCACTTCGGCGATATCATGGGAGACGTTTGAAAGCAGTTCAATGACAAGTACTTCCACGAAAGTATTAAATCGTATGAAGGAAGTGGAGTTTATTAGATTGGGCGAGAATAACATGGCGGTGTCCCGATGCGAAGCGAAGTTTGCGGAGTTATCGAGTTTTGCACCTCATTTGGTGGAGAATGAGGAGCGTATGACGCGGATGTTTACGAGAGGTTTGAAACCGGAATACGTCGATATCTCATTTCTCATAAATTTTCTCTCTATTCGGATGTTGTAAATGGGGCTCGGTTGTTAGAAGCGAGATAACGAAATACGTTCAACCGAGGGACCATAACGAGGATCATACCAAAGATAGCGATCATCGATCGAATAACGATAACCCGGTGGAGAAAAGAAGAATCTGGACAAAGCGGTAACCACTCGGTGGTAATCGTGGCCATGAAAATAGAAGAAGCGAGTTGGGAGGAGATTTTAAAAGAGGAGATTCAACAACGACCATGTGAAGGCGTCGGCCCCGATGTGGCAACCGGTTCCAAGGGAGAGAAAGACCATCTATCGTATGTTACAAATCACGGAAAGAGGGACATATCATTGAAACCGCCCACAGCAGTTTAAGGTATGCTATAATTGTGGAAAAGAAGGACATATCGCTCGAGTTATGCGATATCGAAACCTAGTGCGGTGAGGCGGTGACTCAAAAGGATGTCCCGAGAAAAGTCAAAGTCAACGATTCTGGAAGAGCGTTTGTCGTGGCCGGTCAAAATCGCGAGGAACTGAACGAAGTTAGCAGGTTAGTTAATTATAAATTCTTGCGAAGTTTATACCTTACTAGAATCTGGTTCTACCCATTCTTTTATCTCTCTTTACTTGCGCTCAACGTTTGAACTTGACTACGGAGAAATTAAACTTTGACCTATCTGTGGAGACTCGATTAGGAGAAACTTTCATTACATCCGTTGTTTAAAAATCTTGCTTGATTCAAGTTGGCACTATCACATTACACGTTAACCTTATTTCATAGAGATATTTGCTTTTGATGTGATTTTAAGGTTAACTACTCATCGTGCCAAATTGATTGCTTTTGTAAGGTTGTTAGTTTTCATATTCTTAAGCAACCTGTTATTCGAACTCAAGCAGTCAAACCATTGTAGTCAAACATTTTCATATCAAGCCATAAAGTCATTCGTTTATTACGGATGTCAAATTTTCTTAGTCCATGTTATGGATTTGAATAAAGACACGTCAGATTTGAATAATATTCTTGTTGTTATTGATTTTTCCTGACGTATTTTCTGAAGAATTTCTTTCTTTACTCCCAAAGCTTTGATATTAAATTTTGTATCGACTTTAAACCCGGTACAAAACTCATTTCTAAAATCTTATATCGAATGGCTCGTATTGAACTTCAGGAGTTAAAATTCAACTATAAATTTGGTACCGAGCCTTTATCTTATGACTTCCTTTGTGGAATTCACCTAAGCGAGACTCTCTGTAAGGGACGTCATATTAGATGCGATAGTAAAGCGATAGGTGTCATTATGACGTCTTATCCAAGGTTGGGATATGAGTCGCGATTGAGAACAACCTAAGTCGATGAATCGAAATGCGTAGTTTTTAGGCTTAGTTGGTTATTATCGAATACGTTGAAGGTATTCTCGAATCGTTATTCCATTAACGTAGCTAACTTCGTAGAGATACAAAATTCGAATGGAGCGAGGAATGTGGGAAGAGCTTGAAGAACTCAAGAGGAGACTCATTTCAAACATGTTTACGACCATGCCATCCTGGAAAAGCGAACGTGGTAGGCGGCGTGTTGAGTAGAAGATCGTTATACAATCACGAGTACGATATTGTCAAAGACTAATTTCAGTATAATTTATAAATAATAGAGATGGAGATGAAAACTCTAGGTACCCACGTGATGATATACTGATGCGTGATGATATCTGAGTATAATCGACTTTAATCGATAAAGTTAAAGGCTCGCTTCAAGCTACACACCGGAGTGATGAATTTGAAGAAGGAGGTGCGAAGTTGTTATTTTAAAAGCGAGAATCGGTGAGGTGAGAAAGCTCAAACCTTCGATTTATTAATCCATTTGAAATTCTCGATTGAATAGGAACTCGTGCCTATAGACTCGTTTACTGCTAAGTATGACGTGTGTTCATAACGTTTTTCACGTGTCGATGTTACGTAAATATGTGGACGACCCGAACTACGTCATTGAGTTAGAACCGGACGAGATAGCCGAAGATTTAACGTACGAGGAGGTACCTGTCAAGATTTTGTAGAGGAAAGAACATGACCTATGTACCAAGGTTATACCACAAGTTAAAGTTTTGTGGAGAAACCATGCTATTGAAGAAATGACCTGGGAATTGGAAACGGAAATGAAAGCGAGGTATTCTCATCTTTTCGAAACACCAGGTATGTACGTCAATTTCGAGGACGAAATTTCATAAGGAGGGGAGGTTGTAAGACCCCGAAATTTTTTAAATAAAAAGGAATTTCCTTTATTTATTATTTTGAAATAGTAAGGATGGATTTGATTAATGTGGTTAGTTATGGGTAAAATCATAAATATTTCAAAATAAGCAAGTGGTTATAAAATATTCATTGTTGTTTGGGAATATTAGTTTGGTGGTGGTGGAATATTAAATCTTTGTCGGGGAATATTAAATGCGATACCAGCAGCGACCATGTGGGCCCCATAACTGAAAGCGATTGGATGAGGAAAATGACAAATATAAGTTGGTTAAAAATAACGAGCGTAGTTATTCTGAGTTAAGAATTGTTGGAATACACAGGTTAAAATACGATGTCTGGCGTGGTTGCGATGATTAGCAGGTATTGATATTGTTGAATTATTGATTAAATGCGTAAGATGGCACTACTCAATAATTTTCACGATGAGTTCTTTATTCAATATTTTATTTTATTGATTCAATAATTCTTTGCGTTGATATTTTATATTATTCTTTGTTTCAATAATTGTCATTTGCACAAATATTTCCCATTATCGGATCAATAATTCATATTATTTGAATAATATTATTAGATAACATTATTGGCAATGTCTAGAAAGTTACATCTAAGGAGAGGTTTGGTCACCTAATTGCGCGCTTGATGAGGAGAGATCCTTATTGGAAAGCCCCTTTTCTGAGAGCGACTGGTTGTCATAAATGTGATTACATAATATTATTTGTGAATAATTAATTATTGATTCATATGATAAGGAAATATTTATTTTATATGAATATAAATGATGGATTTATTTATGTGGTTATTAATGAAGAAATTATTGTTGAGGTGTTTTATCGGTATTTTATCGGATTGGAGGTGTTAAAAAATCAAATCGGGGTTTTGAGATATATTGCGGGGTTATAATTTTTAATCCCACCGTTGGATTGTGGTAATTTTTGGGTATGTTATACATACATAAGTTGAGTATATGTCCACAAATTTTGAACCGTTAAAAATTCACGAATGATTTGTTATGAATTTTAAGAGGTGTTTGGATTCGGAAATTAGGGTTATAATTGATTTTGGTGGAAAATTCTAGAATTGAGTGGGCCCCACTTGTGGTTGGTGAAAAAATGTGCTGAATTTTATTTCAAATGTGGTGGGTGGCAATAGTAGCGAGTAAAGCCATCGGTGGCAGTCAAAATCTGCCTTTACGGCTAACATTTTCCTATAAATAGAAATTTAAGTTAGAATTGAAAATCACACGAAACAAAGTTTTCTCTCTTCTCTCTATATTATTGAGCGTATTTTGTGAGTATTTAGATACTTTGAGAGTTCTTTGTTCAAATACAAGTTTCATTCAACATCACTTGAGCCTTTCCTTAAAATCTTGATTCTTTGAGGTAAGGGATATTATTTTTTTTCGTAATGATATTATTTCTTGATATCATTATCTTTGAAATGTTGATCTGAAGTTTTTATCAAATTTGGAACTTTTCATGTCGGGGTTACTATTCATGAGTTACTATTCACGAGTTACTATTCATGAGTTACTATTCACGATTCTACTATTCACGAGTACTTATTACATGAAGCGTGAAGATATTTTTTTTGTGGAATTTCTATCTTTTGGTGTCGAGTTACTTTCATTCACGATATCACGGCACTATTCACGATATCTGGCACTATTCATAGAAAAATAAAATTTCTTCTTTTAGTCTAAAATATCTATTCGGATACTAGCTACGATTGTATCCATGTTTTGATCATTCTTGAATTTTACACCACTATGATTATTTTTGAGGTATTTTGGGCGTGGATAAAACCAAGTACGAATCCTTAATCCTTGTCATTTTGTTTCACTTTGGATTCGTTTCTTTAAAATATTTTTCATCATCCTCGGTCTTAAATGATGATATTATTGAATATCTTTGGCACATAGTGCAAAGATGAATGATTTCTGAAGAATATCTTTGGCACAGTGGTGCAAAGATGAGCAGTGTTTAAATGAACATGACCGACCGATGAATATCTTTGGCTTTGTGAGTGCAAAGATGAGCAGTGTTTAAATGAACATGATCGATCGATGAATATCTTTGGCCTTTAGTGCAAAGATGAGCAGTGTTGAGATGAACATACCGATTGATGAATATCTTTGACCTTTAGTGCAAAGATGAGCAGTGTTGAGATGAACATGACCGATTGATGAATATCTTTGGCCCGTAGTGCAAAGATGAATATTTGATTTGAGATGAATATTGATTGATGTTACGAGGATAAAATATTGATGATGGACTTATAAATTCATAGATTATAGTAGATTTCATTCTCTACGTAACTCTTCTATGAATTATTATTTCATTGCGAATATTGATCCGAAACTTGTTGTCTATTGTATTCTATCGATTTTTCCTGTTGGAGACTAACGATAATTTGTTGTATATTATCTTAGTCATAACATTCTTCTTTCGGGCTAGTTGAGCTCACCTTTTCCTTGTTGTTCCATTTTTCTTCTCGGGAGGCGAGAATGTAGCGAGTCTTAGTCGGGGTATGGAATGAAGGTTCTAGAGAGAGTTGTTTAGTAGTCCTCACCATTATTGTAAAATAATGTATCAATAAATGTGATGAGGATTTATTTGAGTATAAATATTGTCTAGAAGATAATATTTGTATTTAAACTCACAGTTTTATTGTTGTGATAATAAAGTTGTAGTTGTTTCTGTACCATGTATTTGGCGACTCAGAATAAGTTGGATGGAATGGACCTATTTTGGGGGCGTCACATAACCTGTCTGTGCGGTCTCAATCGCATGAATGGTGAATCCTTCTGTTATTCCATTCTTTATTATTCTGTTGGAATAACCTGCCTATGTGGATTGCCACATGCATGGTGAACGATCCTTTGTATTCATTCCTTATTAAATTGTGGAAATGATTTGTATACGTGGATTACCGCATGGCGGGTGAAAATCCATTTGCAGTTTCATATATTCTTTATTATACTCAGTTAGTTAAAGTTTTGACTTCTATACTCCATGAAATTAGTGAAATATTCTTGATATTTGCGCTTCATCCAGTATCTTTTCATGAAAATATTCTTCTGAGCATTCTTGAATTTTTACTTTACAAAGAAGTATCATGTTGACAATTTGGATATTATTAGTTCCTAGATAAATTAATTCTTGAACTTGTTTTATTGAATTCCTATAACATTGTCGTCATCCTCATGTTTATATTATGTTGAAAGTCATCTTTGGCTTACGTGCATAAATGGACTTAGTATGATTATGACCAGGGATCATTCGGTATAATCATGAATTGTGATGTTATAAGTGATGTGATAAAAGTCCTCAGTGGCCTGTAATGCATTGATAGACAGTTTTTGGTATGATTATGACCAGGGATTATTCGGTATAGTCATGACCGTTGATGATTTAATGAATATCTTTGGCTCGTAGTACAGGGATGATTAGAAGATGTGGTTTAATTATTAAGCTGAGTCTCAGCGATAAAAGTTGATGAAAACATTTTTAAATCATAGAAGATAGTAGGTTTTATTCTCTACTTGACTCTTATAATGGATTGTTTTTCCGCTGCAGTTAAACTTGATGTCTATTATATTTTATCAGTTTAACATTGTTGAAGACTATTGATAATTTATTCTGCATTATCTTAGTCATAATATTTCTTACTGGGCTAGTTGAGCTCACCCTTTCTTTCACTGTTCTCTTCAGGAAATGAGAATATAACTGGGACGAGTCGGGAAAAGGAGTGACGGTCCAGAAGATAGCATTAGTAGTCCTCACTATTTTGTTAAATAGTGTGACAATAAATGTAATGAGGACTCCTTTGAGTATGGATATTGTCTAGATGACAATATTCTATTAGAACTCTCGCTTCATATATTGTCGTATGTTACACTTGACGGTTGTATAATTAAGTTTGTATTTGTATTTTGTACCACCGTATCCATGCGACTCAAGATGGGTGATGTATACCTAATTTTGGGGCGCCATAATGTAACTGTGTCAAGTGAAATTCACACCAACAGGATGTTCCAATGTATAATAAAAAAGATTTTAACCCGTGTCCCAAGGTAAAAGCCTGAACATGATATTCTAACGTAATAATAAAGAATGGAATACGAAGAATTTCACCAAGTATAGGGTAGCTCAGCGTATCTGAGTTATTCCAATGTAATAATAAAGATGGAATAATAGAACTTCTCTTCATGAATACAAAAGAAATAATACCCTTACCGTAAAAGAAACTTGATATCGGAGTAGTAAAGTAATGTATCATACTTTTCTTCTTTCTCTCTATAGTTTCTCTCTCTATAGTTTCTCTACTCTAGTTTCGGAGAATTCGTAAGAAATAATGAAGGAATGAGCTTCTATTTATAGAAGAATGGAATGAATAAGAACCAATCCATGAAACGGTCCAGATTGATTTACTTTAATCGGACGGTCCATATTTAAAGCAAAATCTTTTAAATAAAATATAATATATTCTATTTATAATCTAATAAAATGAATAACTTTTAAAAAGATTTTACTATGCAAATACTATACAAGCACTATGCAAACACTATGCATAATAAAATATAATATATTCTAATTATTGTCTAATAAAACAGAAAACTTTATAAAAGTATTCTTTTTTATATAAAAAGATTTTACTATTAGCTTAATAAAACGAATAACTTTATAAAAGTATTTTGTTTTATATAAAAAGTTTTTCTGTTTTATTAAGTTAATAATACGAATAAAACAAAACTTCATCATCATTATTATTATTCACACTATTAATCGACCAGATCGTTCCCAGAAAAGAGGGGGCTTTCCAATAAGGATTTTTTCCCTATTGGCGCGCAATTAGGTGACCAAACCTCTCCTTGGCAGAACTTCTAGACATCGTTAATAATGCAAATAATAATATTAACAACTTTGTCATCACAATTATTGATTTAATAACATATAAATATCGACAATAATTGAATCAAACTGAGTGACTTCTCACATAAGCATTAATAATCAATACCGTGTGCTACTATACAACCACACGTATTACTATACTTTTACTACCGAGTAGTTCAACAGTATCAACGGTAAAATTTTCGACGTTATTTTCATAAAAATATTTTTGTCGTTTTCTCAATCCGACAATAATTCCGTTGTGGGGTCCACCAATAATTGTGCCGTCGTACGAATATTCCCCGACCAATCGAATATTATATAAAAACTTGTGTACTTTACAAAATTTATAAATATTACCCACAACTATAACATTATATCAAATTTATTCCATAATATTCAAAAATGATATTTATAGAAAATTCATTTTTATTCATAAAAGTTGGGGTCTTACAATACATCTACTGACAGTTTCTTCCATCCCAAATAAAGATTTTATTTTTAAATACATAATGAAATTACAATTGTATTATTTACCCATACTACAATCTGCAGAACTTTCAGATATAATTATATACATAATATTATTACAGATGCACGTATATAATATTAAATCTAACTAACCTATATATATTCAACACATGCAGATCATAAGTTAAAGGTCTGGTCTTTCATGGGCATAACCACATCTTTGGACATAAGCATACAAATTTAGGGGGTGTATTCAATTAAGATTTTTAAAGACTTTTAAATATTTTAAAAGTTTAGTTGTATTCAATCAAGACATTTAAAGAGTTTATAAAAGTTTAGTGGTATTCAATTACAACCTTTTTAATGTCTTTAAAAGTTAAGTGGTATTGAATTAGGATTTTTATAAAATCTATAAAAGTATTTTGGTATTCAAAAAGTCATAGACTTTTCAGATTTCTATTAAATGGTAGAGTTTGACAGACTTTAGAAGAAGAATTATAACTATCAACCTTTATCCAAAGTCTGATCTCATCTCTAAAGATTTCTAAAGACTTCATATCTCATCTTAATAAAAGGGGGGTGTATTCAATTAAGATTTTTAAAAACTTTTAAAGATTTTAAAAGTTTGGTTGTATTCAATCAAGACATTTAAAGAGTTTATAAAAGTTTAGTGGTATTTAATTATAACTTTTTTAATGTCTTTAAAAGTTAGGTGGTATTGAATTAAGATTTTTACAAAGTCTATAAAAGTATTTTAGTATTCAAAAAGTCATAGACTTTTCAGATTTCTATTAAATGGTAGAGTTTGATGAGACTTTAGAAGAAGAATTATAACTATCAACCCATATCCAAAGTCGATTCCTCATCTCTAAAGATTTCTAAAAGACTTCATATCTCATCTTAATAAGCTAAATAAATTTAAAATACAATTCACATGAATCCAATATTTTAATTACTTCACATGAATCCAATATTTCTAATTACTTTATAATCTAGAATAATTAATACTTACATTGTACCCACAAAAATAAAACATTTATTTTGTTTTTAGTAGTTAACGTACAAAATTCAAAATTTTAAATTTTGAATTTATTTGTTATTTAATAATAAACACATTATAATTTTATAATTTCGTAAATTAACTTAATCAGAGTTAAATGAAGAAAAAAAAAGTGAGAGAGAGGAAAAGTAATTTATATAGAGTACGTACTTTATAATGATATATAGTTGTATAAAATATATAAGTTCTTCAAGCTTTTTATCATCATTTTATTATATGTTACATTACTAAACTAAAAATTTATTAAAAAGAATATAAATAAAAAATATTTTTTATTTGAAAAATAACTTGCTATTTTAAAATATACATGAAACAAGTATATATTATTTTTATTTGCAAATGTTGATGCTAAGACGAGGTAATATTCAAATATTTGAATGGAAATCGATATATATTGTAAATGTTTATATTAATTTTTTAATTGCTAGTTACGTAAATAAGTATTGATGACAACTTTTGTAGACCGGAATGAAAAACAATAATTCCAAATAAGCATACGCATATGCATAAAGTATATATAGCTCAATAAAAAGTGAGCTTAATTTTTATATTGCGTCTGTAGTTTTTAAAGTTTTATTGGTATCCGAGTATCCAAATGTATTATGAAATGAGTAGAATAATATAAACGCTTTCAACATATATAAAATCTTATGCCACAATAATATAATGAGATTTACTCTAGTTCATGAAAAAAAAAAAAGAGATGTTGTACACATGGGCTAATTAACAATTAATATAAGTTGCAAGATATATTAGAAGTATACAAAAGTCTATCACAGTCTTGATAAAAAATTTATAAAAGTCTATTACTTATTTCATAGAGTCTATAAAAGTCATTTTAAAAAAATCTTTAAAATCTTTGAAAGTCATTAAAATCTCACAAATTCTACAAAAATATATCACTTAAAAAAAAATTTAAAAATCTTAATTAAATACAACCCCCTTAGTTAATCTAATAACACATATGATAATAATTGGGTCAATTGTTGTTGTCTTACATTTTGTTTTCTTCTTCGGCCACCTGAATTCCTCTCCGCTCCTTTTCCTGCATGCCTTCCGTAGCTTCCAATCGATTATCCCTTCTCATTTTTTTATCCGACTGCTGCTATTTGTATAACTAAGAGGCTTTTGCCCTAATACACTTCTTTTTTAAATGTTGGTTTCAATTAATTAAGGCCCAAATATTTTATTAAATTAATTTATCAATTATTTATTAATATTTATTAGTTCATAAAAATTAAATAATTAATTTGATCTAGATAAAAGATAAAATTCAATAAAAATATTTAAAATACGAAATTAAATATATTTTTTTCTGAGTATTATATTGCTTGTGTTTACAAGGATCATGTAGAGCTGTTACCTCGTTATACAGTGCTTAATCACAGTTTGACAAGAAAAGTCTTCATTTTATGCAGTCATGCCCTCCATTTGTTGACTAAAGAGCATATTCAGTAGTGCCGCCATGCACAAATCTTAGATTATATTTAATCTAAAAACACATATCTCGTTCTAGCAAATTGACTAAATATAGTCCATCAAATTTTCTGACGAGGCACAAAGACTATATCAAGGAACAAGAGTCGGTGGACTATAATTGTAACTATAATTTTTAATATATTTAAATAGGAGAGATGGAAGAAAAATAAGAAGGAAAATGGGTTTTTTTGAATTTATTAATTATTTTAATTTTTTTATGTTATAGTCCACATGATAATCTATCTGCTAAAAGGATTGAAGACTAAATGACATCTACTGATGTCATATGGATTAAATATAAATCACGGGATAGTCGATGAGATGCTCTAAAGAGCACTTTGGTCGGGTTCGATGAAAACCGCTCATAGTTTCTCTCCATCCAACATACACTTCTTTCGGACATCCTGAGATCAGAATCAGGGTTATCTTTTAATTTTGATGTTCATTACCAGTGTTGAAAACTCTTAGGTGACAAAGAGGCAAATTCTATCTCCCCATCCAGAACTTCCTGGTTTCTGCACTTGCATAATGCTTACAGTCACTAATATCCAGATAATCCTATAGCCCTAATATCATGACACAATAATAATATCATGACACAATAATATCATAGACCCATCCTTCAAGATCAACTTATAAACCTCAACTGTCTTATCACAATCCATAAAAAACATACCCTTAAATAACCAAATTTCAAGAGACCCCATCTCTTCTTGGCATGCGATTGCAGACTTCTTTCATTTTCGATGACTGCATTCCATGCAAAAGAGATTTGGTTTAGTAATTTGATTAAACACTTTGCAAACTAGCCCAATTTTTTTAGGTATTTTTTAAAAAATTTGATTACATAGCAGTAAAATTTCTTGTTTTGTTATTCGCAGTAATATTTGAGTAACGAACAGAAAATAGTTAGGCAGACAACATAATATTTGGCAGAAATTAGTTAATATTCCATTAAGGGAGGCAGTTAAGTTTCGAGTCCACACTCACGTGACATATACCGGGTGTTGCGTACTTGCGTGCGTAAATTAATTCTTAACAAAATTTTAAAGAACTAAATAAAATAGAAAGACATAAAAATAATAATAATAAAAATAAAAAAGAAAAAATATAAATTATTTTAAAAGTTGAAGTGCATTTACCAAAATGCTTCAAAAATTATTTACACCAAGATTTATATATATTAGATAAAACTACAAAATATAGTATTACATCCGTCAAAAACAAATATAGGATCATTATCTATCTTTTAAATGTCATTAATTCAAAATCAATATAAACCAATTAAATTTTTTGTCAGTACATTAAATATTATAAATTTCATTTGTTTGCTATGTATTCATTTATGGCTACCAAAATCTCTTTATGAAAATATAAATTTTCCAACTAAATTGGGACAAAAGGAAAAAATTTCTTTTTTTTTTCTTTCTAGGTTATTGAAAAAATTAAGAATAGACCACAACCGCTTGAATATAATTGCAAATAAATGAAGTTCTTAAAACTCCATCTACAGACATAGGTAACACTGAAAGCGTTGTTCAGGTAAGCAAACAAGTGCAACAAAGCCAAACTATAAACAAATACGAAAAAAATATATAATCAATTGAAAGGATTATCATCTCACTTTATCGCTTAATACAGGCTTGACACACAGGTTTCAGCTCCTCAGTTCAAGTGTGATACTAGTCCAAATACCGACCAGGTTGATTCGGTCTGAAATTGAAATCGATACCCCTTCCAATCCTACTACATATCAGCTCAGGTGGTACTAGAAATTTACAGCTATAATTGACAGATCCTCTTATTCATGGATAAACTCCGACTCAGTGATTAAATTTCATCCTTTTCACTGTATATATAAAGAGGTTGCCACTTAATCTCAATACAAGAACCTTCATGAATGCGCCAAAAGACCCTTAAAGCATTGCACCAGTCGGGTAATATGACTAATAGCAGAAAGATCTTTGAGCTAGAACATGGTGTTAGCACACTTCAATACTTCATTCATTAGCTTCAAAACTACCGGAAAATGTTGAAGAATATATCAGAGCCAGTTGATCATTTAGAACAACACACACAAAATCATAGTTCAGCTTTCATATGGCCTGGTGGTAGAGACCCTGCATATATTCAGAATAGATTGTGTTGTTTAGCTCAAGATGATCTGTGCAATTTTCAAAAGAGAAGATAATATGGGTAAATTTACAAGTTATACCGTCTAAATCTTGGCCGTCCAGGGAAATACTGGAATTTAGACCCATCTGCACAATGTTGTGGAGTTCATCCTCCCAGACATTCGGTGCCTGCAGTAAAATGAATCAAATGATGGAAAAGAAAATTTCATGCGACTCAAACCAGGAGGTTTTAAAGCACAATTTGTAATTAACAGAAGCTATATGCTGCCAGGAATATTTGCTCATCATACAGAAAATATTTCCTTTTATGTGAAATTTTGTGAATTGGTTTCCTTTTATCGCATATGTAAGCTTTACAGGTCAGATATTTTACTCTTCTCAAACAACTGGTTAATTGTTGAAGATGAGAAAGGTAAAGTTACATGAATATTCTTATACTGCTACCGTCAACAGGAAGCTGCAGAAAGTAGAATAAACTTTACGTACACAAGAACAAAGAAACAAGGCCAGCTCGTGACTGGAAGTTACCTGAGAAGTAGGCTCCTTATATCCTCCACTCATGGCTGTCAAGTGGGAAGAAATGGTTCTCCGAAGTGCATCTGAAGAGGTTCCCATGCCAGGAAGACCTGTTTGGATTAGTCCAGGTTGAGATGGATGCAGCGGAGCATAAGGCAAAGACATGTCAGGATGAAAACCAAGTGCAGATGAAGGGCCAGCTCGTGACTGAATGATCTGTGCCAAATTGCAACATATTTTAGTGGTTCAGAAGGAATAAATAAATATACACATGCATTTAGTATCAATTTAATTTGAGGTGCATGTGCTAGTATGTTTCTCTTACATCTTTTGCTAAAAGCCCTTCAATGTTAAAATCCAGCCGAGGATTAACTGTTGCGAGCTTCATTGAAAGAAACTGTTGCAAATAAGAAAAGTTACAAATATTAAAATTCTAATCAGAATTGTCAATTTTTAAAAACAACCAAATCTAGTAGAGCAAGTCAGGTTTATGTACAGATGCAAATAATATAATGACTTCTAAAAAGTTTCAGAAGATCAATTTTGCGACTATCTGACGAACTAATCATCTGTGTTCTAAAAACAAGGGTCTTCTTACAAAAGATTATGAAAGCTATTAGCTATTTCAATCTATTTTAGAGCAAAACGTTAAACGACCCAATAGATTGACATTGTTCCTGTATCCCAACCAAAACTCTGAACAAAGTTTAACTCTCATGTTGTATATAAACCAAAGACGCATAAAAAGATAAAAATACCTAATGAAACCCGAAAGAAAGACTACAGAAAATTTGACTGCCATACCTCAACTTGTCGTTGTAGTGATTGAACATAATTAATGATTTCATCAAGCATAACTGCTTTGCCTGTAACCTGAAAAATTCAATCAGTTATCATGAAATGGACTGCAAAAGCAACACCTTATTTTATGGAATTCAACTAAAGTTTACTCTGAGACCTTAAATCCAATGACTAACCTTGCTGCAACCTGGTACAAGGTCCTGAAGAAACTTCATCCTTTCACTGATCTTCTCCCTTCTAACCTGTTTATCCAAGTCAAACTTAAATTGATATGCCTCGATTAAATAGATTCGTATAAAATAAAAACAATTCAGAAATAAATCTTACTCTTTCTGCAAGACTGTGGCTGTTTGTTGCCTGCCCTCTTCGGGCTCTAACATGTATGTATTCTTCCTTGAGTGAATCTGAAGCTTGAGATCCCTGTTTACAATGTTTCCCACCACCAGGCATATTGGCAGTTGAAGTTGGGTTCTGATCCCCCTTCTGTTGAATTTCAGAGTTCTGCTTTATAGCTTCAGGTGGATTTGAAGCTATCCTGACTTGATCAAGCTCAGTATCCTTCTAAAAAAGGGTAAATAAAAATCAGTCAAGAAGGTACAATACCCAGCCAAAGCAATCAACATTAATTATGAAAAACAATAGTTAACATGGTTCTACCTGACCAATTCTTTTCCTTTTCTTTAAACCATGTCCCCGGGCAGATGTTCCCCCACCTGTACCCTCCAATAGTGATGGCTCCACTTGACCACCCCCACTACTAAATTCAGGTTCACCCGAATCATTACCGGACTCGTGAAAACCTTGTTTTGCTTCATCCCGAGACCTCACAAAGATCTCACTATTCCCCTCATTATTGAGTGGGCTCTGTCCACTAGCCCCGTGCTCAATTGACATGGAAACATCCTTGGAACCTTCAACCATGCTCATCTCATTTTCATGGGAATGCCCCCCGGATGTCAAGTTCAATCTACTGCCTGCAAAAATTTCTTGTGCCCCTTGCATTGGTGCGGCTACCCTAGAATAAGGACTCATGGACTCTGCAATGCTAAAAGGGTTCACCATATCACCAAAATTTCCTCCACTGAAGCACGAGAACCTCGCTGCTCGATCAATGAAACCCGAATCTGTTGGAAACTGAGATAAGCTCTGAGGAAGCATCCTAGAAGATGTTGGTAAAAGCATACTCCCTTTCAACATGGAATTTGGAGGAGTCCAACCCATATCGAGGGCTCTCTCCAGATCATTTCTTGGAGGGGCCAGACTGCCTTTTCTGAATCCAAGTGTGCTTGAAGAGCTAGCATTGTTTTGCACATTGACATCACAGAAACCCGTGTTTTGTGAATTGGTGGGCTGGTCCCAAATATTTGGGCAGAATGAGTCCACCATAGATGCAGAGGAACAAAGAGAAGACTCTATTAGATCTCCTTTACAAACTGCAATAGGATTTTCTGTGGGAATCAATCCCATTGATGTATATGTTAGATTACTACTGCTAAATCGCCAATCTGAGGAGTTGTTGGGTGCATGGTAGTTCTTAGAATCATCATCCCTTTTTTCTGGCTCAATTTTATCAGGGCTAGCCATATTCACATCTCCTTCACAAAAGTAGCAAAAGAAGCCAAAACCCAGATACTTTTCTCTTACAGTTGTCTACAACAATCAACAACAAACCTATGTAAAACAGAAGTTGCAGGATTGACAACCCCAAAAACCCTAAATGCGCAGATTCAAGTCCCAGAAGAAAGCAAAAATGAAATTGTAAAGTAAAAAAACCTAGGAATCAAATCAAAGAAACAATTTTACTACAGTTGAAACCCACAAAACAAAAGAGAAAATTACTAACAAGTAGAGTAGTGGTTCTAACTCGGGTTTCTACAAGAAGCTAAATTTACCCAAAAACAATGGCACCACCCCACCAGTCAACCTATTTACTCAGAACAGCTGAGAACAAGTATATAGGAAAGACCCACTTCAAATCATGAGCTAGAGAATCAAAATGTAAGACATTAAAGGCAAGCCAATGCACCATTATGTTGTATCAAACTCCGCACCCTCTTTCCAAAGCGATCACTGAATTTGTACTAGCTTTCCAAAATTACACAAGAAAAGTCCACCCAATGACAAGGAAAACACAAACCCAGTTCAATAAAGAGCTGACCAGAAGCAGTTAATTAGACAGAAACATCGATTTCAGTATCATAAATAAGCATTCAAACCCAGCAGTGACAGTAATAAAAACCCTAGTCAGAGTAAACAGAGAGAAAGACCTTAAGCTCTGAAACAGAGAAAAGACCCAACTAAAAGTGGGAAGAGAAAGATACCCATTTCAGATTCTGTGCTACTTTTGGTACCCTGTCCTCCATTTCAAAGGCTTTTTCACTGATGAAAACTTTTGTTGAATTTGGGGACTTTTGTTCAAACCCCTCTTTTTTCAGCTCAGCCCAAACAAATTGTACTGTCACAGTATCAAAATCACAGAGGAGAAAACATACAAACCCATGAAATAAAGATGGAGAGAGAAAGTTAGTACTGTTAATCGAAAAGAGCTTCTGTACAACAGTTGTTGAGACTTCGGAGAGAGAAACAAACAAATACTACTACTACCAGAGATAAAAAGAAATACTCCGTATAAAGAGAAAAAGGGTATTTGAAGGACCTGAAAAAGAAGATTAATACTCACGCCTGCATCAAAAAGAGAGCTCTTGATGATTAACCACCGCCACTGCTGCTGTAAATATATACTAGTACTAGTATTTCTTTCGTTACTCTTGTAGTAGTATCTGTCTACTACTAATGCATAAAGCCTATTACTATAAGCTTTCTTTACAAATTTAATTATTATTTAATTCGTCAATGTATTGTTAATCTAGTGATTTAATTTATTTGGTTAACTTTAGACTTTAGCTTACATAATGTGCTAGTGGTACAATAATACAGTAGTAATAATAATAATACTACCAGCTTGAGCTAGCAACTGACATTGCCAACTCTCATTAGATTTTACTTGTATCATTGTCCTTCATTACACATTGGGAGGAGAGCTTGCTTATAAGTTTGTTCGGTCAAGGGTCCTAGCCACTATTAATTGCCATTTGGCTTTCCTTCTAGTTCTAGTGGAAGTCTCTACTCTCTACTGCCCTGCCAATGATATTTCATTCATTCTAGTAACTTTTTGCTTATCCATATTAGTACTCCATTTCATATGGTTAAATTAAACCAAAATGTTTAGATTTTTGGTTTATTACCTGACCTTAAACATCACATTTCAAAATTTTAGTCATCAATTTTCATTTTCCTTAAGATATACAACTATTTTAAAAGTTGATATTTTTACACAAGGAGTCACGTAAATTAATGTTTTCTTATATTGATTTTTAAGAGAACACAACCAGCTGGGAATAGAATAAAGCTGCAATCAGCATTGTTACTCTAAAAAGAAGGGGATTCATGTACTGTAACTAGATAATTAATGAGATATCTTGACATCTGAAATGCAGGTTAGGTAAACATTTCTTTAAATCATTTGCCAAAAAATCTGATGAGTATTTTTATTACTCTACGTAGCCAAAACCAACTAACTATATAGGCAGGCATGCAAAGCCTGCCGTGGTGTGGAATAGTCAAGCTGTCAGATACTATTCATATGCTCCTTACCAATTGTAAGACCCTAAATTTTATGAATAAAAATAAATTTTTTATAATTATCATTTTTGAATATTATGAAATGAATTTATTATAATGTAATAGTTGTGGGTAGTATTTATAAATTTTGCAAAGTATAAAAGTTGTTATATTATATTCGATTGGTCGGGGAATATTCGTTTTAACAGAGAATATTACGTCTGTAATGTAATCGTTAGTGGACCCCATGAACGGAATTATTATCGAATTGAGAAAATGACAAAAATATTTTATTGAAAATAACGACAAAAATTTTACTGATTGATCTTGTTGAACTACTCGATAGTAAAAAATACGATGTCTGGCGTAGTTGCGTAGTAGCCTTGATATTGATTATTAATGCTTACGTGAGAAGTCATTTAGTTTTATTTAGTCATTGTCGATTTTTTTTCATATTATTAAATCAATTTGAGATGACAAAGTTATTAATATTATTATTTGCAATATTAACGTTGTATGTAAGTTACATCGATGAGAGGTTTGGTCACAAATTACACGCCATAGGGAGAAATCCTTATTGGAAAGCCTCTTTCTTGAGGAGCGACGCAGTCGATTAATGTTGTGAATTATAATAATGATGATAAATATTGTTAAAAATATTGAGATAATTTTTATGAAATATTTGATGTTGTTATATGGATCCCCATTTACCCATTTTTTTCAAAATAATCGGTAGAAAATTATTTTATATTATAAAGGTGGGGCCCACATGTGGGGCCCATATGTGTTGAAAATCAGGATGTGGAAATGGGAGGGGGTGTTATTACGTAAAATGGGGAATGTATATATATATATATATATATATATATATATATATATATATATAATGACAAATGCGGGGCCCACAAGGAAAGAAATGAATTTGGGGGAATGAAAAGTCTGATAAATTTTTTTTTTCATGGAGGTTTATTTTTCAAACCATACGTGTGTAATATATATATATATATATATATATATATATATATATATATATTATTTTATTGATTATAAAATTATTAATTTGAAAAAGAAAAAAAAAAATGTCCAAGCCATGACTTTGCAAATTATTAAATGCTGCAATTACATTTTAATCCAGTGAATTTTCCTTTACACAAAGCCTTGATTTCTCCTATAAATAGGATCTTGGTTAGAATAGAAATCACACCGAAATTGAAAAATTCTCTTCATAATCTTGGCGTATTTCTTTAGAGTTTTAAGAAGGCTTTGGCGTAGTCTGAGTTTTCTTAAAGAATATCCCTCATACTACCATCGAAATACTCTTCTTTTACGGTGAGGGTATTATTTCTTTTGTATTCATGAAGAAACTTACATTATTCAATTCTTTAATATCTGTTGGAATAACATGTATCGCGGTACCCTATACTTGGTGAAATTCTTACATTATTCCATTCGTTATTATTACATTTGGAATATCACATGCATGCGTTTCTGTGGGACTGAATTTCCGTCTTTATTATTATTATTTGGAACATCTTGTACATGAATTTTACGCGGACTGGTTCCGTCTTTATTATTCTGTTGGAATATCACATGCATGCGTTTTCGTGGGACTGGTTTTATCTTTATTATTACATTAGAACATCCTTGCGGTGCTTGAATTTTATGCGACTGGTTCCGTTATTTATTATTACATTGGAATAACTTTACATACATGCAATCTGCATGCATGGTTATTTCTTTTGTTATTTCATTCTTTATTATACTCGGTTGGTTAAATTTTTAACTTCTATACTCCATGAAATTAGTAGAATATTCTTGATATTTGCGGCTTCATCCAAAGATCTTTTCATGGAAATATTCTTCCGAGCATTCTTGAATTTTACTCTCTGAAAGAAATATCATGTTGACAATTTGGACGTTATTAGTTCTGAATAAATTAATTCTTGAACTTGTTTTATTAAATTCTTATATCATTGTCATCATCCTCATAAGTTTATTTTTTTTTTTTTTTGAGTCATACATGGCTTGTAGTGCGTGGATGGACTTGGTATGATTATAATGAGGATTATTGATTGTAATCATAACCGTAATGTTACAAAGGATGTGGTAAAAGTCCTCATTGGCTCGTAGTGCGTTGATGGACCGATTGTTGGCATGATCATAACCATTGATGAATACATGAATATCCTTGGCCCGTAGTCATGGATAATTTGTGGTTGTGATCTTAATGAATATCCTCGATGCGTAGTCTGAGGGATGATGTGGATGATTTATTAAGTTTGAGTCCCAGTGATAAAAGTGATGAAAACCTTCTTAAATCATAAAAGATAGTAGATTTTATTCTCTACTTGACTCTTTTAATGGATTGCTTGTTCATTGCAGATTAAAACTTGATGTCTATTGTATTTTATCGGTTTAACATTGTTGAAGGCTAATGATAACTTATTACGCATTATCTTAGTCATAATATTTCTTCTTTGGGCTAGTTGAGCTCACCTTTTTTTTCATTATTCTCTTGAGAAATGAGAAGCGTGGTTTGGGACTAATCGAGGAGCGGGTGATGATCCGAGATGATAGTATTAGTAGTCCTCACTATTACGTTAAATAGTGTGACAATAAATGTAATGAGGACTTATTACGAGAGTGGATATTGTCTGAAGACAATAATTGTATTAAAACTCATGACTCTCTTTGTTGTATATTAAGGATTGTATTTGTATTACATCTTATGTATTTGGTGACTCAAGATGGGTGATGTATACCTATTTTGAAGCGTCCACAATTAGTATCAAAGCTTAGAAATATGATCCACAGGTGAAATATGAGACAAAACTAGGAGGGAAGAGATGGAGAATTCCTTGTTAGTATGACCTACTAAGTTTATTTGGTATTTAATTGGTCGATCGTAGTATAGGGATAATATGTGATATGTTAATTAACCCTTATTTTGTGGCGATGATTTGAAAATGGCATCCAAGAATGTTGAGAACATCAATGGAGCACAAGAGACCGTTGAGTCTCCACAGATTAATAACCAAGACAATGTGCATCGTCGAGGCGACAATCCACATACAACAACAACACCGACCAAATGATGAGCGATGAAATGTTCCGAGGCTTCATGCAATTCATGCAACATCGGTGAGAGCAGCGACTCACATCCAAAATATAAGTGGAAACAACTGGCACTCTCGAGGTGGTCACCAAATGAGTTCGAGGAGTCTGGGACCACCGAAGTTTTTGGAGAGCCAAACCACTTAAGACGGAGCGTGGATAAAACGGATCAACAAGATATTTGATATCTTGTGTTGCTCCGAGAGCAAAGGTTCCTTTGCCACCTTCATATTCTGTGCAGGCGATTCTTGGTGAGAATTTGTAAAGCGTACTCACCACATGCATGAAGATGTCTTGGGAGAAGTTTCAAGAAGCTGCTCAACGACAAGTATTTTCTGAAAGTATTAAATCGCGTGAAAGAAGTAGAGAGTTCATTAAACCGGAACAAAACAACATGGCCAGTGTCGCGATGCGAAAGCCACGTTTGTCGATTTGTCGGTTTTGCGTCCCATTTGGTTGATAATAAGAAGAAGAATGACGTGAATATTTCTAAGAGGTTTAAAACCCGAAATACGTCAATATCTTATCTCTCATAAACCGCATTTGTATTCGGATGTTATTAATAGGGCTCGATTATTGGAAGCGCGATAATGAAGTCAACCCAACCAAAAGAGCATCCCAAGAAAAATAATAATACCGGTGATAACGGTCGTGAAGCGGTGACAATAAGCGTGGAGGAATTAACATGCGAAATGGTAACCACTTGGTGGTAATAAGGGCCAAAACAATAAGAATGGACATTTCAAGAGGAGATTCAACAATGATGGAAAGGCGTCGATGTCGGACTTTTGTCGTTAAGGAAGGAGAGCGATCACCTATCATATGCTTCAAATGTAGAGGGAGGGACACATCGGTCCAAATTATGATGCCCTCTAAAGCATATTACAATTATGGAAGAGAGGTCACTGGCCGATTTTATCAGCAATCAAGACAAGTCCAAATGGGATGGAGGCAACAAAGGCGATCCCATACAAGACAAAACCGGGTAGTTCAAGGGAGAGCGTTTGTCGTGATGATCTCCGAAGCAAGGAACCCAAACGAGGTCATCACGGGTAAGCTTATCATAAACTCTAGTGAAGTATATACCTTATTTGATCTGGGTTCTACCCATTCTTTTATTTCTCCTACTTGCGCTCAACGTTTAAATTTGACTCAGGAGAAATGGACTTTGACTTATCTGTTGAAACTCAGTTGGGAGAAACATTCATTACATCCACTTTGTTTATAAGTCTTGTTTGGTTCAAATCGGTACCCTCACATTACCTGTCGATCTTATTTCATTTAAAATACTTGCATTTGACGTAATTCTAGGGATTGATTGGTTAACTACTCATCATGCAAAAAATTGATTATTTTAAGTAAAGTTGTTAGTTTTCATATTCTAACCAACCTATTATCTGAATTCAAGCAACCCAACCATTAAAATCAATCACCGTCATCTCAAGCCATAAAGCTATTCGTTTATTGAAAAAGCGGATGTCGAAGCTTTCTTAAGCTCATATCACGGATCTAAAAAAAATACGTCGATTTTGAATGATATTTCTATTGTTAATGAATTTCTGGCGTATTCCTCAAGAACTTCTGGCCTACCCCGAGCGTGAAATTGAATTTTTTATCGACCTTGAACTCGAGACAAAACCCATTTCCAAAGACCCATATCGAATGGCTCCTATTGAACTTCAGGAGTTAAAGATCCAACTGCAGGAATTGTTAGACATTGGCTTTATTCGTTCTAGTAATTCTCTTTGGGGTGCTCCTGTTACTTATTCGTGAAGAAGAAAGATGGGAGTATCACGACTTTGTATTGATTATTAGGAGTTGAATAATGTCACCATCAAAAATAGGTACCCATTGCCACGTATTGATGACCTGTTTGACAAGTTGCAAGGCGCCAAATTCTTTTCAAAGATTGATCTTCGTTTTGGATATCACCAATTGAAGATTAGAACCAGGTGACATTCCAAAGGCGGCTTTCCGGAACTCCGATGCGGGCATTATGAATTTCTAGTTATGTATTCATTAGTATCACACCACAAATTATCCATACATTCTGAGACCATGGATATTCGTGTATTCATCGATGGTCATGATCGTGCCAACAATCGGTCCATCAATGCACTACGGGCCAATGAGGACTTTTACCACATCCTTTGTAACATTACTACCATAATTACAATCTATAATCCTCGGTCATAATCATACCAAGTCCATCCATACCTTCTGAATACCACGATGACTTTCAAAAAAAAATATAAACATGAGGATGATGACAATGATATAAGAATTCAATAAAACAAGTTCAAGAATTAATTTATTGAAACTAATAACGTCCAAATTGTCAACATGATATTTTTTGTAGAGTAAAATTCAAGAATGCTCAAGAATATTTACATGAAAAGAATCTTTGGATGAAGCGCAAATATCAAGAATATTCCACTAATTTCATGGAGTACGAAGTTAAAACTTTAACCAACCGAGTATAATAAAGAATGGAATAACAAAAGAAATCACCATGCGTGCGATTGCAAGCATATGCAGTTATTCAACGTAATAATAAATAACGGAACCCGGTCCCACAGTAAACGCATTGCAGACGGGATATTCAACGAATAATAAAGATTTTTAACCAGGTCCCAAGGCGTAAAAGCATGAACAAGATGTTCCAACGAATAATAAAAATGAAAATCAGTCCCAACGTAAAACGCATGCATGACGAGATATTTCAACGGAATAATAATGAACGGAATAATGAAAGAATTTCACCAAGTATAGGGTAGCCTAGCGTATCAAAGTTATTCCAATGAATAATAAAGAATGGAATAACGAAGTTCTCTTCATTGAATACAAAAGAAATAATACCCTCTGCACAGTAAAGAAGAGTATTTAATTGGTAGAGGCGATGATATTCTTTAAGAAAACTTGCAGACTACGCCTCAAAGCTTCTTAAAACTCTAAAGAAATACGCTCAAGATTATAGAAGAGAATTTTCTGAATTTCTGATGTGATTTCTATTCTAACTAAGCATCCTATTTATAGGAGAATTGAAGGGGCACTGTGTAAGGAAAATTCAAGGACGAAACAGAATTGCAGACAAATAATTTGCAAAGTCATGGCTTCGGACATTTTTTTTTCTTCTTTTTCAAATTAATAATTTTATAATCAATAAAATATAATATATATATATATATATATATATTACACACGTTTGGTTTGGAAAAAAACCTCCATGATAAAAAAATCATCTGACTTTCATTCCCCCCAAATTCATTTCTTCCCATGTGGGCCCCGCTTGTTATTATCATATATATATATATATATATATATATATACACATAATATACATTCCCCCCATTTTACGTAACAACACCCCCCCCCTCTCATTTCCACATCCTGATTTTCAACACATATGGACCCCATATGGGCCCCACCTTTATAATATAAAATAATTTTCTACCGATTATTTTGACAAAATGGGTAAATGGGGATCCATATAACAACATCAAATATTTCATAAAAATCCTCTCAATATTTTTTAACAACATTTATCATCATTATTATAATTCACAACATTAATCGACCAGGTTGTTCCCAGGAAAGAGGGGGCTTTTCAATAAGGATTTCTCCCTATTGGCGCGCAATTAGATGACCAAACCTCTCATTGGCAGAACTTCTAGACATCGTTAATATTGCAAATAATAATATTAATAACTTTGTCATCTCAATTATTGATTTAATAATATGAAAAAAAATCGACAATGACGACTTAATAAAACTAAATGACTTCTCACGTAGCATCGATAATCAATCACCGGTGCTACTTATGCAACCACACGCCAGACATCTTTGTACTTTTACTACCGAAAGTAGTTCAACAATGATATCAACGGTAAAACTTCATAGCCGTTATTTTCAATAAAATATTTTTGTCGTTTTCTCAATCCGAAAATAATTCCGTTTAGAGGTCCACTGATGATTGCGATCGTTATGCATAAATATTCCCATTAAAAACGAATATTCCCAGAGCCAATCGAATATAATATAACAACTTGCATACTTTGTAAAATTTATAAATACTACCCACAACTATAACATTACAATAAATTCATTCCATAATATTCAAAATGATAATTATAGAAAATTCATTTTATTCATAAAAGTTGAGGGTCTTACAATCTCCCTTTCTTATGAAATTTACGCCTCGAAATTAGTGTGCGTACACAGTATGTCGAAGAGGTAAGGATACCTTGATTTCATTTGAATTCTAACTCCCGGTCATTTCCTCTACATCGTGGTTCCTCCATAACACTTTGACTTGAGGTATAACCTTGGAGCGTAGAATATGTTCCTTGTCATCCAAGATTTGAACATGAACCTCTTTATATCGTAAAATCTTCCGCTATTTAGCCTTCGGTTCTAACTCAATAATGTGGTTCGGTCTTTCACATATTTACGTAACATGGATATATGAAAAGCGTTATGAACACGAGGCATACTTGGCGGTAAAAGCAAAAGTCATAAACTACGATCCCCTACTCGATCGAGGATTAAAATGGGCCTATGAATCGAGGATTGAGCTTTCCTCTTTTCCAAATCTCGTAACTCCTTTCTATGGAGCAACACGTAACAACACATGATCTCCAATATCGAATTTCACGTCCTTTCGATGAAGATCGGCATAACTCTTTTATCGGTTTTGTGAGGTTTTTATCGTTGACGGATCGTTTATATCTTTTTCAGTGATCATACGTACTAACTCCTAATCCCAACAACGTTGCTTCACCCACCGTCATCCCAAAGATATCTTTGAAGAACAACACTTTCTTCCATCTGATGCCTCGAATGGAGCCATTGCCAATACTTGCGATAAGCTGTTGTTGTGAGGAAAACTCCACGATGGTAAGAACTTGTCCCAACTTCCTTGAAGTCAAGGACATAGAGTCTTAATAAATCTTCAAGAGTTTGAATAGTCCTCTTTGATTGTCCGTCCGTCTGAAGATGATATGCTTAACTAAATCGTAAATCAGTGCCCATAGCTTTTGCAAACTAACCAAAAATCTTGAAGTGAATCTTGGGTCTCGATCGAAACTATGGATCTTGGCATACCATGCAATCTTACAACCTCCTTTATATACATCTGAGCAAAGGCGTTCAAGTGTATAAGTTTCTCGTGTATCGGTAAGAAATGAAGCGGACTTGGTTAATCTATCAACAATGACCCAAATTGCATCTATGTCTTAAGAAACCTTGGGAAGACCAAAGAATGAAATCTATGGTAATGTGCTCCCACTTCTATTCGGAATTTCAAGTGGTTCTGATGGACCTTTTGGTATTTGATGCTTCGCTCTTGACTTCGTTGATAAGTTAAACACCTTGAGATAAACAACGCTATTTCCTCTTCATATTGCCCCACCAAATGTATGTGAAGATCATGATACATTTTGGCACTCCCAAGATGGATTACAAACGGTGTGTTGTGCGCCTCCATCATGATTTTATACTTTAAATCGAGGTTAGTTAGGAACACAAAGTCTGAGTTGACTCAAAGTATTCCTTCTTCATCGATTCTTGCTTCCGGCGTAGCACTTTCTTGTACTTTCTTCCTCATACGCATCAACTCCAGGTCTGTAGCTTGAGCAGCTTTAACTTTATCAATTAAATTCGGTTCTACTCGTATATTCGCCATCATCACGTGGGTCCCTGGAGTCTTTATCTCTATTGTAAGACCCCGAAATTTTTTTTAAATAAAAAGGAATTTCCTTTATTTATTATTTTGAAATAGTAAGGGTTGATTTGATTAATGTGGATAGTTAAGGGTTAAATACGCAAATATTTCAAAATAAGCAAGTGGTTATAAAATATTCATTTTTGTCGGGGAATATTCGTTTGGTAGTGGAATATTCGTTTGGTGCGTGGAATATTAAATCTTTGACGGGGAATATTAAATGCGACACAGTAGCGACCGTGTGTGGGCCCCATAACGGAAAGCGATTGGATGAAGAAAAGCGACAAAATAAGTTGGTTAAAAATAACTTGGCGTAGTTATTCTGAATTAAGGCTTTGTTGGAATACCCGTTGGTTAAAATACTGATGTCTGGCGTGGTTTTACGCGATGCTTTGCGGTATTACAGCGATATTGTTGAATTATTGATCCTTACGTGAAGAAGGCCTTTACTCGATAATTTTCCACGATGAATTCTTGTTCAATATTTTATTTTATTGATTCAATAATTCTTTGCGTTGATATTTTATATTATTGTTGTTCAATAATTGTCAACTGCCAAGATTTTCTCATTATCGGATCAATAATTCATATTATTTGAATAATATTATTAGATAACATTATTGGCAATGTCTAGAAAGTTACATGTCTAAGGAGAGGTTTGGTCACCTAATTGCGCTCCCGATGAGAGAGATCCTTATTGAAAGCCCCTTTCTGAACTGAGCATTTGGTTATTATAAATGTTATTACGTAATATTATTTGTGAATAATTAATTATTGATTCATATGATAAGGAAATATTTATTTTATATGAATATAAATGATGGATTTATTTATGTGGTTATTAATGAAGGAATTAATGTTGAGGTGTTTTATCGGTATTTTATCGGATTGGAGGTGTTAAAAAATCAAATCGGGGTTTTTAGATATATTATTGGGGTTATAATTTTTAATCCGATAGTTGGATCGTTGTAATTTTTGGATATGTTATACATACATAAGTTGAGTATATGTCCACAAATTTTGAACCGTTAAAAATGAGCGAATGATTTGTTATGAATTTTAAGAGGTGTCGATTAAAGAAATCGAGGTTATAATTGATTTTGGTGGAAAATTCTAGAATTGAGTGGGCCCCACTTGTGGTTGGTGAAGAAATGTGCTGAATTTTATTTCAAATGTGGTGGGTGGCAATAGTAGCGGTAAAGCCATCGGTGTGCATTCAAGTCTGCTTGGCCGGGCTAACATTTTCTATAAATAGAGGCTAAGTTAGAATTGAAAATCACACGAAAACAAAGTTTTCTCTCTTTCTCTCTATATTATTGAGCGTATTTTGTAAGTATTTAGATACTTTGAGAGTTCTTTGTTCAATACAAGTTTCATTCGAAGATCACTTGAGCCTTTCCTTAAAATCTTGATTCTTTGAGGTAAGGGATGTTATTTTCTTCTCAAATGATATTAATTCTTGATATCATTATCTTTGAAATATTGGTTGGTACTTTTTATCAAATTTGGAACTTTTTCATGTCGGGGTTACAATTCATGAGTTACTATTCACGAGTTACTATTCATGAGTTACTATTCACGATTCTTATTCACGAGTCTACTATTAAGCAGAAGCGTGAAGATGTTTTTTTGTGAATTTCTATCTTTGGGTGTGAGTTACTTATTCACGATCTGACACTATTCACGATATCTGACCTTATTCACGTATCTGGCACTATTCACGAATCTGGCCTTTATTCATAGAAAATGAAAATTTTTCTTTTAAATCTAAAATATCTATTCGGATACTAGCTTTAATTGTATCCATGTTTTGATCATTCTTGAATTTTACACCACTATGATTATTTTGAGGTATTTTTTGGACGTGGATAAAACCAAGTATGAATCCTTAATCCTTAATCCTTGTCATTTTGTTTCAATTGGATTCGTTCTTTAAAAATATTTTCATCATCTTGATCTTAAATGATGATATTATTGAATATCTTTGGCACATGGTGCAAAGATGAATGATTTCTGAAGAATATCTTTGGCACATAGTGCAAAGATGAAGCGAGTGTTTAAATGAACATGTGGGCGATGAATATCTTTGGCCTTTAGTGCAAGATGAGCAGTGTTGAGATGAACACGACCGATTGATGAATATCTTTGGCCTTTAGTGCAAAGATGAGCAGTGTTGAGATGAACATGTGGATTGATGAATATCTTTGGCACCGTAGTGCAAAGATGAATATTTGATTTGAGATGAATATTGATTGATGTTACGGGGATAAAATATTGATGATGGTTTGTTAAATTCATAGATTATAGTAGATTTCATTCTCTACGTAACTCTTACATGAATTATTATTTCCGCTGAATATTGATCTGAAACTTGTTGTCATTGTATTACTATCGAGTTTTTCCTGTTGGAGACTAACGATAATTTGTTGTATATTATCTTAGTCATAACATTCTTCTTGGGCTAGTTGAGCTCACCCTTTTCCTTGTTGTTCCATTTTCTTCTCGGGGAGGCGAGAATGTAGCGAGTACTAGTCGGGAGGTATGGAATGAAGGTTAGAGAGAGTTGTTTAGTAGTCCTCACCATTATTGTAAAATAATGTATCAATAAATGTGATGAGGATTTATTTGAGTATAAATATTGTCTAGAAGATAATATTTGTATTTAAACTCACAGATTTTATTGTTGTGATAATAAAGTTGTAGTTGTTTACATACCATGTATTTGGCGACTTCGAGAATGGGTGTTGTGTATACTTATTTTGGGGCGTCGCGGTTAGTATCGAGCTATAAGTAAAAGAGCCCCGAGCCTCTCATTGGTGACTTCATTGATGGGGGATGCACCGCCGGACTCTCCGTGGGGGGCCTGCTGATTCTGCGTGTGCAAACCGATAGAGTATCAATGTGAGGTCTTGTGACAAGTTGGTGTCCAGGAGTTACTGATTGGTATCGAGCTTAGGGATATGATCTCTGGCGGAGATCGGGAATAGAACTAGGAGGGAGAGCGAGTAAATCCTTTCAGTAGTGTGTCCTACCTAAGCTTATTTGTTAGTTGGTCGAGTATATAGGGATATTATGTGATTGATTTCCTTAATTAACCCTTGTTTTATGGCAAGATGGTGAGAATGTCGATGAGAATATTAATAGTGGTGTAAATGAGACCGTGGAGATGCACATCTTAACAACGAGGGAGGCGTCTAACAGTGGCAATGTACCTCCCGAATAACACCACCCAGAGCAAATGATGAGCGAGGGATGTTTAGAAGCTTTTGTAGTTCATGCAAAATCGAATGAGGAGACTCGTGTTCAAAATACTGGAGGAGATGATAGCGATTCACGGGTGGTCACACGAAGCGATTCAAAGAGTTGGGACCACCAGAATTACGGGAAAGCGGATCCGTCATGGTGGAAACATGGGTCAAGCAAATTACCAAGATATTCGATGTCTTGGGATCGCATGAAGAAACGAAAAGTTCCATTCGCTACTTTTATGTTCCGTGGCGGCGAAGGATTCTTGGTGGGAATCAGTGAAGCGTACCGATTCAAATTTGCTCAAAGCGTATCGTGGGAGAGCGTTTGAAAAAGGTTCAATGACAAGTACTTCCACGAAAGTATTCTTCGTATGAAGGAAGTGGAGTTTATTAGATTTGGAAGCGAAATAACATGGCGGTATCCCATCTGACGCGGAAGTTTGCGAGTTATCGAGTTTACACCTCATTTGGTGGAGAATGAGGAGCGTATGACGCGGATGTTTACGAGAGGTTTGAAACCGGCGTACGTCGATATCTCATTTCTCATAAATTTTCTCTCTTTCGAGATGTTGTAAAGCGGGCTCGGTTGTTAGAAGCGAGATAACGAGTACGTTCAACCGAGGGACCATAACCAGGATCATACCAAAGATAGCGATCATCGAAATAACGATAACGGTGGAGAAAGAAGAATACGGACAAAAGCGGTAACCACTCAAGTGGTAATCGTGGCTATGAAAATAGAAGAAGCGAGTTGGGAGGAGATTTTAAAGAGGAGATTCAACAACGACCATGTGAAGGCGTCGGTGCCGATGTAACCGGTTCGAGGAGGAGAAAGACCATCGGTCGTATGTTACAAATCTTGGGAAAGAGGGACATATCATTGACCAAACCGCCCACAGCAGTTTAAGGTATGCTATAATTGTGGAAAAGAAGGACATATCGCAAAGTTATGCGATATCGAAACCTAGTCTGCGGTAGGCGGTGACTCAAAAGGATGTCCCGGAAAAGTCAAAGTCAGCGATTCACGGAAGAAGCGTTTGTCGTGGCCGGTCAATTAAATACAAGGAACCCGACGAAGTTATACGGGTTAGTTAATTATAAATTCTTACGAAGTTTATACCTTACTGAATCTGGGATTCTACCCATTCTTTTATCTCTCTTGCTTTAAGCTCAGCGTTTGAACTTGACTACGGAGAAATTAGACTTTGACTTTATTTATGGAGACTCCGTTGAGAAACTTTCATTACATCCGTTGTTTAAAAATCTTGTTTTGATTCAAGTTGGCACCATTACCTTACTGTTGACCTTATCTCTTTAAAGATACTTGCTTTTGGGGATTGATTGGTTAACTACTCATCATGCCAAAATTGATTGCTTTTAGTAAGGTTGTTAGTTTTCATATTCCTAAGCAACTTTTATTTGAATTCAAGAACCAAACCATTGAAGTCAAACTCTTTCTTATTAAGCCATGAAGTCATTCGTTTATTACGGATGTCAAGTTTTCTTAGTCCATATTATGGATTTGAATAAAGACACGTCGATTTGAATAATATTCTTGTTGTTGATTTTTCTCCGGCGTATTTCTGAAGAATTTATTAAACTTACTCCCAAAGATGATATTAAATTTTGTATCGACTTTGAACCCGGTACAAAACTCATTTCTAAAATCTCATATCGAATGGCTCTATTGAACTTGAGGAGTTAAAAATTCAACTATAAATTTGGTACACGAGCCTTTATCTTGTGACTTCCTTTGTGGAATTCACCTAAGCCAGACTCTCTGGGGGACGTCATATTCGATGCGATAGTAAATCGATAGGTGTCATTGTGACGTCTTATCCAAGGTTGGGATATGAGTCGCGATTGAGCAACAACTAAGTCGAATCGAAATACGTAGCTTTCAGGTTTAGTTGGTTATTATCGAGATTCGTTGAAGGATATTCTCGAATCGCTATTCCATTAACGTGGTGACTCGTAGAGATACAAAATTCAAATGGAAGCAAGGAATGTGGGAAGAGCTTGAAGAACTTCAAGAGGAGACTCATTTCGGCGATATGTTACGACCATGCCATCCTCGAAAAGCGAACGCGTAGTAGGGCGTGTTGAGTAGAAGATCGTATACAAGTCTGAGTACAATATTGTCAAAGACTCATTTAAGTATAATATACAAATAATAGAGATGGAGATGAAAACTCTAGGTACCCACGTGATGATATACTGATGCATTGATGATATCTGAGTATAATCGACTTTAATCGATAAAGTTAAAACATTGCTCAAGCTACACACCGGAGTGATGAATTTGAAGAAGGAGGTGCAAGAAGTTGTTATTTTAAAAGCGAGAATCGGTGAGGTGAGAAAGCTCAAACCTTCGATTTATTAATCCATTTGAAATTCTCGATCGAATAGGAACCGTGGCCTATAGACTCGTTTTACCACTAAGTATGACGCGTGTTCATAACGTTTTTCACGTATCGATGTTACGTAAATATGTGGACGACCAAACACGTCATTGAGTTAGAAAGCCAGACGAGATAGTAAAGACTTAACGTCTGAGGAGGTACTGTCCAAGATTTTATAGAGGAAAGAACACTGACCTATGTCTATAGGGTTATACCATAAGTTAAAGTTTTGTGGAGAAACCATGCTATTGAGGAAATGACACGGGAGTTGGAAAGCGAAAATGAAAGCGGTATCTTTACCTTTTCAAACACACCAGTGCGTCGTCGATTTTGAGGACGAAATTTCATAAGGAGGAGATTGTAAGACCGAATTTTTTTAAATAAAAAGGAATTTCCTTTATTTATTATTTTGAAATAGTAAGGGTTGATTTGATTAATGTGGATAGTTAAGGGTTAAATACATAAATATTTCAAAATAAGCAAGTGGTTATAAAATATTCATTTTTGTGGGGGAATATTCGTTTGGTCGTGGAATATTACGTCTTCGTCGGGGAATATTAAAATGACGGCAGCAGCCCCGTGTGTGGAGCCCCATAACGGAAAGCGATTGGATGAAGAAAACGACAAAAATAAGTTGGTTAAAAATAACGGCGTAGTTATTACAGAGTTAAGATTTGTTGGAATACCCGGTGGTTAAAATACGATGTCTGGCGTGGTTGCAGACAAAGAAGCACCGGTATTACGCGCATATTATTGAATTATTGATCCTTACGTGAAAGCCTTTCTCTACTCAATAATTTTCACAATAGTTACTGTTCAATATTTTATTTTATTGATTCAATAATTGCTGCGTTGATATTTTATATTATTGTTGTTCAATAATTGTCACTGCACAGTATTTCCCATTATCAGATCAATAATTCATATTATTTGAATAATATTATTAGATAACATTATTGGCAATGTCTAGAAAGTTCTCATACAAGGAGAGGTTTGGTCACCTAATTAAGCAGCCAAGAGTGAGGAGAGATCCTTATTGGAAAGCCCCTCTTTCTGAGGAACGACTTTCGGTTGTCATAAATGTGATTCTGTAATATTATTTGTGAATAATTAATTATTGATTCATATGATAAGGAAATATTTATTTTATATGAATATAAATGATGGATTTATTTATGTGGTTATTAATGAAGGAATTAATGTTGAGGTGTTTTATCAGTATTTTATCGGATTGGAGGTGTTAAAATCAAATCGGGGTTTTGAGATATATTATGGGGTTATAATTTTTAATCCGACCGTTGGATCGTTGTAATTTTTGGATATGTTATACATACATAAGTTGAGTATATGTCCACAAATTTTGAACCGTTAAAAATGAACGAATGATTTGTTATGAATTTTAAGAGGTGTCTGATTCGGAAATCAGGGTTATAATTGATTTTGGTGGAAAATTCTAGAATTGAGTGGGCCCCACTTGTGGTTGGTGAAGAAATGTACTGAATTTTATTTCAAATGTGGTGGGTGGCAATAGTAGCGAGTAAAAGCCATCAGTGGTAGCGAGTTCAAGTCTCGCTTGGCGAACTAACATTTTCCTATAAATAGAGGGCTGTTAGAATTGAAAATCACACCGAAACAAAGTTTTCTCTCTCTCTCTCTATATTATTGAGCGTATTTTGTGAGTATTTAGATACTTTGAGAGTTCTTTGTTCAAAGACAAGTTTCATTCAAAGATCACTTCCGACCTTTCCTTCCGGAAATCTTGATTCTTTGAGGTAAGGGATGTTATTTTCTTCTCAAATGAGATTAATTCTTCAATATCATTATCTTTGAAATATTGGTTGGTACTTTTTAACAAATTTGGAACTTTTTCATGTCGGGTTTACTATTCATGAGTTACTATTCACGAGTTACTATTCACGAGTACTATTCTATGAAGCGTGAAGATGTTTTTTTGTGGAATTTCTATCTTTGGGTGTCGGGAGTTACTTATTCACGTATACTGTGACTATTCACGATATCTGACACTATTCACGAATCACGGCACTATTCAATAGAAAAATGAAAATTTTTCTTTTAAGTCTAAAATATCTATTCGGATACTAGCTTTGATTGTATCCATGTTTTGATCATTCTTGAATTTTACACCACTATGATTATTTTTGAGGTATTTTTGGGCGTGGATAAAACCAAATATGAATCCTTAATCCTTAATCCTTGTCATTTTGTTTCAATCTTTGAATTCGTTTCTTTAAAAATATTTTTCATCATCCTCGGTCTTAAATGATGATATTATTGAATATCTTTGGCCTGGTAGTGCAAAGATGAATGATTTCTGAAGAATATCTTTGGCACAGAAAGCAAAGATGAGCGAGTGTTTAAATGAACATGACCGATGATGAATATCTTTGGCCTTTAGTGCAAAGATGAGCAGTGTTGAGATGAACATGACCGATTGATGAATATCTTTGGCCTTTAGTGCAAAAAGATGAACAGTGTTGAGATGAACATGACCGATTGATGAATATCTTTGGCTCAGAGTGCAAAGATGAATATTTGATTTGAGATGAATATTGATTGATGTTACGAGGATAAAATATTGATGATGGGCCTAAAATTCATAGATTATAGTAGATTTCATTCTCTACGTAACTCTTCTATGAATTATTATTTCTTCTGCGAATATTGATCTGAAACTTGTTGTCTATTGTATTCTATCGATTTTTCCCTGTTGGAGATTAACGATAATTTGTTGTATATTATCTTAGTCATAACATTCTTTCTTTGGGCTAGTTGAGCTCACCCTTTTCCTTGTTGTTCCATTTTTCTTCTCGGGAAGGCGAGAATGTAACGAGTCTTAGTCGGGGTATGGAATGAAGGTTCTAGAGAGAGTTGTTTAGTAGTCCTCACCATTATTGTAAAATAATGTATCAATAAATGTGATGAGGATTTATTTGAGTATAAATATTGTCTAGAAGATAATATTTGTATTTAAACTCACGATTTTATTGTTGTGATAATAAAGTTGTAGTTGTTTACATACCATGTATTTGGTGACTCGAGAATGGGTGTTGTGTATACTTATTTTGGGGGCGTCATATATCTATCTCCATCCTTTACGCAAGTCATACAAATGGGCCTCATGCGTTGATAATATCGCACTGCATCTTGCATATGATCTTCTTCTACTTAACGCGCTACCCACGCTCACTTTTCGGGATGGTATTGGATGGTATGATCATAATCTTTCAACGATTCGAACCAACGTCATTGTCAGATGTTGAGTTCCTTTTGAGTGAAGAAATATTTGAGGCTTTTATGATCCATAAAGATCTCCACTTTCTCCCCATACAAATAATGCCTCCAAATCTTTAGTAAAACGATCGTTGCCAATTCTAGATCATGAGTAGGATAATTCCTCTCATATTCTTTGAGTTGTCGTGAGGCATAAAGGCTATGACTTTCCCATGTTGCATGAGAACACAACCTAAACCCTTTGCTCAAGCATCACTATATGATGACAAATCCCTCCGAGCCAGATGGTATTGTTAGAACGGTCTTTGAAATGAGTCTCCTCTTGAGTTCTTGAAAACTCTTCTCACATTCTTCGCTCAATAGAATTTTGTATCTTTCCGAGTCACCGAGTTAATGGAGTAGCGATTCGAGAAAACCTTCTACGAATCTCCGATAATAACCAAATAAGTAGCCGAGAAAGCTACGATACTTGATTAATTGATTTAGGTTGTTTCCAACTTTGAATGGCTTCAATCTTTGCCGAGTCAATGATATTACTGAACGACCCCAAAATAGGTCCATTCCATCCAACCCATTCTGAGTCGCCAAATATATGGTATGAAAAAACAACTACAACTTTATTACAACAATTGTCGTGCAAAATACAACAACACATATCTTTGTGAGTTTGGATACAAATATATACCAACCAGAAGACGTCACAATGACACCTTACATAAAGGTATAGTCAAAAAGCTGCTTTTAGAAATTAGAATCTTTGGGAAGTGCTCAAGAAACCTTCCGTATACATGGGAGGCCATGCTTTTAGGTTATGGTAGATATCATATATGGCCACGTAATTATCCTTGGTTGATTAATAGACCCCAAAGAAAAATGAGAAGATTACTATCATATTCTTCCCAATGGTGAGTCTTCTCTTGACATATCATTATCTCCACCGCTCTACTATTTGGGTATTATACTCCAAACAAACACCAAGATTATATAGGTAGTGCTTGTAAATATACTCATAAGAGTGGATGAAAGACAACCATGTCTTATGATAACACGAGTTTGTATGTCATTAGACATCTTGTATGATAGTGACAAAACACCCTTCCAAAGTTGGGTTCGCCTCACCTATTTAATTCACCAAAATAACTATTAAATGATGTATAAAATACAACACACTAAAGTCCTCAATAAAATTATTTTCATACTCTTTAGGGAGAACCTCAACAACTATAGACCATCGTTCTATTCCCTTGTTATCCCCGCCAACCCAAATGCACACTTTTATTACACGAAAGGAATTGTGAAACAAAAGGGTGAGCACAACTAGCTTCAATAAAAGAATATTATGACTAAAGATAAATAAATTATCAATAGTCTTCATCAAGAATAAATCGTAGATTTAGAACATATATAGTAGATGATAAAACTTTTCAACCATAGTTGCGTGAACGAGCAATCCATTAGAAGAGTCAAATAGACTATAAAATCTATTATCTTCTCCATGTTAAAAGTCCACCAACAATGTTTTATCCTCAGTAACATCAATCAACAATTCCTCATCCACAATCACGTGTATAACTCATAATCGTAATTGTAGTTCTAAATTCTTTTCCTCATCCAAGACAAAGATAATTTTCATCATTTGTCTTTACCGAAACATCAAAGATCGGTTATGGTTATACCAAATCACGCTTCATGTTCATAATCATAGATATTCATAAATTCATCTTTACACTACGGCCAAAGATATTCATCAACAGCTCATCTTTACACTACAAAGCAAAGATATTCATCAATGCAAAGATCAACAACAGATTACGAGCCAAAGATATTCATCAATAATTCATCTTTTGCACTACAAAGCAAAAGATATTCATCAACAAAGTCATCTTTGCATTACGAGCCAAAGATATTCATATATCAAAGAAATACATAATCATTTCGTGTTATATAACAATAATTATAACCACGTGTTGATCAATTCACCTTTGCACTTAAGCTAAAAATATTCAATTGTAAATTCAATGGTCATGATCATACCAGTCAACAATTCAACTTTTGCACTACTGGCCAAAGAGAACCTATAGTCACGATCATACCAATAATCTACTCATCTTTACACTCAAGTCAAAGAGAAATATTATCATTAGGGTTATAAGAATGTTATATAAAAACAATATAATCAAAACATAGTTTTTATTTCAAGAGTAAGATTCATAAATCAACGATAATTTGGTTAAAGAAGAAACCAATTTGTCGCGAATAGTATCCCCGTATTCGTATATAGTATCAGTATAACGCGCATAAAGAACTCCCGACGGCGAAAAGATATAAAGTTTCATAATAAAATTCATATCCATATTTATAACACCTTAATCCAAATGTTATAAATCACTTAGAAATCTCATAATCTAATATTATTAATATTACAATAATATTTTAATCATTTCTAAAACTTATAAACAATTTAATTAAATTGTTTACACTTTACTAATTAATGCATTTAATCATCATAAAATGCCAAACTCATAAGATTTCATCACCAATAACCAAAACCCTCATCAAAAATCTGCATATACCTCATATATGATTCTCAAGCCATAAAATCATATTTTCCAATTTTCTTACTTCACATAACATATTTAATTCATTTACTCATAACTAGAATATTTTCATGAAAAATAACAAATCAGTTCCAAAATATTTTTTTTTCTGGGATTTAGCATAACATAGTCCCATATTGAACATATATTTTCTCAAAATTTTAAAAATTCATTTACTATTTTTCATATGGCCAAAAACCACCGAATATTTAAATATTTATCATAAATTATAATTTTATCCAAAAATTTTGAAATTTACACGATATACTGATATTATATAGATGTACTCCCAATAAAAATTTCATCAATTTTGGAGTTAATCACAAGGAGTTATAAGCGGTTACTTTTAAAATAGTCTTTTCTCATAAAATTCATAACTCTCAATCTATACATCCAAAAATCGCCATTTTTGGACACAATATATAAAACTCATCAAATTATCATTTCAAATTTTTCCAGAATTTTGAAGGTTCAGAAAAATTTCGAAACTAAAAACATAATAACCCTTAAAATCCTTTACTATCCCTTACCTCAAAAGAGCGAAGATTTACATTGGAATAACTTATTTGAATCGAACTTGCAATCAGATAGCAATACTCAAAGTATACTCAAAATACTCACAAGAATACGCTCAAAATATCGAGAGAGAAATAGAGAGAAAACTTCGGTTTACGGTGTGATTTTCAATTCTAACCTAAGACCCTATTTATATAGAAATTGCTTAGAACACCAAAGCATAAAATTGAATATAATATTAATATAATTATACAAATTTTCCTTAGCCCACCTTTTGGTCAAAAATACCAGCCACACATGTTAATGATGTCCAAAAAATACAAAACGTTTTTCTAACAAAAATAATTTAAACTCCAAAATCAATTCACACCGATATCTTCAAACTTCAATAATTCACAATAAATAGCTCTTTTATCAGAAAATTCGAATCTCGCGATTTTTTAGGAAATTCAATTCTCTACAACTTTGCAGAAGAAAGTTTTTCCAAATTCCAAATAGAAATTGACCAAAAATCCACAAACGATTAGATTTTACGATCTATAATCAATTTTCTACAAGAAATGGATCCACCAACACACAAAACATGTGTTAAACAATTAATGCCACAAAAATACTCTTCCTCCTCATATACTCATATATCCCACATTCATTATAAAAATATCACCGTTAATATATTATTAAAATAATATATTTAAATGAATTATTTTATCGTAAAAGATAAAATATTAATTTTCAACAATTGTCACATTAAAAATTTTCCATCTATATCCTCATAAAATCAATATTTTCTCATCATATAAATTAATAATTAATTATTCACAAATAATATTACGTAATCACATTATTGACAACCGGTGCCTTCCCGAGGAAGAGGGGCTTTCCAATAAGAATTTCTCCTCATCATGGCGCCTTGATTAGGTGACCAAACCTCTCCTTAGATGTAACTTTCTAGACATTGCCAATAATGTTATCTAATAATATTATTCGGATAATATGAATTATTGCATCGATAATGAAAAATATCTTTGTCATGACAATTATTGAAACAATAATAATATAAAATATCAACGTAGCAATTATTGAATCAATAAAATAAAATATTGAATAAAGAATTACCGTAACAATTATTGAGTAATGCCTTCACGAAAAAAAAAAATTTATCATGCTTCATGAATAGTACTAAATGAATAATAACTTCATGAATAGTAACTCATGAATAGTAACTAATCTTCGTGAATAAGAATAATAACTAATAAGAACTCGTCATAAATAGTAATTAAAAAAATTGAATACTTTTATTTCATAAAATTCGGGTCTTACAATCTCCCTCCTTATGAAATTTCGTCCCAGAAATTTACGTGCACTGTATTTCAAAGAGTTGAGAATACCTTGTTTTCATTTCGATTCTATCTCCCCATCATCATGATTTCTCCATTGCTTCATCTCCTCGTATTTTATATCATTCTAGAATACAACTTTCAAAACAAGGGTTAATTTAACAAATTAATATATCACATAATATCCCGATATTATGATGACCAACAAATAAGCTTAGGTAGGACACACTTAGCGAAGGATTTACTCATCTCTCCTCCTCCTGGTTCTAATCCCGATCTCCGCCAGAGATCATATCCCTAAGCTCGATACCAAATGTAACTCGACACCAACTTCTCAAGACCTCACATTGATACCTATCGGTTTGCTTGCACCGAGAATCCAAGTCCCCCCACGAGAGAGTCTGCTTTGCGTCATCCCCATCAACAGAAGTCACCAATGAGGGTCGGGGCTCTTCACTTATAGCTACGATACCAAATGTGTAATGCTGACCCCAAAATAGGTCCATTCCATCCAACCCATTCTCGAGTCGCCAAATATATGGTACGTAAAACAACTACAACTTTATTACAACAATTGTCGTGCAAAATACAACAACACATATCTTTGTGAGTTTGGATACAAATATATACCAACTCAGAAGACGTCACAATGACACCTTACATAAAGGTATAGTCAAAAACTGCTTTTAGAAATTAGAATCTTTGGGAAGTGCTCAAGAAACCTTCGTATACGGGAGGCCATGCTTTTAGGTTATGGTAGATATCATATGGCCACGTAATTATCCTTGGTCAATCTAATAGACCCCAAAGAAAAAATGAGAAGATTACTATCATATTCTTCCCAATGGTGAGTCTTCTCGACATATCATTATCTCCACTGCCTCTATTTGGGTATTATACTCCAAACAAATACCAAGATTATATATATAGTAGTGCTTGTAAATATACTCATAGTGGATGAGCACAACCATGTCTTATGATAACACGAGTTTGTATGTCATTAGACATCTTGTATGATAGTGACAAAACACCTTCTTCAAAGTTGGGTTCGCTTTCACCCTATTTAATTCACCAAAATAACTATTAAATGATGTATAAAATACAACACACTAAAGTCCTCAATAAAATTATTTCCATACTCTTTAGGAGAACCTCAACAACTATAGACCACCGTTTCTATTCCCTTGTTATCCCCGCCAACCCAAATACACTTTTATTACACGAAAGGAATTGTGAAACAAAAGGGTGAGCACAACTAGCTCAAGAAAAAATATTATGACTAAAGATAAATAAATTATCAATAGTCTTCATCAAGAATAAATCGTAGATTTAGAACACATACGGTAGATGATAAAACTTTTCAACCATAGTTAAGTAATGAACGAAGCAATCCATTAGAAGAGTCAAATAGACCATAAAATCTATTATCTTCTCCATGTTAAAAGTCCACCAACAATGTTTTATCCTCGTAACATCAATCAACAATTCCTCATCCACAATCACGTGTATAACTCATAATCGTAATTGTAGTTCTAAATTCTTTCCTCATCCAAGACAAAGATAATTTTCATCATTTGTCTTTACCCTCAAACATCAAAGATCATGATGGTTATACCAAATCACAGCTCATAATTCATAATCATCTTTGCACTAATAAATTCATCTTTGCACTACGGATAAAGATATTCATCAACAAAGATATCATCTTTACACTACATGTGCTAAAGATATTCATCAACAAAATCATCTTTGCATTACGAGCCAAAGATATTCATCAATAATTCATCTTTGCACTTCAAAGTTAAAGATATTCATCAACAAGTCATCTTTGCATTACGAGCCAAAGATATTCATATATCAAAGAAATACATAATCATTTCGTGAAGTTATATAACAATAATTATAACCATGTTGATCAATTCACCTTTGCACTTAAGCTAAAAAATATTCAATTATAAATTCAATGGTCATGATCATACCAACAACAATTCAACTTTTTGCACCATCGCCAAAAAGAGAACCTATAATCACGATCATACCAATAATCTACCCATCTTTACACTCAAGTCAAAGAGAAATATTATCATTAGGTTATAAGAATGTTATATAAAAAACAATATAATCAAAACATAGTTTTAATTTCAAGAGTAAGATTCATAAATCAACGATAATTTGGTTAAAGAAGAAACCAATTTGTCGTGAATAGTATCCCGTATTCATACATAAGAATCAGATATGCGCGTATAAGAACCCTCGACACGAAAAAAGATAAAGTTTCATAATAAAATTCATATCCATATTTATAACACCTTAATCCAAATGTTATAAATCACTTAGAAATCTCATAATCTAATATTATTAATATTACAATAATATTTTAATCATTTCTAAAACTTATAAACAATTTAATTAAATTGTTTACACTTTACTAATTAATGCATTTAATCATCATAAAATGCCAAACTCATAAGATTTCATCACCAATAACCAAAACCCTCATCAAAAATCTGCATATACCTCATATATGATTCTCAAGCCATAAAATCATATTTTCCAATTTTCTTACTTCACATAACATATTTAATTCATTTACTCATAACTAGAATATTTTCATGAAAATAACAAATCAGTTCCAAAAATATTTCTTTTCTGGGATTTAGCATAACATAGTCCCATATTGGACATATATTTTTCTCAAAATTTTAAAAATTCATTTACTATTTTTCATATGGCCAAAACCACCGAATATTTAAATATTTATCATAAATTATAATTTTATCCAAAAATTTTGAAATTTACACGATATACTGATATTATATAGATGTATTCCCAATAAAAATTTCATCAATTTTGGAGTTAATCACAAGGAGTTATAAGCGGTTACTTTTAAAATAGTCTTTTCTCATAAAATTCATAACTCTCAATCTATACATCCAAAAATCGCCATTTTTGGACACAATATATAAAACTCATCAAATTATCATTTCAAATTTTTCCAGAATTTTTGAAGGTTCAGAAAAATTTCGAAACTAAAAACATAATAACCCTTAAAATCCCTTACTATCCCTTACCTCAAAAGAGCAGATAAAGATTTCGATTTGGAATAACGTTTGAATCGAACTTGCAAATCAGATATAGCAATACTCAAAGTATACTCAAAATACTCACAAGAATACGCTCAAAATATCGAGAGAGAAATAGAGAGAAAACTTCAGTTTCTGGTGTGATTTTCAATTCTAACCTAAGCACCCTATTTATAGGAAATTGCTTAGAACACCAAAGCATAAAATTGAATATAATATTAATATAATTATACAAATTTTCCTTAGCCCACCTTTTGGTCAAAAACACCAGCCACACATGTTAATGATGTCCAAAAAAATACAAAAAACGTTTTTCTAACAAAATAATTTAAACTCCAAAAATCAATTCACACCGATATATCAAAACTTCAATAATTCACAATAAATAGCTCTTTTATCGTAAAATTCGAATCTCGCAATTTTTATAGGAAATTCAATTCTCTACAACTTTGCGGAAGAAATTTTTCCAAATTCCAAATAGAAATTGACCAAATCCACAAACTATTCGATTTTACACTCTATAATCAATTTTCTATTAAAAAATGGATCCACCAACACACAAAAGATGTGTTAAACAATTAATGCCACAAAAATACTCTTCCTCCTCATATACTCATATATCCCACATTCATTATAAAATATCACCATTAATATATTATTAAAATAATATATTTAAATGAATTATTTTATCGTAAAAGATAAAATATTAATTTTCAACAATTGTCACATTAAAAATTTTCTCCATCTATATCCTCATAAAATCAATATTTTCTCATCATATAAATTAATAATTAATTATTCACAAATAATATTACGTAATCACATTATTGACAACCGAGCAGCTTCTCAGGAAAGAGGGGCTTTCCAATAAGAATTTCTCCTTACTTGGCGCAGCAATTAGGTGACCAAACCTCTCCTTGACAGTAACTTTCTAGACATTGCCAATAATATTATCTAATAATATTATTCGGATAATATGAATTATTGCATCGATAATGAAAAATATTATGTAGTGACAATTATTGAAACAACAATAATATAAAATATCAACGTAGTAATTATTGAATCAATAAAATAAAATATTGAATAAAGAATTACCGTAACAATTATTGAAGTAATGCCTTCTTACGAAAAAAAAATTATCATGCTTCATGAATAAGACTTTGAATAGTAACTCATGAATAAGAACTCATGAATAAGAACTCGTGAATAAGAACTCATGAATAGTAACTCATGAATAGTAATTAAAAAATTGAATACTTTTATTTCATAAAATTCGGTCTTACATATTCCACGACTTGATACCACGTGCCCAAGGAATGCTACTTCCTCAAGCCGTAACTCGCATTTCTTCAACTTGGCATAAAGCTTATATTCACGAAGCTTTTGAGTATCACCTTCAAGTGTTGCTCATGATCTTCACGGATTTTGGAATAAATAAGGATGTCATCAATAAAGACGACCACAAAGTGATCTAAATATTCCTTGAATACTCATTCATCATATCCACGAAGGCATGGGAGCATTAGTTATAGTGCGAGGATGATGTGGATGATTTATTAAATTTCGAGTCCCAAATGATAAAAGTGATGAAAAACCTTTTTAAATCATAAAAGATAGTAGATTTTATTTTCTAGTTGACTCTTTTAATGGATTGTTGTTTTTTCATTGCAGCTTAAACTTGATGTCCTATTGTATTTTATCGGTTTAACATTGTTGAAAGCTAATGATAACTTATTCGCATTATCTTAGTCATATTATTTCTTCTTGGGCTAGTTGAGCTCACCTTTCTTTCACCGCTTTCTCAGTGAAATGAGAACGTGGCTTGGACTAGTTGGAAAACCTGATTGACTATCCGAGATGATAGTATTAGTAGTCTTCACTATTCATTAAATAGTGTGATAATAAATGTAATGAGAACTTATTCTCGAGAGTGATATCGTTATGTACGAAATAATAATTGTATTAAAATTCACAAATTCTCTTATTATATATTAAAGATTATATTTATATTCTGTATGCATTATATTTGATGACTGAAATGGAATGATGATGATGATACCTATTTTGAGGCGTCACGCACATCAATATCATGACATTTGATTCTAATATTATGCTTGTTGACTGCTCCACATTTAAATTTTTTTACAACATGGAGTATAAAACATAATATCAAGAAGTAATCTAATCGGACGGCTAGAATCATCACCTACATATATCACCATTAGTTTGAAGTGATATCCTAATCAAACTTTGATATCTAATGATTCATCATAAATGCATGCAATAAGAATATAAAATAAAATATACTTGAAGGACTCCAAGTGAGATCAATTTATTCGTATAATAGTAAAATTTGAAAGTTGAAAACAAATAATTTTTTATGTAAAATAAAATAAAGTTAAGAAAATAAATTCACTCAATGAAGTCGTCCCACGCATCCACCAAAAAGAGTTGAAGAAAAATCATTACATTGTGAAATTATTGGGTATTTTATTTTAGTATAATTATTATTATTGTTTTATTTTTTTACTATCTTAATTATTATTATATATATATATATATATATATATATACACACTGTTGATTGACTGTCCATCTCTCTCTTTCTCTCATATCATTATTAGTTGACATTGGGACTTGCAATCACCAAGACCCAAGCTTTAGAATAATGGAATCTCTTCCGCACTTAGCTTTAAACAATCTTTTTCCACGCTTAAACCCTGGATTTAAATTTAAATAAAAATTGGCCTCGTAACAGGTAAAAATGATGATTTGTATTGATTGGTTTAGTTTTACAGGGCACTTTTTGATTAGAAAATAAATAAAAGGAGATTACAGAATAAAATATAATATATTGGTACTAGTGTACTACTAGTACTATTTTTACCAAAACTTGGCTTGTTTCTTATGAAATTAAATATGTAAACTTTTGTGTCACTATAATTCATTATTCATACATATGGACTCATAGAAACCATGTATAATTAAAATCTAAAAAAAGAGAGTGATTCGAATGGAAAATCAACCTACCACCCCTAATAAAGAAAAGAAAAGAAAAGAAAAGAAAATTCCTTGGCACGTTTTTTTTTCATTAAAAGATATAAAATCAAGAACGTCACAAATGATAAGTTGACACGTGTATTGTTGTGCCTCGTGTATGTGAGATTTATTGATTGGTGCATTCAATAAATAAACATTTGAAATAATAGTACTCTCTCTGTCCCTCGAGAGCAGATCTTCTGTCCCCAAATTTTCTGTCCCCCCACTTATATTTTGACACATATCATTTTATTTAATTTTAGAATTAATTAGTGTTAAGTAAGAGATTATGTGTCAAATTTTATGTAGAAAGACACAAGGGGACAGGGAATTTGGGGACAGAAGATCTGCTCTCATGTTCCTCTTTAAAAGATTATCGTTTAAGGTTTTGACACATGGATTAAGAAAGTTATTTAATACTACTCCCCATTTAACAATTAAATTTTGTTTGAAATTTCATCACTACCTCCTTATGGGAAATTAAAAACTATTAATACAAAGGAGAAAATTTCTTGGGACAATGAAAGAATGTAGGGGTAATATAGGAAAATAAATAATTTATTCTCCTAGAAAATTATAAACGACAAACATTTTGAAATAAAATTTTTTTCCGAAAAGACAACCTTTTAGGAACGGAGGGAGTACTAACTAGTAATTGAGTTAAAAAAGAGAGAGAGAATATGGAGGTGCACAGCCGTGTATATTTTAAAGTTACATGGTCTACGATCGTAGAGTAAATTCACTCTACTATTGTGGAGTGACTACTCTACGATCGTAGAATAAATTTATTTTATAATTATACACCTTATAATTTTAAAAATTACAGATTTGTGCACCCTCATTTTTATCTAAAAAAAATTACCACAATATATAAGTGAGTTTTTTAGGTTCATGCGTGGTTGGCATTGGCTCTTCTTTTGGGAAAAGGTTAAAATAAAAAGAAAAAACCAAATCCTCCAACTCTACATGGGATGGGAGTTGGGGATTGGAGATCTCTTGACAACAATGAAAGACTGTATAGATAGCAATATATAGATATATGCATGTGTATATATATATATATATATATATATATATGTGTGTGTGTGTGTGAGAGAGTTTAATTTTTTTTATTTAATTTTAATAAAAAAATTAATTAAAAAATTCCTGAATCCTAGTACTAACTTTTACAGTATGGAATTACTACGTATTTAATGGCTGCCAAGTGCCAAGTTCCAAGTTCCAACAAAGATAATCTAAACGAGTGGAGTACTTTTTTTTCCTGGTCAAACCGACTATATATACAATTAAATGAGATGATCACAATTCACAGCCATGTCATCACTGTTTACCGTCCAAGTTGTTCATCTAAATATATACAGATCGAGAACTCAATATATTATATTATATATTTTTATTTTCAATTGTAAGAAACTAAATGTTATATAATTTAATTATAAGATATATTTCATCCTAATATTTAGCGAAGTATAAAGAAAAAGTTGAGAGAGGAATGAGAGGGAACTCATGAGTAAAAACTTACTACTTTTTTAATGTCACAACTCAAAATAATTTTAGATTAAAAATTTTCTATACCTTTTTAAATAAAAATGGATTTAATGAAGTTTATGGTGAATTTTATAAAATGAGGTGCATGTGCTCTTTCCTTAAAGTTTAAACCCTGTTATAGTACAAAGTATAAGAATCATAAAAGTCTAATTTCTAAAATTTGTGAAAATGAAGGATATATTTTATTTCACATATACCACAAACTATATCAAATTGTTAGTTTAAAAGTGGTCTAATTAATAAGGAAATTATGATAATAAATTTAAGGATATTTTATTATTTTATAATATTATTATTCAATTAAAAATATATACATTTTTATCAAAAATATTAATAAATAAAACTCTTTTTCGAACCAAAAGAAGTGCAAGATTTTTGTGGTCAGTACGGCTTTATGAAAGTTGAAAACCCTTTTTGTGAAAATTCAACATATACAACCTAGCTAGTCGAAGGGAAGAGGGAGGAATTAATATTGTCGGTCTTCTCTACAGGCATATATATATATATATATATATATATATATATATATATATATATATATGGGGTTCATCTACAATGATTAATTCTTTGTAGAAGCAATCTCTTTTTTTGCATTATTAAAATTTTATTTGAAGTAAAAAAATAAAAATAAAATTTTAACGGTAGAAAAGATTTGCTTCCACAAAGAATCAATTCGTTCATGATTGGATGGAAACCATATATATATATATATATATATATATATATATATATATTCCAGTAGTTTATTTTATGATTTTCATGCAAACATGGAAGATGATGATGGGATGCTGTTAAATGATTGTTTCAAAACCTTCTTTCTAGTCCTTTCAATAAAACCCAAATTCATGATATTTCTTTTCCTATTGGATATATATATATATATATATATATATATATATATATATATATATATATATATATATACACACATCCAGCTAGCTAGTATATACATCTTTCTTCTTAATTCTCATTTTAAACTCTTCCTCATTTTAAAAAATTGGTGACTGGGAACCATATATATACCGAAGCATGCATGGACCAAGTTGAAGTGTGATTTTATACTGATTGTTTAGTTGGTTGATAATTATACTCCTTTCCAGTTCTTAAATATTACATCATGCAATAATTATTCTGATCCTTTCTTTTTTTGCTAGTTTGAACATACACATAACTCCACAACTCGAACTCTCCTAACTTCATAGTAAACATATATAGGTTGGGTCATATATATATATATATATATATATATATATATATATATACCACTGAGCCAAAGGTCAATCTCCTTTCTTTCCATAAAGAAGGAATTAATTCTGAACTTAACTGAAGCACTGGTGCAAGCAAAAATTTGATTTCAGATGGAAAAATAACTAGATGGGGAGATCTAGCTAGGGGTGGCGTTTTGAGTTTGAGTTATTGCAGCATGCATGGCCTACGTCTCTTAACTCCAACAATATAATACTTAGAATTTGGTACCAAGAGTGTCACATCATCACATCACATCTTTTCAGTTTTGCTGGAGCTGGAGCTAGTATATATATATATATATATATATATATATATATATATATATATATATATATATATGATGTTTGATTGACTAGCTAGCTTAGTGAGTAGTAGTTGCAGTAGTACCATTTTTAATTAATAATTTTGTTACCTGTCTGTTTGTTTCCTGAATAAATATTAATGTTATATGTATTGAAAATGTAGCAAACAAAACAGAAGTAAGGACTAAGGGGGTGTTTGTTTAGAGTTGAATGGAGTTTAATCTGAATGGTTGAATCAACAAATCGCGTTTGTTTTAAATCGAATTACTTGAATCGGTAAGAGATTTAACAGCATTTGAATGGTTAAGTCAAATTTTTTTAAATTGAATAAATTTGAATGAGTAGAATGAATGAAGTAAAAGAATAATTTAAAAATTAAAAAAATTAAAAAATATATTTATTATTATATTAAGTAGTATTAAATAAATTTACAACAATTTTGAAATTTTTCAAAAAGGTAAAATAATAAAGTTTTGTCATTCAGATGTTTCAGACATGTTAATTATCAAACAATTTTTTTCATTCAAATTCAAATTCAGATTCAACTCATTCAGATTCAGATTCATTATTCAAATTCAAATTGATTTATTCAATTTTTATCAAACACCCCTTAAAAAAGTAAGAACCATCATCAATTCATCCCATATTAATAAATGTAATATAGGACGCGGCATTTATTTTATTTATTTTTTTCAATAAAAATAAATGTGGAAATTAAGTACCGGCACATAAGTTGATAGCAAACATTTTCTTGATAACTGGCCGTCCAAACTGGGCGATTCATTATAGACTACATGGACTTAGATGGGCCTATGTTAGCGTAGCAGGAGACATAATAAGCCCAAACCCAAAGTAAAATAAAAACCCATAATCCAAAATTCAGTGTAAAGAAAAGGATTAATTACATATCTTAGTACATTTTTAGAAATAATTACGATAATGATGCATAGATAAAATAATTATAAAAATAATACATTTTTCCATATTTATTTACAATATTAGTGCAATTAGGATTCTTTAATTTAGGGGATCATTATTGGCGGGCTGACATGGCAAATCTGGTGGTTTTTTATTTGAAATGCGCGAATCCCTTCTTTTTCTCCCAACTCCCATAACTTTTGTTCTGATATTTCTTTCTCTAAAATCTTCTTCTTCTTCTTCTTCTTCATCTTCATCACAGTTGTTAGACTAATTAATTAATTGGTGGCGTAAATTGATTAATGAATATTGATCTCCTTCAAGCTCTTGGGGGGTGCAATTGGTTTGAATATTTTCATCTGCTTCTAGTTGTCGGGCATATAAGTAAGCTCGTCGGCCTCTTTCTTTTTTGCATAGAGATCACCATATGCTTTCTTTTTTGCGCGTTATTTTTTTGATTACTTTTTAATTTACTTTTGCTGCACTTGTTGATTCACAGGTTGTTCAAGTTAGTGAGAAGAAGGTTTTGGATCAGAAAGCATACATGTTGTTCTATTATCGAGATAATAGAAATTTTGCTTCAAACAAGCCTCTTGATGTTGCTCGAAAAGAGATCATGGCGACAAATGTCATGAGAAGAAGAAGCTCAAGTTCATAGCCAGAAGATATTTCCAACCCAAAAAATTTTAAAGGTGTGTTAATTTAAATTTTGTTATTGTTACTATCATATAATTGTTTGGTTACTTCTGCATTATGTTTTGGTTACTGTTAGCTTGTGATTCAGATACCATTTTTGTTACCTTGATTTGGTATTTTTGTTACTTTTTTATGTTGTTATGGTTACCATGTATTTGCTTAGTATACATGGTTGACTAAACTGGTTTTGGTGTACATGTTATTTATGTATTGGTTACCATTAATATATGTTTTGGTTACTAACATATAATTGTTTGGTTACTTCATTAGTATATTTTTTGTTACTGTTAGCTTATGATATGGATACCATTCTTTTTCTCTCAATTGTGATTTTGGTTACTTTTATATGTTATTTTGATTACAATGTATTAGCTTAGTATACATTGGTTGACTAAACTGAGTTTGGTCTACATGTTGTTTATGTGTTGGTTACCATTAAAACATGGTTTGGTTACTATCATATAACTGTTTGGTTACTTCTTTAGTATATTTTTTGGTATACATATTTTTGTTTTGGTGACCTTTAAATTATGTTTTGGTTAATATTATATATAACTGTTTGTTTACTACATAAAATGGTATGTACTACATGTTGTTTATATTTTGGTTACCATTAGATTATATAATATAACTTTTTGGTTACTGCTTTATTATGGTATGGTTAATGTTATATTATGATATGATAACTATTATTGTGCAGTCAATGTGGGATGTTGGTTATTTGTTATAGTCTGTTTTGACTACTGTGTAATTGTTATATTATATTTTGGTTAGTATGCTCTTATTTGTTAGTCACTACGTAACTGTTTATGTTATTAATATTGTTTATATCTGGTTACTAATGACTGTGTAAATCTGATTTTGTTTATTTGCAGTTATGGGATCTTTACTATGAGGAATGCAACAGAAAATTCGTTAGAAAAGTTATGGGTAACCAAATTTACATAAAAATATTTCAGAACAGTTACCAATTGTTCAATGTATATGTTTACTTTATATTGATAACTCATGATGGAATCAAAAATTAAAATATTAATCAACATCAATTTTGGTTACTGTACACCATCAAAAATATTACCAACCATGTGGTTAATAGTTACTAACAGTAAACAATTATATATTCATGTAAATAATTAAATTTGTTGTATTGGTTACTGTCAGTCTCCATTGTCTAACAACTGAATAAACATTGTAAAGTAACCAAATCAATATTAGACAGTAACCAAATTACATAATTTTGGTAACCAGAAAATAAACCAAATTTTTTACATGCAAATTTGAAGGTTTAAATGATGGAATTTGACCAAAAAACCATGTAGTTCACCAACAAAGTTGGTGATTTTTGATCGTTGACCCGTTTCCAATGAAATTAGGCTCCGAAAATAACAAAATTCGACACTCCAAACTTGACAGAAATTGCCAAATGGTCACTGGATTATCATGTTTTGCACTGCATATCATGTTTTGTATCTCTCTGAACGAACAAGTTGATGGAACTAGTATGTCGGTAACTTCAAATTTGGTGTATTGGTTACTATCAGTCCATGTACCGTTGAAATAAAGTACAACTGGAATCATCTCCATTGTCTGACAACGGAATAAGTATTGCAAAGTAACCAAATCAATGTTAGCTAGTAACCAAACTACATGATGTTGGTATCCAGAACATAAAACACATTTGTACATTCATTTTACAATAGAAATAATCAGTATATTGATATTTGTTACCAATTAAATTATAACAGTTGTATGTAGGTAACCAATGTAGCCAATAAGTAACCACCATATTAAAACAAACCAAAATCATGACAACATTATACATTAATCATGACAACATTATACAGTAACCAAATCCATTTTAGATTGTAACCAACACATATTTATTTAGTAACCACAAGCTAAATACATTCTGCATTGCATTTTTATAGTAAAAAACAACCAGTATAATTTGTTTGTTACCAACTAAAGGCAAACTTTTGTAAGAATGTAACCAATGCAGTTAACAAGTAACCATTAATATAAAAAATATAAGTAGAAGTATACATTAATATGCTTCTGCAACCAATATTATAGTAACCAATTAATCTCTGCAGTAAGTAAGTTTGTATTAGTCGAAGAACTGTCGAAGATTAGTCACTAAATAATTTTACACAAAGAACTAAGTCAAGACTTATAATTTTACGAAACCAAGTCGGCATTAGTCAAGAACCATTATAGTTTTACACAAGATTAAGTCAAGATTAGTCAAGAATTAAAATAATGTTACATAGTAACCAAGTCAGCATTAGTTAGTAACCAATTCAACATTAATTAATAATATTATGCAGTAACCAAGACAACATTAGACAGTAACTAAGACAACAATAGACAGTTTAATGTTTCACAGTAACCAAGACAGAATAGTCAGTAACCAAGACAGCATTAGACAGTAACCAATTTATATAACCTTAGTAACCATAATATACAACATTTTTTTAAATACATTTTGCAATCAAAACATTCAGTATTCTTACTGAGTGACCATTTTAAGTGCAAAAAACTTAAGAAATGTAACCAATACAGTAATTTGTAGTACTATAGGTAACTATATTGTAAGACACCAACTTTTATGAATAAAGATGAATTTTCTATAATTATCATTTTTGAATATTATGGAATGAATTTGATATAATGTTATAGTTGTGGGTAATATTTATAAATTTTGTAAAGTACGCAAGTTGTTATATAATATTTGATTGGTCGGAGAATATTCGTTTTAACAGGGAATATTCGTAGAAAGATACAATCATTGGTGGACCCCACAACGAAATTATTGTTTGATTGAGAAAACGACAAAAATATTTTTATGAAAATAATTCGGCGGAAGTTTTACGATTAAAAGCTGTTGAACTACTTCCAGAGTAAAGAAAAGTCTGATGTCTGGCGTGATTGCATAGTAAGCAGCGGTATTGATTATTGATGCTTACGTGAAAGTCACTCCGCTTTTGTTCAATTATTGTTTCAAAGAATTGTTACATAGTATTTCACGTTAATTGATTCAATTATTGTCGATATTTTATATATTATTAAATCAATAATTGAGATGACAAAGTTATTAATATTATTATTTACAATATTAACGATGTCTGAAGTTCTGCCATCGAGGAGAGGTTTGTCACCTAATTGCGCGCATATAGGGAGAAATCCTTATAGGAAAGCCCCCTCTTTCTTGGGAACGACCTGGTCGATTAATATTGTGAATTATAATAATGATGATAAATGTTGTTAAAAATATAAAGGGAATTTTATGAAGTATTTGTTGTATTTATAGACCCCCCATTTACCCATTTTTCAAAATAATCGGTAGAAAGTTATTCAGTAATGGTGGGTGTAAGACCCCAACTTATTATTAATGAAATTTAATTTTCTCTATTTATTATTTTGAAATAGTAATGGTTGATTTGATTAATGTGGATAGTTAAGGGTAAAATACGCAAATACTTCAAAATAAGCAAGTGGTTATAAAATATTCATTGTTGTTGTCGGGAATATTAGTTTGGTCGTGGAATATTAAATGCGTCGAGGAATATTAAATGCGACGAGGCCATGAACCATGTGGGACCCATAACGAAAGCGATTGGATGAAGAAAACGACAAATATAAGTTGTTTAAAAATAACGGCGTAGTTATTCTGAATTATCTTGTTAAAATACTAGGTGGTTAAAACACGAAGCATGCGGTATTGCACCAATTATTAATTCTTACGTGAAGAAGCACTACTCAATAATGGTTACGGTAATTCTTTATTCAAAGATTTTATTGATTTAATAATTGCTTTGCGTTGATATTTTATATTCATTGTTGTTTGATAATTGTCATTACACGGTATTTTTTTCATTATCGAGCAATAATTCATATTATCTCGAATAATATTATTAGATAACATTATTGGCAATGTCTAGAAAGTTACGCCTAAGGAGAGGTTTGGTCACCTAATTGCGGCGCCAAGAAGGAGAAATTCTTATTGAAAGCCCCTTTCTTTCTTGGGCGCTACGGTTGTCGATATTGTGATTACGTAATATTATTTGTGAATAATTAATTATTGATTCATATGATGAGGAAAATATTGATTTTATGTGGATATAGATGGAGAAAATTTTTAATGTGACAATTGTTGAAAATTGAAATTTTATCTTTTTACGATAAAATAATTCATTTAAATATATTATTATATTTTAATAATATAATAATGGTGATATTTTTACAACGAATGTGGGATATATGAGTATACTGAGGAGAAGAGTATTTTTGTTGCAATAAATATTTAAAACATGTTAAACATGTCTGGGACCCCATTTATTGGTTGAAATTTGATTATAAACATAAAAATCGCCTGTTTGTGGATTTCGGTCAATTTCTATTTGGAATTTGAAAAAACTTTCTTCTGCAAAGTTGTAGAGAATTGAATTTCCTATAAAAACTCATTGAGATTCGAATTTTTTGATGAAAAAGGGCTATTTATTATGAATTATTGAAGTTACGAAGCTCAAAATAATTGATTTTTGGAAGTTTAAAATATTTAAAATTAGAAAAACGTTTTTTTTACTTTTTCTAGAATGTGGCATGTGTTTGATGGCTGAAATCAGATTTTAGGCATGCGTAGGAAATTTATATAATTATATTATTAATTTATTAAATTTTACTGCTTTGGTGTTCTAAAGCGATTTCCTATAAATAGGTCTTAGGTTAGAATTGAAAATCACACCGAATAAATTTTTTCTCTCTCTATATTATCGAGCGTATTCTTGTGAGTATTTTGAGTATACTTTGAGTATTGTTAGGCGGTCTGAAGTTCCTTCAAAGACTATATCCTAGATTCCATTAGAAGTACTAATCTTTCGAGGTGGGGATGTTATTTTCTTCTCAAATGATATTATTTCTTCAATATCATTATCTTTGAAAAATTGGTTGGAACTTTTATCAAATTTGGAACTTTTTCATACGTATGGGGTTACTATTCATGAGTTCTTATTCACGAGTTACTATTCATGAGTTACTATTCACGAGTTCTTATTCACGAGTACTATTACTATTCATGAAGCGTGAAGATGTTTTTTGTGAAATTTCTATCTTTTGGTGTCGAGTTACTTATTCACGTTATACGGCACTATTCACGATATCTGACCTTTATTCACGAATCTGACAATATTCACCGAAAATAAATTTCTTCTTTTGTCCAAAATATCTATTCTGATACTTAGCTTTGATTGTATCCATGTTTTGATCATTCTTGAATTTTACACCACTATGATTATTTTTGAGGTATTTTTTGAACATGGATAAAACAAAGTACGAATCCTTAATCCTTAATCCTTGTCATTTTGTTTCACCGGATTCATTTCTTTAAAATATTTTTCATCATCCTCGGTCTTAAATGATGATATTATTGAATATCTTTGGCACATAGTGCAAAGATGAATGATTTCTGAAGAATATCTTTGGTAGTAGTAGTCAAAGATGAGCAGTGTTTAGATGAACATGACCAAGTGATGAATATCTTTGGCTTTTAAAGTGCAAAGATGAATATTTGATTCCGATGTATATTGATTGATGTTACGAGGATAAAAGATGAGCGATGAACTTTTAAATTCATACATAGAAGATAGTAGTTTGCATTCTCTACTTAACTCTTCTAATGAATTATTATTTCTGGCTGCGAATATTGATTTAAAATTTGTTGTCTATTGTATTCTATTAGATTTTTCCTGTTGAAGACTAACGATAATTTGTTGTATATTATCATAGTCATAATATTCTTTCTTGGGCTAGTTGATCTCACCCTTTTCCTTTTTGTTCCATTTTTCTTCTCGGGAGGCGAGAATATAGCGAGTATGCAGTCTGGGTATGGAATGAAGGTTTTAGAAAGAATTGTTTAGTAGTCCTCACCATTTTTGTAAAATAATGTATCAATAAATGTGATGAGGATTTATTTGAGTATATGATATTGTCAGAAGATAATATTTGTATTCAAACTCACGATTTACTATTGTAATAATAAAGTTGTAGTTGTTTTACATACCACGTGTATTGACAACTCGAAATAGGTGATGTATACCTATTTTGGGAGCGTCCACAGTTGGTATCGAGTTTAGGATATGATCTCCATGAGATCGGGAATAGAACTAGGAGGGAGAGAGACGAGTAAATCCTTCGCTTAGTGTGTCCTACCTAAGCTTATTTTTTAGTTGGTCGGTATATAAGGATATTATGTGATATATTGATTTCCTTAATTAACCCTTGTTTATGATGATGATTTGAGAATGTCGATGAGAATATTAACAATGGAAATGAGGCCGTGGAGACGCATGTACTCACCAACGAGGAGAACGTGCAACAGGCTGGCAATGTTCCTCCTGTGAACAACACCACTGAGCAGATGATGAACGAGGGGATGTTTAGAATGTGACGCCCCCAAAATTAGGTATACGTCACCCATCTTGGGTCGCCACTTACATTGTAAGACCCCGAAATTTTTTAAATAAAAAGGAATTTCCTTTATTTATTATTTTGAAATAGTAAGGGTTGATTTGATTAATGTGGATAGTTAAGGGTTAAATATGCAAATATTTCAAATTAAGCAAGTGGTTATAAAATATTCATTATTGTCGGGGAATATTCGTTTGGTCGTGGAATATTAAATGCGATGTCGGGAATATTAAATGCAATAGTAGCAACCATGTGTGGGCCCCATAACGAAAGCGATTGGATGAAGAAAACGACAAATATAAGTTGTTTTTAAATAACGGCGTAGTTATTCTGATTATCTTGTTGGAATACCCGTTGGTTAAAACACACTAATACGCGTTGTTGAGCGATGAGACACCAGTATTGCACCAATTATTGATTCTTACGTAAGAAGGCACTACTACTCAATAATGGTTACGATAATTCTTGTTCGATTATTTTATTGAGTTAATAATTCTTTGCGTTGATATTTTATATTCTTTGTTGTTTGATAATTATCATTACACATATTTTTCATTATCGAAGCAATAATTCATATTATCTGAATAATATTATTAGATAACATTATTGGCAATGTCTAGAAAGTTACATCTAAGGAGAGGTTTGGTCACCTAAATTGCCAGTAGAAGAAGAAATTCTTATTGGAAAGCCCCTCTTTCTGAAACTGCACGGTTGTCGATATTGTGATTCTAATAATATTATTTGTGAATAATTAATTATTGATTTATATGATGAGGAAAATATTGATTTTATGTGGATATAGATGGAGAAAATTTTAAAATGACAATTGTTGAAAATTAATATTTTATCTTTTACGATAAAATAATTCATTTAAATATATTATTTTAATAATATATTAACGGTGATATTTTTACAACGAATGTGGGATATATGAGTATACGAGGAGGAAGAGTATTTTTGTTGCAATAAATGTTTAAAACATGTTAAACATGTCGGTGGACCCCATTTATTGACTGAAATTTGATTATAACCTGTAAAATTGCCCGTTTATGGATTTCGGTCAATTTCTGATTGGAATTTGGAAAAACTTTCTTCTGCAAAGTTGTAGAGAATTGAATTTCCTATAAAAACTCGCGAGATTCGAATTTTCTGATGAAAGGGCTATTTATTATGAATTATTGAAGTTCAAGCTCAGAAATAATTGATTTTTGGAAGTTTAAAATATTTAAAATTAGAAAAACGTTTTTCTTATTTTTTTCTAGAAGGTGGCATGTGTTTGATGGCTGAAATCAGATTCTAGACATGTGTAGAAAATAATATAATTATATTATTAATTTATTAAATTTTCTTTACTTTTTTGTTAAGCAATTTCCTATAAATAGGGTCTTGGGTTAGAATTAAAAATCACACCGAAAATCAAGTTTTCTCTCTCTATATTATCGGCGTATTCTTGTGAGTATTTTGAGTATACTTTGAGTATTGCTATCTGATTGAAAGTCCAAGTCATAGCTTATATCCTGTGTTTAATTAAAATCTTGATCTTTCGAGGTAAGGGATATTATTTTTTTTTAATGATATTATTTCTTCAATATCATTATCTTTGAAATATTGATATGATGTTTTTTATCAAATTTGGAACTTTTTCATGTCGGGGTTACTATTCATGAGTTACTATTCACGAGTTCTTATTCACGAAGTTACTATTAAGCTGAGTCTTATTCACGAGTACTATTTCACGAAGCGTGAAGATGTTTTTTGTGGAATTTCTATCTTTTGGTGTTCTATTCATTACTTATTCACGATATCTGACACTATTCACGATATCTGATTATTCATAGAAAAATAAAATTTCTTCTTTTTATCCAAAACATCTATTACGGATACTAACTTTGATTGTATCCATGTTTTGATCATTCTTGAATTTTACACCACTTATGATTATTTTTGAGTATTTTTGACGTGGATAAAACCAAGTACGAATCCTTAATCCTTAATCCTTAATCCTTGTCATTTTGTTTCACTTTGGATTCGTTTCTTTAAAAATATTTTCATCATCCTCGGTCTTAAATGATGATATTATTGAATATCTTTGGCACAGTAGTGCAAAAGATGAATGATTTCTGAAAGAATATCTTTGGCTCAGTAGTGCAAAGATGAGCAGTGTTGAGATGAACATGATGATGATTAATATCTTTGGCCGTAGTGCAAAGATAAGCAGTGTTTAAATGAACATGACCAATGATGAATATCTTTGGCACGTAGTGCAAAGATGAATATTTGATTCAGATGTATATTGATTGATGTTACTGAGGATAAAAGATAGATGATGAACTTTTAAATTCATACATAGAAGATAGTAGTTTGCATTCTCTACTTAACTCTTCTAATGAATTATTATTTCCATTGCGAATATTGATTTAAAATTTGTTGTCTATTGTATTCTATTATATTTTTCCTGTTGAAGACTAACGATAATTTGTTGTATATTATCTTAGTCATAATATTCTTCTCTTGAGCTAGTTGAGCTCACCCTTTTCCTTTTTGTTCCATTTTTCTCGGGAGGCGAGAATATAGCGAGTGCTGTCGGGGTATGGAATGAAGGTTTTAGAAAGGATTGTTTAGTAGTCCTCACCATTTTGTAAAATAATGTATCAATAAATGTGATGAGGATTTATTTGAGTATAGATATTATCTAGAAGATAATATTTGTATTCAAACTCACGCTTTCTTGTTGTAATAACAAAGTTGTAGTTGTTTTACGTACCATGTATTTGGCGACTTTCGGAATGGGTGTTGTGTATACCTATTTTGGGGGCGTCACATACATAATGTACATAAATCAAATACAACTTACTTAACCTAACCGAGTCAGTAATATTACAATACGACATAAATTGTGAGTTTGAATACAAATATTGTCTACTAGATATTATACAAACTCAAAAGGAGTCCTCATTACAACTATTATCACACTTTATTTCACGTATTGAATAGTGAGGACTACTAATGCTATCCTCCGGACCATTACTTCATTCCCAGACTGTCGTCTCAAATATGTTCTCATTTCAAGAAGAGAACGATGAAAGAAAGGGTGAGCTCAACTAGCCCAAGAAGAAATATTATGACTAAGATAATGCGAGAATAAATTATCATTAGCCTTCAACAGATGTTAAACCGATAAAATACAATAGACAACCGGTTTAATCTGCATTTGAATAAAGAACCCATTAAAAAAGTCAGTAGAGAATAATAAATTTTTTAAATAAAAAGAATTTCCTTTATTTATTATTTTGAAATAGTAAGGGTTGATTTGATTAATGTGGATAGTTAAGGGTTAAATCTGTGAAATATTTCAAAATAAGCAAGTGGTTATAAAATATTCATTTTGTGTCGGGGAATATTAGTTTTGGTGGTGGAATATTAAATGCTTGTCGGGAATATTAAATGCGGCCCAGTAGCGACGACCATGTGTGGGCCCCATGTGAGCGATTGGATGAAGAAAGCGACAAATATAAGTTGGTTAAAAATAACGGCGTAGTTATTCTGAATTAAAATTTGTTGGAATACCGGTGGTTAAAATCTGATGTCTGGCGTGGTTGCCTGATGTGCACGGTATTACGCAGTATTGTTGAATTATTGATCCTTACGTGAAGGCCTTTACTCGATAATTTTCACGATGATTCTTTATTCGATATTTTATTTTATTGATTCGATAATTCTTTGCGTTGATATTTTATATTATTGTTGTTCGATAATTGTCCTTTGCACATTATCTCCATTATCGGATCAATAATTCATATTATTTGAATAATATTATTAGATAGCATTATTAGCGATGTCTAGAAAGTTACATCGAGGAGAGGTTTGGTCACCTAATTGCGGCGCCCGATGAGAGAGAAATCCTTATCGGAAAGCCCCTCTTTCACAGGAGCGGCTGGTTGTCATAATTGTGATTACGTAATATTATTTGTGAATAATTAATTATTGATTCATATGATAAAAAAATATTTATTTTATGTGGATATAAATGATGGATTTATTTATGTGGTTATAAATGAAGAAATTATTGTTGAGGTGTTTTATCGATATTTTTACAGTTGGAGGTATTAAAAATTAAATCGGGGTTTTGAGATATATTGCGGGGTTATAATTTTTAATCAAATGGTTGGATTAATAGTAATTTTTGGGTATGTTATACATACATAAGTTGAGTATATATCCTAAAAATTTTGAGCAGTTAAAAATGCACGAATGATTTGTTATGAATTTTAAGAGGTGTCGATTAGAAAATTAGGGTTTATAATTGATTTTGGTGGAAAATTCTAGAATTGAGTGGGCCCCACTTGTGGTTGGTGAAGAAATGTGCTGAATTTTATTTCAAATGTGGTGGGTGGCAATAGTAGCGAGTAAAAGCATCGGTGTAGCGGTCGAAATGCTGCTTGGTAGGCTAACATTTTCTATAAATAGAGGCTAAGTTAGAATTGAAAATCACACGAAACAAAGTTTTCTCTCTTTCTCTCTATATATTATTGGCGTATTTTGTGAGTATTTAGATACTTTGAGAGTTCTTTGTTTATCTGAAGTTTCATTCGACATCACTTGAGCCTTTCCTTAGAAATCTTGATTCTTTGAGGTAAGGGATATTATTTTTTTTTTAGGATGATATTATTTCTTGATATCATTATCTTTGAAATATTGATCTGAACTTTTTATCAAATTTGGAACTTTTTCATGTCGGGGTTACTATTCATGAGTTCTTATTCACGAGTTCTTATTCATGAGTTCTTATTCACGAGTTCTTATTCACGAGTCTTATTAAGTGAAGCGTGAAAATGTTTTTTGTGGAATTTCTATCTTTTGGTGTCGGATTTACTATTCACGTATACGGTCTTATTCACGTATCTGGCCTTATTCACGTATCTGACCTTTATTCACGTATCTGGCACTATTCATCGAAAAATAAAATTTCTTCTTTTAGTCCAAAATATCTATTTTGGATACTAGCTTTGATTGTATCCATGTTTTGATCATTCTTGAATTTTACACCACTATGATTATTTTTTTGGGGTATTGTTGGACATGGATAAAACAAAGTCTGAATCCTTAATCCTTAATCCTTGTCATTTTGTTTCCTTTGGATTCGTTCTTTAAAATATTTTTCATCATCCTCGGTCTTAAATGATGATATTATTGAATATCTTTGGCTGTAGTGCAAAGATGAATGATTTCTGAAGAATATCTTTGGCACGTAGTGCAAGATGAGCAGGCTGTTTAAATGAACATGTTGATGAACATGTGGTGATGAATATCTTTGGCTGTATAGTGCAAAGATGAGCAGTGTTTAAATGAACATGACCAGTGATGAATATCTTTGGCACATAGTGCAAAGATGAATATTTGATTTGAGATGATATTGATTGATATTCTTCTGAGGGATAAAATATTGATGATGAACTTTTAAATTCATACATAGAAGATAGTAGATTTCATTCTCTACGTAACTCTTCTAATGAATTATTATTTCATTGCTGAATATTGATTGAAAATTTGTTGTCTATTGTATTACATTAAATTTTTCCTGTTGAAGACTAACGATAATTTGTTGTATATTATCTTAGTCGTAATATTCTTCTTGAGCTAGTTGAGCTCACCCTTTTCCTTTTGTTCCATTCTTCTCGGGAGGCGAGAATATAAGCGAGTGCAGTCGGGGTATGGAATGAAGGTTTTAGAAAGGATTGTTTAGTAGTCCTCACCATTTTGTAAAATAATGTATCGATAAATGTGATGAGGATTTATTTGAGTATAAATATTATCTAGAAGATAATATTTGTATTTAAACTCACAGATTTCTTTGTTGTAATAATAAAGTTGTAGTTGTTTACATACCATGTATTGACAACTTTCGAATGGGTGATGTATATACTATTTTGGGGGCGTCGCGGTTGGTATCGAGCTTAGGGATATGATCTCTGGCGGAGATCGGGGAATAGAACTAGGAGGGAGGGCGAGTAAATCCTTGTTAGTGTGTCTACTAAGCTTATTTGTTAGTTAGTCGTGATATATAGGGATATTATGTGATATATTGATTTCCTTAATTAACCCTTGTTTTATGGCGGTATTTGAGAATGTCGTTGAGAATATTAACGATGGAGTAAATGAGGCCAGTGGAGATGCTGTCTTTACCAGCGGAGAGCGTCTGACAGTGGCAATGTTCCTCTGTGAACAACACCATGGGCGAGATGATGAGCGAGGGATGTTTAGAAGCTTTTTGCGATTCATGCAAAATCGACGAGGAGACTTCGTGTTCAAAATCTGAGGAGAAATGATAGCAATTCACGGGTTGTCACGACCCAACGATTCGAAGTTGGGACCACGAATTTAAGGAAAGCGGATCCGATCATGGCGGAAACATGGGTCAAACAAATTACAAGATATTCGATGTCTTGGGATGCGGAGAGCGAAGGTTCCATTCGCCACCTTATGTTAAAGTGGCGAAGCGGACTCTTGGTGGGAGTGCGTGAAGCGTACCCATCCGGCCCTTTTCGGCGTGTCTTGGGAGGCGTTTGAGAGACTATTTAATGACAAATACTTTCACGAAAGTGTTAAATCGTATGAAGGAAGTGGAGTTCATCAGTTTAGAAAAAAACATGGCGGTGTCTCGATGCGAGGCAAAGTTTGCGAGTTATCGAGTTTGCACCTCATTTGGTGTGGAGATGAGGAGCGTTATGGCCGCGGATGTTTCTTAGAGGTTTGAAACCCGGCGTCGTCGATATCTCATTTCTCATAAACTTTCTCTTTATTGGATGTTATAAGCGAGGCTCAATTATTAGGCGAGATATACTTGAAATGCGGTCAGGCGAGGACCATAACGAGGATCGTACCGAGATAGCGATCAGCGAATAATGATAACTGCGGAGAAAAGCGAGCGAATGAAATGGTAACCACTCGGTGGTAATCATGGTCGTGAAAAGCGAAGAAGCGAGTCGGGAGGAGATTTTAAAAAGGAGATTTAACAACGACTATGTGAAGGCAGCGGTCTTGGCGTAAGCCCGGTTCTAAGGGAGGAGATCGACCACCGGTCATATCTTCTAATCACGGAAAAGAGGACATATCGATCAAGCGCCCCTGACAGATTCAAGGTATGCTATAGTTGTGGAAAGGAAGGACATATCGCTTTCGAATTATGCGATGGCGAAACCTAGTTCGTGAGGGCGGTGACTCAAAAAACATCCCGAAAAAAGTCAAAGTCAGCGATTAGGGAAGGCGTTTGTTGTGGTGGTCATAATCGAGAACCCAAGCGAGGTGATCACGGGTAAGCTATTTATAAATTCTTGCGAAGTTTATACCTTACTTGATCTGGGTGCTACCCATTCATTTATCTCTCTGCGTGTGCTCAGCGTTTAAACTTGACTCGGAGAAATTAGACTTTGATCTATCTGTGGAAACTCAGTTTAGGAGAAACTTTCATCACATCCAACATTTATAAATCTTGTTTGATTCAAGTTGGCACCATTACCTTACACATGACCTTATCTCTTTAAAGATACTTGCTTTTGATGTGATTTTAGGGATTGATTGGTTAACTACTCATCATGCCAAAATTGATTGTTTTAAATAAGGTTGTTAGTTTTCATATTCTAACCAACTTTGTTATGCAATTCAAACAACTAAACCATTAAAATCAATCAACATCATCATATCTAATCATAAAGCTATTAGTTTATTGAAAAAGCGGATGTCAAGCTTTCTTAGCCCATGTTATGGATTTGAATAAAGACACGTCAATTTGAATAATATTCTGTTGTTATTGACTTTCTGGCGTATTTCTGAAGAACTTCCGGTCTACCCCGAGCGTGAAGTTGAATTCTTTATTGATCTTGAACTGATACAAGCCCATTTCTAAAACCCCATATCGAATGGCTCTATTGAACTTGAGGAGTTAAAGGTCCAACTACGAGGAATTGTTGGACATCGGTTTCATTAGATCTAGTACATCTCCTTGGGGTGCTCTGTTTTATTTGTAAAAAAAAAAGGGGAGTATCGACTTTGTATTGACTATCGGGAATTGAACCATGTCACCATCGAGAATAGGTATCCTCTACCTCGTATTGATGACTTGTTTGACCCGATTTACGAGGGCACATTCTTTTCAAAAATCGATCTTAGATTACGGATATCATCGGTGAAAATTAGAGCGAGGATATTCAAAGGCGCCTTGAGAACTTCGGTATGGGCATTATGAATTCTTAGTCATGTCTTTCGGACTAACTAATGCTCCTGCGGACTTTCATGGATATGATGAGCCAAGTATTCAAGGAATATTTGGATCGATTCGTTGTTGTCTTTATTGATGACATCCTTATATATTCAAAAGTCGTGAAGATCATGAGCACCATTTGAAATTTGGTACTCGAAAAACTTCGTGAAAACCAACTATATGCCAAATTGAAGAAATCGAGTTACGGCGAGAGTAGCATTTCTTGGGCATCATGATCAAAAACATGGAGTATCTGTTGATCCGTGAAGATTGAAGCAATCTGAAGTTAGGGAACAATAAAAGTCGGTGGTGAAATCGTAGCTTTTTGGGCTTAGTTTGGTTATTATCGGAGATTAGTGGAAGGGTTTTCTCGAATCGCTACTCCATTAACTTCATTAACTTTCGAAGGATCTGAAAATTCGTTTGGAATGAAGAATCGCGAGAAAAGTTTCCAAGAGCTTAAGAGGAGACTTATTTGGCTTTTGTTCTAACAATACCATCTGGTTGGATGGATTTGTTATCTCTGATGATGCTTGAGCAAAGGGTTAGGATGTGTTCTCATGCACAGCGTGGGAAAGTCATAGCCTATGCCTCGCGACAACTTAAAAAAGTATGAGAGGAATTATCCTACTCATGATCTAGAGTTAGCGGCGATCGTCGTTTTTAGCTAAAGATATGGAGCACTATCTATATGGGGAGAAAGTGGAGATATATTCGGATCATAAAAAGCCTTAAATATTTCTTCACTCAAAAAGAACTCAACATCATGCGGCGGCGACGTTGGCTCGAGCTATTGAAGACTACGACCACACTATTTGATACCATCACGGTAAAAGCGAGCGTGGTAGTGCGGCGCGTTGAGTAGAAGATCATATCTTGAGGAGCGAGTGCGATGATGTCAAGTATCGCGTAGAGCCCGACTTTAATAGAAAAAGTTAAGGTTGCTCGAGCCAGGGCAGGGGCGATCGTATGAAGAAGAAAGTACAAGAAAGGAGCTATTAGGGCGAGAATTGATGAAGAAGGAATACTTGAGTCCACTCTGAGACTTTGTGTTCTAACGACTACGATTTGAAGTCAAGATTATGATGGAGCACACGATACACCATTTGCAATCCATCACGGAAGTACTAAAATGTATCGTGATCTTGACATACATTTTGGTGGAATAATATGAAGAGAGATTGCAAAGTTTATCTCGATGTGTTTAACTTGCCCGGCGTGTAAAGGCGGAGCATCTAGTACCTAAGGGTCCGTTGCAACCACTTGAGATTAGGAATGGAAGTGGGAACACATTACCATGGATTTAGATTCTGGGGGTCTTCCTACGGTTTCTCAAGGCATCAATCTTATTTGGGTTATTGTTGATAGATTAACCAAATCTGCTCATTTCTTGCCGTCTGGAGACTTATTCCTTGAGCGTCTTGCTAGTATATGCGTAAATGAGATTGTGAGGTTCGCATGGCATGCACATGTATCCATAGTTTGGATCGTGACCCAAGATTCACTTCAAGATTTTGGGTTAGCTTGCAAAAAGCTATGGAGCGCAGTTTGCGATTTAGTTGACATACCATCCCCAAGCAGACGGACAATGATCGAGGACTATTCAAACTCTTGAAGATTTATTAAGACTACGTGTCCTGAACTTCAAGAGGCGGTTAGGATAAGTATTTACCATTGGTGGAATTCTCCTACAACAACGATTATCGAGCAAGTATAGGTGTGGCTCCATTGAAGCATTATATGGGCCGAAAATGTAGTTCTCGATATGTTGGGATGAGGTGGGTGAAGCAACATTGTTGGGACCCGAGTTAAAATGCGTATGACTACTGAAAAGATCGAAATGATTAAACAAGCGTATACAAAGCGGCTCAAGATCGACAAAAGAGTTATCGCGGATCTTCATCGAAAGGGCGTGGAATTTAATGTAGGGGATCATGTATTGTTGCGAGTTGCTCCATGGGAAGGGAGTTACAAGATTTGGGAAGAGAGAAAGCTCGATCCACGATTTATTGGTCCATTTCAAATTCTTGGCCAGAGTAGGAAATGTAGCTATAGACTTGCGTTACCTCAAGTATGTCTCGTGTTCATAATGTGTTTCACATATCTCGTACTTAAATAAATATGTGAAAGACCGAACCACGTTATTGAGTTAGAACCGGACGAGATAGCCAGAAGACTTAGCGTGTGAGGAGGTACTGTCAAGATCTTTGGATAGGAAGGAGCATGTCCTACAGCATGAAAGGTCATACCACAAGTTAAAGTTTTGTGGAGGAATCATGCTATAGAGAAATGACACAGGGAATTGGAAGCGGAAATGAAAGCGAGGTATCCTCACCTTTTGAAACACCCGAATCGTCGTCGTCGATTTAGAGGACGAAATTTCATAAGGAGGGAGGTTGTAAGACCAAAAATTTTTTTTAAATAAAAGGAATTTCCTTTATTTATTATTTTGAAATAGTAAGGGTTGATTTGATTAATGTGGATAGTTAAGGGTTAAATCATAAATATTTCAAAATAAGCAGTGGTTATAAAATATTCATTTTTGTCGGGAATATTTAGTTTGGTGGTGGTGGAATATTAAATGCTTGTCGGGGAATATTAAATGCGGCGGCGACCATGTGTGGGCCCATGTGAAGCGATTGGATGAAGAAAGCGACAAATATAAGTTGGTTAAAAATAACGGCGTAGTTATTCTGAATTAAAATTTTTGGAATACCGGTGGGTTAAAATCTGATGTCTGGCGTGGTTGCCGCGATGCACACGGTATTACCGCGATATTGTTGAATTATTGATCCTTACGTGAAGGCCTTTACTCGATAATTTTTCCGATGAATTCTTTATTCGATATTTTATTTTATTGATTCGATAATTCTTTGCGTTGATATTTTATATTATTGTTGTTCGATAATTGTCCTTTGCATTATCTCCATTATCGGATCAATAATTCATATTATTTGAATAATATTATTAGATAGCATTATTGGCGATGTCTAGAAAGTTACATCGAGGAGAGGTTTGGTCACCTAATTGCGGCGCCCGATGAGGAGAAATCCTTATCGGAAAGCCCCTCTTTCACAGGAGCGGCTGGTTGTCATAATTGTGATTACGTAATATTATTTGTGAATAATTAATTATTGATTCATATGATAAAAAAATATTTATTTTATGTGGATATAAATGATGGATTTATTTATGTGGTTATAAATGAAGAAATTATTGTTGAGGTGTTTTATCGGTATTTTTTACAGTTGGAGGTATTAAAAATTAAATCGGGGTTTTGAGATATATTGCGGGGTTATAATTTTTAATCAAATAGTTGGATTATAGTAATTTTTGGGTATGTTATACATACATAAGTTGAGTATATGTCCACAAATTTTGAGCAGATTAAAATGCTGCGAATGATTTGTTATGAATTTTAAGAGGTGTCGATTAGGAAATTAGGGTTTATAATTGATTTTTTGGTAGAAAATTCTAGAATTGAGTGGGCCCCACTTGTGGTTGGTGAAGAAATGTGTGCTGAATTTTATTTCAAATGTGGTGGGTGGCAATAGTAGCGAGTAAAAGCCATCGGTGTGGAGGTCGAAATGCCTTGGTGAATAACATTTTCTATAAATAGATTTAAGTTAGAATTGAAAATCACACGAAACAAAGTTTTCTCTCTTTCTCTCTATATATTATTGGCGTATTTTGTGAGTATTTAGATACTTTGAGAGTTCTTTATTGATCTGAAGTTTCATTCGACATCACTTGAGCCTTTCCTTAGAAATCTTGATTCTTTGAGGTAAGGGATATTATTTTTTTTTAGTATGATATTATTTCTTGATATCATTATCTTTGAAATATTGATCTGAACTTTTATCAAATTTGGAACTTTTTCATGTCGGGTTACTATTCATGAGTTCTTATTCACGAGTTCTTATTCATGAGTTCTTATTCACGAGTTCTTATTCACGAGTCTTATTAAATGAAGCGTGAAAATGTTTTTTTTTGGAATTTCTATCTTTTGGTGTCGGAGTTCTTATTCATTATATCGGCCTTATTCACGTATCTGACCTTATTCACGTATCTGACACTATTCACGTATCTGGCACTATTCATCGAAAAATAAAATTTCTTCTTTTAGTCCAAAATATCTATTTTGGATACTAGCTTTGATTGTATCCATGTTTTGATCATTCTTGAATTTTACACCACTATGATTATTTTTGAGGTATTGTTGGACATGGATAAAACAAAGTCTGAATCCTTAATCCTTAATCCTTGTCATTTTGTTTCCTTTGGATTAGTTCTTTAAAAAATATTTTCATCATCCTCGGTCTTAAATGATGATATTATTGAATATCTTTGGCATTGCAATATGAATGATTTGAAGAATATCTTTGGCACATGTAGTGCAAAGATGAATGATTTCTGAAGAATATCTTTGGCACATAGTGCAAAGATGAGCAGTGTTGAGATGAACATATGGTGATTAATATCTTTGGCTTTGTGCAAAGATGAGCAGTGTTTAAATGAACATGACCAGGTGATGAATATCTTTGGCACATGGTGCAAAGATGAATATTTGATTCGAGATGAATATTGATTGATGTTCTGAGGGATAAAATATTGATGATGAACTTTTAAATTCATTCATAGATTATAGTAGTTTTCATTCTCTACTTAACTCTTCTAATGAATTATTATTTCATTGCTTGAATATTGATTGAAAACTTGTTGTCTATTGTATTCTATTAAATTTTTCCTGTTGAAGACTAACGATAATTTGTTGTATATTATCTTAGTCATAATATTCTTCTTGAGCTAGTTGAGCTCACCCTTTTCCTTTTTGTTCCATTCTTCTCGGGGAGGCGAGAATATAGCGAGTGCAGTCGGGGTATGGAATGAAGGTTTTAGAAAAGGATTGTTTAGTAGTCCTCACCATTTTGTAAAATAATGTATCGATAAATGTGATGAGGATTTATTTGAGTATAAATATTATGCAGAAGATAATATTTGTATTTAAACTCACGATTTCTTGTTGTAATAATAAAGTTGTAGTTGTTTACGTACCATGTATTGATTGACAACTCGAGAATGGGTGATGTATACCTATTTTGGGACGACGATAGGATATTCAACGAGAATGATAAAAAGCGGAACCGAATTAGGTGTAAAACACACAGCGGGGATGTTCCAACAGAATAATAAAAAGCGGAACCGGTCCTGTAAAACACACGAGCATGGATGTTCAAATGAGAATAATAGAAGAATGTCACCAAGTATAGGAATAAATAAGCAGATACAAAAGTTATTCAATGAATAATAAGCAATGGAATAACATAAGGATTTCACCAAGTATAGGGTATCTGCCGTATCACGAGGTTATGTATAGGGTATGCCACTTTTACAAGTTATTCCAATGTAATAATAATGAATGGAATAACGAAGTTCTCTTCAAGAAGAAAGAATAACACCCACTTACAAAAAAAAAAGAACTCAATATAGAAGTAGTGAAGTAGCGAGAATACTCTTCTTCTTTTCTATAATTTTCTCTCTATAGCTTCTCTCTATAATTTCTCTCTACAGAGTTTTAGTGAATTAAATAAGAAAATAATGAAGGAATGAGCTTATTTATAGAAAAATGGAATGCATAAGTAACTAATCCATGAGCGGTCCAGTTGATTTACTTTAATCTGACGGTCCATATTTAAAGAAAAATATTTTAAATAAAATATAATATATTCTATTTATATAAAAACATTTTACTATACAAACACTATGCAATACTATGCAAAACAACATATAAACACACTATGCATAATAAAAAATAATATATTCTATTTATAGAATAACTTTAATAAAGTATTCTATTTTATATAAAAGATGTTTCTATTTTATTACGTTAATAATACTGAATAAAACAAAAAGCGTCATTATCGCTATAATAATTCATATTATTAATCGACAATAATGGAATCAAACTGGTGACTTCTCACATATGCATCGATAATCAATACCGTGTCTTTCTTATGCAACCACACTTATTCTTGTTTTTTTACTACTTAGAGTAGTTCAACGATAACCACGGTAAAACTTCCGCCGTTATTTCAATAAAATATTTTTGTCGTTTTCTCGATCAAAATGATAATTACATTGTGGGGTCCACCAATGATTGAGTAGTTATGCGAATATTCCTGTAAGCAACCGAATATTCCCAGGCAATCGAATATAATATAACCAACTTTGCATACTTTGCAAAATTTATAAATCTACCCACAACTATAATATTATCTTAAATTCACACCATAATATTAAAAATTATTTCAACAAAATTTAAATCTTTATTGATAAAATCGGGGTCTCACAATCTCCCTCCTTATGAAATTTAAGCCCTCGAAATTAGGTGTACGATACTGATATGATAAAGAGGTGAGGATACCTTGAATACCTTTATCGTTGAAAACATTAAATTCATTTTTGCAATCCGGCCAAAGATATTCATTAACAATTCATCTTTGCTTACTGGGCCAAAGATATACAAATCTGTAAAACTAATAATCTTTGAGACTCACTTAATAGTATCACAACCATGAATTATCCATACCTTCTTCAAGCTAAGGATATTCGTGTTTTCAATTACTGGTCATGATTATCTTAGAATAATCCGTGGTCATAATCATACCAAGTCTATCAATGCACTACGACGAAAGATGACTTTTACCACATCCATGAATTAATATTTCATTCTTTGAGACTCACTTCGATAATTAATCCATATCATCGAATCATCCACCTTTCTACGGGCGAGGATATTCATTAGTATCACGACCACGAATTATCCATGCACTAAGGCGAAAGATAATCGTGTATTCATTAAGATCCGACCACAAATTATCCATGCACTACTAACAAAGATAATTGTGTATTCATTAAGTATCACGACCACAAATTATCCATACACTACTGACGAAAGATAATTGTGTATTCATTAGTATCACGACCATAAATTATCCATACACTACTGACGAAAGATAATTATGTATTCATTAGTATCACGACCACAAATTATCCATGCACTACTACCGAAGATAATCGTGTATTCATTAGTATCATGACCACAAATTATCCATACACTACGGCCAAAGATAATCGTGTATTCATTAGTATCACGACCACAAATTATCCATGCACTTTACGGCCAAAGATAATTGTGTATTCATTAATATCACGACCACAAATTATCCATGACTACTACCAAAGATAATTGTGTATTCATTAGTATCATAATTTCACGAATTATCCATGCACTACTACGAAAGATAATCGTGTATTCATTAATATCACGACCACAAATTATCCATGCACTACGGCGAAAGATAATTGTGTATTCATTAAGATCACGACCACAAAATTATCCATGCACTACTGGCGAAGATAATTGTGTATTCATTAGTATCACGACCACAAATTATCCACGCACTACTGCCAAAGATAATTGTGTATTCATTAATATCCGACCACAAATTATCCATGCACTTCTGACCAAAGATAATTGTGTATTCATTAAGATATCCACGACCACAAATTATCCATACCTACTGGCCAAAGATAATTGTGTATTCATTAGTATCACGACCACAAATTATCCATGCACTACTACCAAAGATAATTGTGTTTTCAATTACTGGTTATGATTATACCGAACAATCTCTCGGTCATAATCATACCAAGTCCATCTATGCACTACTGATCCACGAGATGACTTTCAACATAATATAAGCGTGAGGATAATGATATAAAGAATCAATCAAATGAGATAAAGGATAAATATTAAACATTTATAATATAATTTATCCAGGATTCAAGAATATCCCCATGTTTTCAATCACTTAATAATCTCATAATCTAATATCATTAATATTATAACAATATTTTAATCACTTCTTAAATTTATAAACAATTTATCTTAATTGTTTACGCTTTACCATATAATGCATTTAATCATTCAAAATGCCATACTCATAAAATATCATCACCAATTATCAAATCCCTCATCAAAAAATATGCATATACTACTATATAGGATTCTCAGCCATAAAATCATATTTTCAACTTTGTTACTTCACATAACATATTTAACTCATATGTTCGTAACTAAACTATTTTCATGAAAATACCAAATCAGTCCCAAAATATTTCTTTTCTGGGATTTAGCATAATATAGTCTCATAATGAAAATATATTTTTCTCGAATTTTAAAATTCATTTACTATTTTTCAAAATCAATTTCTAATTAATTCCTTAAGAAATTAGCTACCTCAAGTTTAACTCCAAAATTCCCAAATCTTGGCAGGACCTTACACATGTTAACGTGAGCCTCCAGTTTAAATTTCATGGTCATCGAGTTATAGAACTCCTATTATAGCGTTTTTAAATCGGAAAAACCTAAATATTGAAATAGTCATAACTTGCTCATTTTAAGTCGAATGAGCTCATTTTTGGACAGGAGGTACTTTATACCATATACCTTCATGTCCCAAAAGGCCAGAATTTTCTCATAATTTAAGTGGCCAGAAACAACCTCTCTAAAATCAATGCAGAAGCTTTTTCGGTTTTTGCAGCTTTGCACTCCTTTGCTAAAATCAGTCCACACAAAAATCTACAACACCTTTTCCAGTAATTGCACTTGGATTAGTTAGGTAACTCATAGATATAACTCTAGGACTTGACCACATTCAAAAATTCAAAATATAATAGGAGATATGGTCAATTGAATTTCATGTTACGTTTTTCACCAAAATCGATTTTCAACTCTTTGTGATTTCTAAGAAACTTTCATGTTTTCACATAATAACCAACATAACTCATCATAAAACTTACTAATACTTCATATACCCATGATTTTCATTAGTCCAATGCTTTTATTATGACTTTCATCATAAACCATATAAACTATTCATTTTAGTTGAAGAAATATTTGAGGGTTTAAGAATTGGGTTTTTGTCTTTGAATTCAATACAAAATTCGATTTCACGCTCTAAGTAGGCTAAGAAGTCTTCAAGAATACGCCAAAAAATTTATTAATAATAAAATATCATTCAAAACTGTGACTCTCGTCCAAGACTTGGATAGTCGTCACATTAATACCAATCTGTGACTTCTATCCCTTAACTTTGGATAAGACCTCACAATGATACCTATCAACTTGCCATCTTCATCAACGACGTCGCCTACAAAAAAGTTTGGCTTGGTGCATTCCACACAAGGAAGTCAACAACGAAAGGATCGGGCTCTTTACTTATGGCTTGATATAACGATGTGATTAACTTTAGGATTTGGTTACTTTGAATTACAGTATAACGAGGTTGGTTAGGAATATGAAAGCTAACAACCTTACAAAAAAGAATAATGAGTAGTTAATCAATCGTTTTCAAAAAATTACCTCAAAGGCAAGTATTTTCAAAGAGATAAGATCGACGAATTAGCGTGAAAGTGTTTATTTGAAACAACAAGATTAATAAATGATTGGAGGTAACGAAGGTTTCTCCCAACGAAGTTTCAACCAATAAGTTAAAGTCTAACTTCTCCGTAGTCAAATTTAAATGTTGAGCACGCAAGCAAATGCGAGATAAAATAATGGGTAGAATCGGTATCTTATAAGGTATAGACTTCGTAAGAATTTATAATTAACTAACCCGTGCTAACTTCGTTCGAGTCACTTGCTTTTTAAGATGTCATGAAAAACGCTCTTCATGAAACCAACCGACTTTGTTTTATCCAGTATCCGCTGGGTGCCACCGTCCCAATTGGACTTGACTTTGGTGCACGCAAAAATCGAGCTAAATGACCTTCTCTTCTTGAAATTTCCACTTCTTATTATCTTGGCCATGATTACCACCAAGTGGTTACCATTCTTGGCATGATAATTTCTCCCACGATGGTCATCATTGTTCGATGGTCGTTCACGCCATTATGATTATTATCGTGTTGTTGGTCGTTACCTTTTGGTTGAAATGACTCATTATCGCGCTCCAATAACAGAGCCCTACTCACAACATCTAAATACAAACAACGTCACAAAACAAGGGTTAATTAACATATCACATATTATCACTATACTCGTGACCAATCAAATACCAAATAAACTTAGGTAGTCATACTAGCGAAAGAATTCCCCGTCTCTCCCTCCTAGTACTATTCTCACATCTTAGCCGTGGATCATATCCTAAGCTCGATACTAATGTGACTCTGGACACCAACTTATGTCGACACCTCATATTGATACTATCGGTTTTACCACCATGAGCAGGCGTCCCCTACGGAGAGTCGGCTTCGGTGCATTCCCCATCAACAACGAAGTCACCAATGAGAGGCTCGGGGCTCTTCACATTTATGGCTCGATACCAACCGTGGCGCCCCCAAAATTAGGTATACGTCACCCATCTTGGGTCGCCACTTACATGGTACATAAATTCAAATACAACTTACTAACCTAACTCGTAAGTATAATACGACATAAACTCGTGAGTTTGAATACAAATATTGTCTACTAGATATTATACAAACTCAAAAAGAGTCCTCATTACAACTATTATCACACTATTTCACGAATAGTGAGGACTACTAATGCTATCCTCTGGACCATTACTTCATTCCCCGACTAAATCCCAAATATGTTCTCATTTCACGAAGAGAATAAAGAAAGAAAGGGTGAGCTCAACTAGCCCAAGAAGAAATATTATGACTAAGATAATGCGTAATAAATTATCATTAGCCTTCAACAGTGTTAAACCGATAAAATACAATAGACAACCGGTTTAATCTGCGGTTTAATAAGCAACCCATTAAAAGAGTCAAGTAGAGAATAAAAAGTCTACTATCTTTTAGGTTTTAAAAGGTTTTCATCAATTTTTATCATTTGAGACTCGACAATAAATAAACCACCACATCTAATCATCCATGTACCACGGTCCAAGGATTTTCATCAAGTTATCAATGGTCATGACTATACCGAATCACCCCCGGTCATAATCATACCAAAAACTATCCATCAACGCATTACACAGACCCACCGAGGACTTTTGTCACATCATTTATATCAAGTCATGATTATAATTAGAATGATCCTCAGTCATAATCATACTAAGTTCATCTATACCGCGTAAGCCAAAGATAACATAATATAACATGAGGATGATGACAATGACATAATAATTCAATAAAACAAGTTCAAGAATTATTTAATCCATGAATTATTAACGTCCAAATTGTCAACATAATACTGTTTAAATAGAGAGAGTAAAATTCAAGAATGATCGAAAGAATATTTCCGTGAAAAGATCTTTGGATGAAACGCAAATATCAAGGATATTCTACTAATTTCATGGAGTATAGAAGTCAAAGTTTTAACCAACTGGGTATAATAAAGAATGGAATAACAAAAGAAATCACCATGCATGCGGTACTTAGCGTGTAGCGGGTTATTCCAACAGAATAATAATAACGAAACCGGTCGTAAAATTCACACCGACGGATGTTCCAACAGAAATAATAAAGATGGAACCGGATCCGGTGTAAAACACACGAATAGGATATTCCAACGGAATGATAAAGATTTTAACCAGTCCGGTGTAAAACACACGACATGGATGTTCCAATGTAATAATAAAAAGCGGAACCAGTCCGGTGTAAAACACACGCACAGGGATGTTCCAAAGAATAATAGAAGAATGTCACCAAGTATAGGGTAAATCATGTATACAAAGTTATTCCAACGTAATAATAAGCGATGGAATAACATAAGGATTTCACCAAGTATAGGGTATGCCATGATACAAAGTTATGTATAGGGTATGCCACTTTTACAAAGTTATTCCAATGTAATAATAATGAATGGAATAATGTAAGTTCTCTTCAAGAAGAAAGAATAACACCCTTTACCGTAAAAAGAATATAGAAGTAGTGAAGTAGCGAATACTACTCTTCTTTCTATAATTTTCTCTCTATAAACTTCTCTCTATAATTTCTCTTTCTAGAGTTTTGTGAGTGAATTAAATAAGAAAATAATGAAGGAATGAGCTTCTATTTATAGGAAAATGGAATGCATAAGAATTAATCCATGAACGGTCGAGATTGATTTACTTTAATCGGACGGTCCATATTTAAAGAAAAATCTTTTAAATAAAATATAATATATTCTATTTATATAAAACATTTTACTATGCAAACACTATGCAATACTATGCAAAAAACACTATGCAAAAACACTATGCAACACTATGCATAATAAAATATAATATATTCTATTTATAGAATAACTTTAATAAAGTATTCTATTTTATATAAAAGATGTTTCATTTTATTACGTTAATAATACGAATAAAACAAAACGTCATTATCGCTATAATAATTCATATTATTAATCGACAATAATGGAATCAAACCGAGTGACTTCTCACATATGCATCAATAATCAATACCGGTGTGCTACTATGCAACCACACTTATTCTTGTACTTTTTACTACCGAGTAGTTCAACAAAGAACCACGGTAAAACTTCCACCGTTATTTCAATAAAATATTTTTGTCGTTTTCTCGATCCGAATGATAATTACATTAATAGGTCCACCAATGATTGAGTAGTTTGCACGAAATATTCCTCGCTAAACCAAGAATATTCCCAGACCAATCGAATATAATATAACCACTTGCATACTTTGCAAAATTTATAAATACTACCCACAACTATAATATTATCTTAAATTCACACCATAATATTAAAAATTATTTCAACAAAATTTAAATCTTTATTGATAAAATCTGGGGTCTCACATAGAAGCTTTTTGCAGTTCATGCAAAATCGCATTTGAGGAGACTCGTGTTCAAAATACTGAGGAGGAAATGATAGCAATTCACGGGTTGTCCATAGCCGAGCTTCAAAGAGTTGGGACCACCGTAATTTAAGGGAAAGCGAGATCCGATCATGGCGGAAACATGGGTCAAGTAAATTACCAAGATATTCGATGTCTTGGGATGCGGAAAAACAGAAGGTTCCATTCGCCACCTTTATGTTCGAAGGCGAAGCGGAACTCATCGGTGGAAGTCGTGAAGCGTACATCTATCCATCCAATTTTTCGGCGATGTCTTGGGAGACATTTCGAGAATTATTTAATGACAAATACTTTCCTGAAAGTGTTCGGTCTCATATGAAGGAAGTGGAGTTCATCGATTAGAACAAAACAAATACGACGGTGTCTTGAAGACGAGGCAAAGTTTGCGAGTTATCCGTGTTTGCACCTCATTTGGTGGAGAATGAGGAACGTATGACGCGGATGTTTTTGAGAGGTTTGAAACCCTAAGATACGACAATATCTCATTTCTCATAAATTTTCTCTCTATTCAGATGTTAGAAATGGGGCTCAATTATTAGAGCGAGATAACGAGTACTACCAACCGGTGAGGACCATAACCGAGGATCGTACGTAGAGATAGCAGTCAATGTAATAATGATAACCAATGGAGAAAGAAAAGCGACGGACAAAAATGGTAACCACTTCGGTGGTAATCATGGCCATGAAAATAAAAGAAGCGAGTCGGAGGAGATTTTAAAAGAGGATATTTAACAACGACCATGTGAAGATGACAGCGGTCTTAAAGAAGAATCGGTTCTAAGGGAGGAGAAACGACCACCCATTATATATCTACTAAATGCGGAAAATAGGGACATATCGGTCAAACCGCCCACAACAGTTCAAGGTATGCTATAATTGTGGAAAGGAAGGACATATCGCTTCGAGATTATGCGATGGAATGAAACCTAGTTCAATGGGGGACGGTGACTCAAAAGATCGTCCCCGAAAAAAGTCAAAGTCAACGATTTCGGGAAGAAGCGTTTGTTGTGACTCGGTCATAATGCGAGAACCCAAACGAGGTGATCACGGGTAAGCTATTTATAAATTCTTGCAAGTTTATACCTTACTTGATACTTAGGTCTACCCATTCATTTATCTCTCCTGCATGTGCTCAACGTTTAAACTTGACTCCGGAGAAATTAGACTTTGACCTATCTGTGGAAACTCCGTTAGGAGAAACTTTCATCACATCCACTGTTTATAAATCTTGTTTGATTCAAGTTAGCACCATCACCTTACCTGTTGACCTTATCTCTTTAAAGATACTTGCTTTTGATGTGATTTTAGGGATTGATTGGTTAACTACTCATCATGCCAAAATTGATTATTTTCGTAGGGTTGTTAGTTTTCATATTCCTAACCAACCCGTTGTGCGAATTCAAACAACTAAACCATTAAAATCAATCATCATCATATCTAATCATAAAGCTATTCGCTTATTGAAAAACGGATGTCAAGCTTTCTTAGCCCATGTTATGGATTTGAATAAAGACACGCCAAATTTGAATAATATTCTGTTGTTATTGACTTTCCCGACGATTTCAAGAACTTCCTTGGTCTACCCCGAACGTGAAGTTGAATTCTTTATTGATCTTGAACTGATACAAAGCCCATTTCTAAAACCCCATATCGAATGGCTCTATTGAACTTCAGAGTTAAAGGTCCAACTACAGAAATTGTTGGACATCGGTTTCATTCGTCAAGACATCTCCTTGGGGTGCTCTGTTTTATTTGTAAAGAAGAAAGACGGAGTATGCGACTTTGTATTGACTATCGGAATTGAACCATGTCACCATCAAGAATAGGTATCCTCACCTCGTATTGATGACTTGTTTGACCAATTGCAAGGGCACAATTCTTTTCAAAAATCGATCTTCGCTTCCGGATATCATCAAATTGAAGATTAGAATCGAGGATATTCCAAAGACCGCCTTTAGAACTTCAGATGCGGGCATTATGAATTCTTAGTCATGTCTTTTTTGATGACTAATGCTCCTATGACTTTCATGGATATGATGAACCGAGTATTCAAGGAATATTTGGATCGGTTTTGTTGTTGTCTTTATTAATGACATCCTTATATATTCCAAAAGTCGTGAAGATCATGAGCACCATTTGAAGTCGGTACTCCAAAGGCTTCGTGAAAACAAACTATATGCCAAATTAAAGAAATGCGAGTTCGCTTTGAGGAAGTAGCATTCCTTGGGCACGTGGTGTCAAAACATGGAGTATCTGTTGATCCGTGAAGATTGAAGCAATACAAAGTTGGGAGAAACCAAAAGTCGGTGGATCAAGTACGTAGCTTTTACGGGCTTAGTTTTGTTATTATCGGAGATTCGTGGAAGGGTTTTCTCGAATCGCTACTCCATTAACTCAAATAACTTCGGAAGGATACAAAATTCGTTGGGAGCGAAGAATGCGAGAAAAGTTTCCAAGAGCTTAAGAGGAGACTTATTTCTAAGACTGTTCTAACAATACCATCCGGTTCGGATGGATTTGTTATCTCTGCGATGCTTCGTGCAAAGGGTTAGGATGTGTTCTCATGCAACGTGGGAAAGTCATAGCCTATGCCTCGCTGACAACTTAAAAGAGTATGAGAGGAATTATCCTACTCATGATCTAGAGTTAGCGCAAAGATCGTTCTCCGCTTAAAGATATGGAGGCACTATCTATATGGGGAGAAAGTGGAGATATATTCGGACCATAAAAGCCTTAAATATTTCTTCACTCAAAAGAACTCAACATGCGGCAAATGACGTTGGCTCGAGCTATTGAAAGACTACGACCACACTATTCAATACCATCCTCGAAAAGCGAACGTGGTGGTGACGCGTTGAGTAGAAGATCATATCACGAGAACGAGTGCGATGATGTCAAGTATACGCGTAGAGCCAACTTTAATAGAAAAAGTTAAGGTTGCTTCAAGCCACCCAATTCGGAAGCGATCGCGAAGAAGAAGAAAGTACAAGAAGGAGCTATTCCTAAGGGCGAGAATTGATGAAGAAGGAATACTTGAGTCCACTCTGAACTTTGTGTTCCTAACGACTGATTTGAAGTACAAGATTATGATGGAGGCACACATACACCATTTGCAATCCATCCGGAAGTACTAAAATGTATCGTGATCTTCACATACATTTTGGTGGAACAATATGAAGAGAGAGATTGCAAAGTTTATCTCAATGTGTTTAACTTGTCAACGTGTAATGGCGAGCATCTAGTACCTAAGGGTCCGTTGCAACCACTTGGGATTCCGAAATGGAAGTGGGAACACATTACCATGGATTTCATTACGGTCTTCCTACGGTTTCTCGTGGCATCAATGCTATTTGGGTTATTGTTGATAGATTAACCAAGTCTGCTCATTTCTTGCCGATCACGGAGACTTATTCACTTGAACGTCTTGCTAGTATGTATACATGAATGAGATTGTGAGGTTGCATGGCATGCTTGTATCAATAGTTTTGATCGTGACCCAAGATTCACTTCAAGATTTTGGGTTAGCTTGCAAAAAAGCTATGGGCACGATTTATTTGATTCTGATTCGGCATACCATCCTCAAAACGGACGGACAATCGTAAAGGACTATTCAAACTCTTGAAGATTTATTAAGACTCGTGTCCTAGACTTCAAGGGCGCTTGGGATAAGTATTTACCATTGGTAGAATTCTCCTTCAACAACAGCTTATCGTGCAAGTATAGGTGTGGCTCCATTTGAAGCATTATATGGACGAAAGTATCGCTTCTCCAAATGTTGGGACGAGGTGGTGGGTGAAGCAACATTGTTAGGGACCCGAGTTAGTACGTATGACTATGACTCGGAAAAGATCCAAATGATTCGATAACGCATATAAAAGCGGAACAAGATCGACAAAAGAGTTATGCGGATCTTCATCGAAAGGACGTGGAATTTAGTGTGGGGATCATGTATTGTCATGAAGTTGCTCCATGGAAGGGAGTTACAAGATTTGGGAAGAGAGGAAAGCTCAATCAACGATTTATCGGTCCATTTCAAATTCTTGACCGAGTAGTAGAAATGTAGCCTATAGACTCGCGTTACCTCCGAGTATGTCTCGTGTTCATAATGTGTTTCACATATCTGTACTTCGTAAATATATGAAAGACCCAAACCACGTTATTGAGTTAGAACCGGACGAGATAGCCGAAGACTTAACGTATGAGGAGGTACTTGTCAAGATCTTAGATAGGAAGGAGCATGTCCTACGCGCAAAGGTCATACCACAAGTTAAAGTTTTGTGGAGGAATCATGCTATAGAGGAAATGACCTGGGAATTGGAAACGAAATGAAAGCGAGGTATCCTCACCTTTTCGAAACACCAGGTACGTACGTCAATTTCGAGGACGAAATTTCATAAGGAGGGGAGGTTGTAAGACCCCAACTTATTATTAATGAAATTTAATTTTCTCTATTTATTATTTTGAAATAGTAAGAGTTGATTTGATTAATGTGGATAGTTAAGGGTAAAATACGCAAATACTTCAAAATAAGTAAGTGGTTATAAAATATTCATTGTTGTCGGGGAATATTCGTTTGGTCGTGTGGAATATTAAATGCGCTTGTGAATAATATTAAATGCGATGGCGCAACCATGTGTGGGCCCCATAACGGAAAAAGCGATTGGATGAAGAAAACGACAAATATAAGTTGTTTAAAAATAACAGAGTAGTAGTTATTACAAGATTAATCTTGTTAAAATACTCTATGGTTAAAACACAAGAAGATTACCAGGTATTGCACCAATTATTAATTCTTACGTGAAGAAGGCACTACTCAATAATGGTTACGATAATTACTGCTTTCGATATTTTTTATTGATTTAATAATTGCTTTGCGTTGATATTTTATATTGCTGTTGTTTCAATAATTGTCATTACACAGTATTTTTTCATTATCGAAGCAATAATTCATATTATCTGAATAATATTATTAGATAACATTATTGGTAATGTCTAGAAAGTTCTGTCTAAGGAGAGGTTTGGTCACCTAATTACGCGCCAGTAAGGAGAAATTCTTATTGAAAAGCCCCCTCTTTCCTAGGAACTGCCTGGTTGTCAATATTGTGATTCTGTAATATTATTTGTGAATAATTAATTATTGATTCATATGATGAGAAAAATATTGATTTTATGTGGATATAGATGGAGAAAATTTTTAATGTGACAATTGTTGAAAATTGAAATTTTATCTTTTTCTCGATAAAATAATTATTTAAATATATTATTATATTTTAATAATATAATAATGGTGATATTTTACAATGAATGTGGGATATATGAGTATACGAGGAGGAAGAGTATTTTTGTTGCAATAAATGTTTAAAACATGTTAAACATGCTCGGTGGACCCCATTTATTGATCCAAATTTGATTATAAATTGTAAAATCGCCTGCTTGTGGATTTCGGTCAATTTCTATTTGGAATTTGGAAAACTTTCTTCGCAAAGTTGTAGAGAATTGAATTTCCTATAAAAACTCGTGAGATTCGAATTTTCTGATGAAAGGGCTATTTATTATGAATTATTGAAGTTCAAGCTCAAAATAATTAATTTTTGGAAGTTTAAAATATTTAAAATTAGAAAAACGTTTTTTTTATTTTTCTAGAATGTGGCATGTGTTTGATGGCTGAAATCAGATTCTAGGCATGCGTGGAAATTTATATAATTATATTATTAATTTATTAAATTTTCTAACTTTGTGTTTCTAAGCAATTTCCTATAAATAGGTGCTTGGGTTAGAATTAAAAATCACACCGAAACTCAAGTTTTCTCTCTATATTATCGAGCGTATTCTTGTGAGTATTTTGAGTATACTTTGAGTATACTTAGGCGGTGTAAGTTCACTTCAAAGACTATATCCCAGATTTCAATTGTAAGTCTTAATCTTTCGAGGTAAGGGATGTTATTTTCTTCTCAAATGATATTATTTCTTCAATATCATTATGCTAAAATATTGGTTGGAACTTTTTATCAAATTTGGAACTTTTTCATGTCGGGGTTACTATTCATGAGTTACTATTCACGAGTTACTATTCATGAGTTACTATTCACGAGTTCTTATTCACGAGTATATTATTCAAGCGTGAAGATGTTTTTTGTGAAATTTCTATCTTTTGGTGTCTGAGTTACTATTCACGTATCGACACTATTCACGTGATACTGACCTATTCACGAATACTGACTACTATTCAATGAAAAAATAAAATTTCTTCTTTTTGTCCAAAATATCTATTCTGGATACTAGCTTTGATTGTATCCATGTTTTGATCATTCTTGAATTTTACACCACTATGATTATTTTTGAGGTATTTTTGAACATGGATAAAACAAAGTACGAATCCTTAATCCTTAATCCTTGTCATTTTGTTTCACTCGGATTCGCTTTTTAAAAATATTTTTCATCATCCTCGGTCTTAAATGATGATATTATTGAATATTTTTGGCTCAGAGTGCAAAGATGAATGATTTCTCAAGAATATCTTTGGTAGTAGTGCAAAGATGAACAGTGTTTAGATGAACACGACCAATCGATGAATATCTTTGGCTCAGAGCAAAGATGAATATTTGATTCCGGATGATATTGATTGATGTTACAGGATAAAAGATGATTTATGAACTTTTAAATTCATACATAGAAGATAGTAGTTTGCATTCTCTACTTAACTCTTCTAATGAATTATTATTTCATTCTATAATATTGATTTAAAATTTGTTGTCTATTGTATTCTATTAGATTTTTCCTGTTGAAGACTAACGGTAATTTGTTGTATATTATCTTAGTCATAATATTCTTTCTTTGGGCTAGTAGAGCTCACCCTTTTCTTTTTTGTTCCATTTTTCTTCTCGGGAGGCGAATATATAATGTGACGCAGTCTGGGTATGGAATGAAGGTTTTAGAAAGAATTGTTTAATAGTCCTCACCATTTTTGTAAAATAATGTATCAATAAATGTGATGAGGATTTATTTGAGTATAGATATTTGTCAGAAGATAATATTTGTATTCAAACTCACGCTTTACTGATTTGTAATAATAAAGTTGTAGTTGTTTCTGTACCATGTATTGACAACTCAGAATAGGTGATGTATACCTATTTTGGGGGCGTCACAGTGGGGGCCACAAGTGGGTCAGGTGGGGCCCACATGTTGGTGGAATAATGGGTTGGTTCAAGAGATTTTGGATTATAGATAATGGAAGGATTAAAATGTATGTATTATATATATAATATATATATATATATATGTGTGTTTGAAAAGTGTGTCATGGTGGAGAAAAAAAAAAGAGATTCACGTGGGATTATATAAGTTATATATATATAGTATGTTTAGATTTTGGTTTTACTTGGAATTTCATTCACCCGTGACTTGGTATAAGGCGATGTGAAGAAGAAAAAAACAAAAGCATTGTGCGACTGTGAAATTTTTTTTGAATCTACTGTGCAGTCCGTTCTTGCACAGTACCCCTTCAATTCTCCTATAAATAGGATGCTTAATTAGAATTGAAATCACACCAGAAATTCAGAAAATTCTCTTCTATAATCTTGAGCGTATTTCTTTAGAGTTTTAAGAAGCTTTGAGCGTGGTGCAGTTTTATTCAAGAATATCCTCGCCTACCTATTTAATACTCTTCTTTTACTAGTAAGGGGTATTATTTTTTTTCATATTCATGAAGAGAACTTCTATTATTCCATTCTTTATTATTACATTTGAATAACTCAGATCTGCTACCTACCTTTTGTATTGGTAAAATTCTTACATTATTCCTTTATTTTTTATTCTGTTGAATATCCCATCTGCTTTTACGCCGGACACGGTTCCGTTATTTATTATTCTCATTGGAATAACTGCTTACATCTGAAGTACCACATGCATGGTGATTTCTATTGTTATTCCATTCTTTATTATTCATTTGGAATATCCCGCTTGTATGTATTAATCCCCGACTGGTTCCATTATTTATTGTTCTGTTGGAATAACCTGTCTATGGGAAGTACCGCATGCATGGTGATTTCTTTTGTTATTCCATTCTTTATTATACTCAGTTGGTTAAATTTTTAACTTATATACTCCATGAAATTAGTGGAATATTCTTGATATTTGCGCTTCATCCAGTATCTTTTCATATAAATATTGTTTTGAGCATTCTTGAATTTTACTCTACAAAGAAATATCATGTTGACAATTTGGACGTTATTAGTTCCTGAATAAATTAATTCTTGAACTTGTTTTATTGAATTCTTATATCATTTTCATCATCCTCATGTTTATATATTTTTTTTGAAAGTCATTTGTGGCCTGTAGTGCATGGATGAACTTGGTATGATTATGACAAGTGATTATTCGGTGTAATCATGACCGTAATGTTACAAAGGATGTGGTAAAAGTCCTCATTGGCCCGTAGTGCATTGATGGATAGTTGTTGGCATGATCACGACCATTGATGAATACACGAATATCCTTGGCCCGTAGTGCATGGATAATTTGTGGTTGTGATACTAATGAATATCCTCGGTCAGTAGTCTTGGGGATGATGTAGTTTATTTATTAAAATCGAGTCCCAAATGATAAAAGTGATGAAAAACCTTTTAAATCATAAAAGATAGTAGATTTTATTTTCTACTGACTCTTTTAATGGATTGTATGTTCATTGCAGCTTAAACTTTATGTCTATTATATTTTATCGCTTTAACATTGTTGAAGACTAATGATAATTTATTCTCGCATTATCTTAGTCATAATATTTCTTCGGGCTAGTTGAGCTCACCTTTTCTTTCACCGTTCTCTTCGTAAAAAATGAGAACGTGGACTAGGACTCTAGTCGGGAACCAGAGTGTGGTCGGTGATGATAATAGTATTAGTAGTCCTCACTATTCATTAAATAGTGTGACAATAAATGTAATGAGGACTTATTCTGAGAGTGGATATTGTCTAGAAGACAATATTTGTATTAAAACTCAGAGCTCTCAGCTTGTTGTATATTAAAGATTGTATTTGTATTCTGTACCATGTATTTGGCGACTCAAAATAGGTGATGTATACCTATTTTGGGTGTGTCACATATATGATTATAAATTTTAAACTCACATACCTCAGTATTTTGTATCGAAGTTAATGTTGATCTTGTATTCAACAATCACTGCAGTAATTAAGTTTTTGTTCTTCGAACTTGAAGGCGTTATTTGATTTTGTATGCTATTTTCGATCTTAGAGATGCGTCACGACAACAAAGCTTCGCTTTTCTCCTATTCTGAGTTTAGTCGCGATAGGAAGCTTCGTCTTCTTCGATATCAGAGTTGTGTCGCGACAGAAGATTTTGTCTTTTCCGATTGATTTGGCAATGATCTGTTATTCAGATATCAAAGTTGCATGTTTCCTCAATTGCTTGAATTTAGGTGCGGTTGGTTACAAATATGAAAGGAAAATAACTGACGTGTAGGAGTTAATGATACGTGATTTTAGGAATCGTAATATATTGTGTTTTGTTATTTTTATAATTATTTTGTGTGTGTTTTATTTTTGTAAATACTTTCTAATTGTTGTATATTAGTGTTAAGGACCCTAAAAAAACCCTCCATGGATTCAGCTTTTTAATAGACTGGACTGCTTGATGGAAGCTAAAGGCCCAAAACACAGCCCAGCATGGCTTTTCTTTTGCCTTTATTTTTTACTAGTTTCGACACAAAAAAATAATATAATATAATAAATTATTAGAAATATTACTAGTACATTAGTGCTACTACCTACATAAAGTACACAACTATACGGTCCGCATCTTAAGCTCACCCCTTATCTAGCTCACTTTGCTCACTTCCCTTTAGTGACGGACTAGGCGATAATTCGGTCCATCGTTATATGTTTGGTCCGTCGTTATATGTTGTCCGCCACTATATGTTGTGTCGCTAAAAGTTAAGATGATGAACCAAACATATAGCGATGGACCGAATCGTGGTCCGGTCCGTCGCTAAAGCGGGGTAAGTAAGGTGAGTTAGATAAGGGGTGAGCTTAAGATTCGGACCGCATAACTATATATATATATATATATAGAGAGAGAGAGAGAATTATAAATGGGTATGTTTGGAAGTTAGTTGCACGTTTTTGGTATCCTCACTCAATTATTATTGGTTCGAGATTCTGCTGGTGGCTAACATGCGCCCTAAGAGACACACTTTTTTTTTTATCTTTTGTTTTTTTATTTTCCTATTGGAGTATTTAACAAAATTACTCAATTATTTCCACCTACTTTAACACCACAACAACCAATCATATCAAGGGTCTTGTCGCTCGCTCGTACGAGGCTCAAATGTTGGTTACTCCCAATTTTCATGTTTTATTTTTTTGTTTAAACAAAAATACACTAATTCATAACCACATTTTGTATTTTATTGCTTTAACTTTGCAAATAAAATATTTTGAAATTAGCAAATTAATATGCCCTTTAGATTACTATAACCATTTTATATTGGACCATGTTCGGGAGCATTTTACCGACCCTCACGTGGGCCGAAGGCTTGACGTTAGAAGGGCTTTACGAGTCCATTAGGTCGAAGCCCATGGTGATGTCGGAGGTGTTCGGGTCGACGTCCGAGTCCTTTCGGCCCGGAACCTTACCCCGTTGGGTGGTGTTCGGGGTCGGGCCTTCGAGTCCCTTGGGCCGAAGCCCAGACCTTATGGCGGGATTGTTTGGGCCTGCACAATGGGCTTTCCTGCGTGCAGAGTTCAGGATCCTAATCATAATTGAATAAGGTAACTCCAAAGGTAGTGGCTGGATTGGATTCCACTTGCACCTTTTAAGGAGATTGTGTTGGACCTAAGTTATGGTAACTACCATGACTAGGAGTCCTAATCCGACTGGGAGGAGGATTCTAAGGTGGTGAGATCATTATAAATATAAGGCCCAGGTCACAATTGACAGGTAATACCTACTTTTGAGCACTAAACACTTAGCCTCCATTGTTAAACCTTCAGTAGGACTCTTTGGCCAACAAGTGGTCGGCGACCCGTGGGAGGAACTCGATCTCGAAGAGGGTGTGGAGACGACTACAGGTTCAGCTTCCACAACTTGTTGCTCAGGGCGCTGTCGATCATTACCATCGTCGAGTCTGGGTTTTTTGGGTCGTGGTTTGAGATGAACCTCTTCAGTTTTCTCTGAATCCTCGATCACCGCGTCCTGAGCAGAAGGGAGATGAGTTGGCTGTAGTATGACTGTGCTGGGAGTTTTGATCGGAGGTTTAGTGGATGGTTTGGAAGGTTTCTTCGTTTTCTTTAGTTGAGAAATCTTCTCAGCCGGGCTCATCTTCAGAGCGGCTTTGACGGCAGGTTTGACTGCAGAAGTCGGAGGGGCAGGGCCCGAAGCAGAATCAGTTGACAATTCTAAAATTAGGATGGTCTCCCCTTCGGCTGTTTCGTCGGTGACGGAAGACAGATCGGTTCAATGAGGATGGGGAGGGGTAACAGGGAGTCGTCGGCGTCTTTGGGTTTGAAGATTATCACTGCGCAAAGGAGAATATGTTAAGACAGAAGCCATCAGACCAAGTAGAAAGGAAATCAAGAGGTCGGGGAATCAGTCAGAAGTGAGGTACTTACACCCGTGTTGGTACAACCAGCTTTCGTTGGACAGAACCGACAGGCTCCATTCAGTTTTACTCCACTTCTTGTAAAAAGCTTTGAATGCATCAGTCCTATCTTTGGGAAACTTGGACACTTTGGCGATGGGATCCTCGGGATGAGCCCAGTGAGGAAGAAGTTGGAGGTCGGTTCCCTTAGCGAAGAACCATTTGTTGTGCCACCCCTTATTGCTTGAAGGGGTCTTGATCAAGGTGGAACGGTTGGGGTGTCTGGCTAATTGCTGAAGGCCGGGCTCTTTCGACCAGCCAACGGCAAATAGAGCGAAGAAGAAGTCCAAGCCAGGGGTGATCCCCATCTCCTGGCACAGAGCTATGAAGGATATCAGGTGGATGTACGAGTTCGGCACGAGTTGTGCAAACCCGACACCCACGAAGCTTAGGAATGAAGAGATAAATTCAGGAAGTGGAAATCGAACCCCGTACTTCAGCAGATATAGGGGAACGACAACCCACTGACCTTCGGGTCTCCAAAACATTTTTTCTTCGGGTTTTGGGGCCCGAAGCTTGTATTCATTGGGAATTTTGAAGAGGGTTCAGATGTCAGAGATTTGGGAGGAGGTGATGGTGGAAGAAGTATGAAGGTGGGAAAACTCTTCCTCAGAGTAGTAGACGTTTTGGATCCTAGCCTCAGCACTTATAGGCGTAGGAAGAACGGTAAGGGTTGCGGTTTCAGAGGATGGTGCCGAAAGTTCTACCGGAAGGAGGTCGGTAGAAAAAATAGAGGAAGGTATGGCGGCTTCAGTGATGTTTGGAGTTTGTTCAGTACTGGAATCAGCCATTGCAGTGAGTGCTAGCAAAAATGAGCTTGAAATCAAAGAGAGAGGTGAAACAGAAAGCTCTCCGGGAATCGCCCTTGCCGGAAAGTTTAAGTGCAGAGAGTTTGAGATGAAGGAGTCAATAAAGATGGAAATGATGGGGAAAGGGGTTTTTAAGCCCGTTAGCCCGGAGCCCAAGGGCGGCTATTAAATGCTTAAGGTGGGTCTAAGTGTGAAAAGGCGTGCAACGCCTCGAATGTCGAGGACGATTCGTTTGGCTTCCCAGCAACTAACTCATTAATTATCACTGACCTTTTCAGATACCCGCCTTTCAAGTCCCCGATTATAAGTATATTACAATTAGAGACTGGGGGGCAATGTTCGGGAGTATTTTACCAACCCTCACATGGGTCGAAGGCTTGATGTTAGAAGGGCTTTACGAGTCCATTACGTCGAAGCCCATGGTGATGTCGGAGGTGTTCGGGTCGACGTCCGAGTCCTTTCGGGCCGGAACCTTACCCCGTTGGGTGGTGTTCGGGGTTGGGCCTTCGAGTCCCTTGGGCCGAAGCCCAGACATTATGGCGGGATTGTTTGGGCCTGCACAATGGGCTTTCCTGCGTGCAGAGTTCAAGATCCTAATCATAATTGAATAAGGTAACTCCAAAGGTAGTGGCTGGATTGGATTCCACTTGCACCTTTTAAGGAGATTGTGTTGGACCAAAGTTATGGTAACTACCATGACTAGGAGTCCTAATTCGACTGGGAGGAGGATTCTAAGGTGGTGAGATCATTATAAATATAAGGCCCAGGTCACAATTGACAGGTAATACCTACTTTTGAGCACTAAACACTTAGCCTCCATTGTTAAACCTTCAGTAGGACTCTTTGGCCAACAAGTGGTCGGCGACCCGTGGGAGGAACACGGTCTCGAAGAGGGTGTGGAGACGACTACGGGTTCAGCTTCCACAACTTGTTGCTCAAGGCGCTGTCGATCATTACCATCGTTGAGTCTGGGTTTTTTGGGTTGTGGTTCGAGAGGAACCTCCTCGATTTCCTCTGAATCCTCGATCACCGCGACCTGAGCAGAAGGGGGATGAGTTGGCTGCAGTATGACTGTGCTGGGAGTTTTGATCGGAGGTTTAGTGGATGGTTTGGAAGGTTTCTTCGTTTTCTTTAGTTGAGAAATATTCTCACCCTACCATCTTCGAGCGGCTTTGTTTGCGGTGTTCGACTACAGAAGGAGGAGGGGCAGGCCCGGCGAAATCATTGACAATTCTAAAATCAGGATGGTCTCCCCTTTGGTCATTTCATCGGTGATGGGGAAGATGTGCCTGCTTCAATGAGGATGGGGAGGGGTAACAGGGAGTCGTCGGCGTCTTTGGGTTTGAAGATTGTCACTGCGCAAAGGAGAATATGTTAAGACAGAAGCCATCAGACCAAGTAGAAAGGAAATCAAGAGGTCGGGGAATCAGTCAAAAGTGAGGTACTTACACCCGTGTTGGTACAACCAGCTTTCATTGGACAGAACCGACATGCTCCATTCAGTTTTACTCCACTTCTTGTAAAAAGCTTTGAATGCATCAGCCCTATCCTTGGGAAACTTGGACACTTTTGCGATGGGATCCTCGGGATGAGCTCAGTGAGGAAGAAGTTGGAGGTCGGTTCCTTTAGCTAAGAACCATTTGTCGTGCCACCCCTTATTGCTTGAAGGGGTCTTGATCAAGGTGGAACGGTTGGGGCGTCTGGCTAATTGCCAAAGGCCGGGCTCTTTCGACCCGCCAACGGCGAATAGAGCGAAGAAGAAGTCCAAGCCAGGGGTGATCCCCATCTCCTGGCACAGAGCTATGAAGGATATCAGGTGGATGTACGAGTTCGGCACGAGTTGTGCAAACCCGACACCCACGAAGCTTAGGAATGAAGAGATAAATTCAGGAAGTGGAAATCGAACCCCGTACTTTAACAGATATAGGGGAACGACAACCCACTGACCTTCGGGTCTCCAAAACATTTTTTCTTCTAAGCCAGGGGCCGGCTTCAGATTCATCGGGAATTTCAAGAGGGTTCAGATGTCAGAGATTTGGGAGGAGGTGATGGTGGAAGAAGTATGAAGGTGGGAAAACTCCTCCTCGGAGTGGTAGACGTTTCGGATCCTAGCCTCAGCACTTATAGGCGTAGGAAGAACGGTAAGGGTTGCGGTTTTAGAGGATGGTGCCGAAAGTTCTATCGGAAGGAGGTCGGTAGAAAAAATAGAGGAAGGTATGGCGGCTTCAGTGATGTTTGGAGTTTGTTCAGTACTGGAATCAACCATTGCATTGAGTGCTAGCAAAAATGAGCTTGAAATCAAAGAGAGAGGTGAAACGGAAAGCTCGCCGGGAATCGCCCTTGCCGGAAAGTTTAAGTGCAGAGAGTTTGAGATGAAAGAGTCAGTAAAGATGGAAATGATGGGGGAAAGGGGTTTTTTATAAGCTCGTTAGCCCGGAGCCCAAAGGCGGCTATTAAATGCTTAAGGTGGGTCCAAGTGTGAAAAGGCGTGCAACGCCTCGAATGTCGAAGACTTTGACCGCTTGGCTTCCCCTGCATAACTCATCATTAATCACACGACCTTTCAGATACTGCTTTTTCAAGTCCCCGATTATAAGTATATTACAATCAGAGACTGGGGGGCAATGTTCGGGAGCATTTTACCAACCCTCACGTGGGCCGAAGGCTTGATGTTAGAAGGGCTTTACGAGTCCATTGGCATCAAGCCCATGGTGATGTCGGAGGTGTTCGGTCGACGTCCGAGTCCTTTCGGTAGGAACTTACCCCGTTGGGTGGTGTTCGGTCTCGCCTTGAGTCCTCGGGTACAAGCCCGTAACTTATGGCGGATTGTTTGGGCTGCATAATTGGCTTTCTGCGCGTGCGAGTTCGAGATCCTAATCATAATTGAATAAGGTAACTCCAAAGGTAGTGGTTTGGATTGGATTCCACTTGCACCTTTTAAGGAGATTGTGTTGGACCAAAGTTATGGTAACTACCATGACTAGGAGTCCTAATCCGACCGGGAGGAGGATTCTAAGGTGGTGAGATCATTATAAATATAAGGCCCAGTCACAATCGACAGTAAATACCTACTTTTGAAAGACTAAACACTTAGCCTCCATTGTTAAACCTCAGAATTCACAGACTTATTATTCTCACACCAGTAGCTATCCCCTACGCAAGACAAGCCTTCAAGCTTCACAGTGATCTCATTATTGTGCGATTTTAAAGGTGAATTTCGTGATTGACGCTACGGCGAAACTTCAAGCGCTAACAGACCAAATTTTGACTCTTTATTCTTTTCAAAAAAGGTTAAAGAACTTGATAAAATTTATATTTAATTTTCCATTATTCAATTATTATACTCCCCCCACCCGATCAACTTACTATATTTTTAAACTCAAAATTGTCCGTCATAGATTTTTTTTAATAATAAATATTATAAATTATCTAAAAAATACTAATTATTCTATAATTTTTAATGAATTATCTCAATTTTGAATTTGAAAACTCTACAAATTAATTTTCTAAAATCAATAATAATCAAATAATTTGAGAGTATAAAAATACTTATGTATAACTATAAAATAATTATCAAATATAAGGGCTTTATATTAATACATCCATTTATATTATGTATAACGTCACATTATTCTACAATTTTATTTCTTTGATTCTCAAAAATAAAATAATAATAAAAGTAACAAGTGGTTTTTTTCTGATGATGACATGGCAAGACTTAAGTGGCTCCATGGACTTTTGGGACCCACCTAAAGTAGCGAGTAGCCCAATTGACAACAAACTTTACCCACCAACTATCCCCGGTTTAGAATCCAGTCTGTCATGTACCCACGGCATACGTTAGAGTCGTCCCCTCCGAGATCAGATATACGTACGTACTGTTAATGCTTCTTCTCCTTATGTTAAATTAACGGTCGTTAGGAAAAATTATTGATTGAGACCCATGGTTTTCTAAATTCCACTGTAAATACAACCTGACCCATTAAGATTATCCCCAGGTATGTATGTGATTTCACTTCCTCCTGTTCTTTTGTTTTCCCAGAAAATTGTTTCGGAATTGAACAATTCTTCTGCTCAATTATGTTGATTCTTGTATTATATTTAGACTGTGAATACAGGATATTAAGTTAGTATATATGTGGGTTTTGTTTTCTTGGGTCTTTAGTGTTCATCCTTAACCTTGAAGAGTGAGCTCTTTTTCAGTGAAGTCTCTTCAAATTTTGAGAATTGAGGTGAGTTTTGTGGTACTGAAAATTTTGCCTGCCTATTATTGTGATTCTTATGTACTCCTTTAACTGAAAAGTTGTTTAATTTTTGCTAAGATAATGTGGGTTAGTGTTTTTTTAGTGTTGAATGTTGACCCTTTAACTGCAAGCTCAAGTTTTTATTTTGTGAGAAATCAAAAACTTTAGAATTGAGGCTAGTTTTTGTAGTTAATAGTGAATTAGGTCTTAATTGGTTGCCTGCAGACAATTAAACAGCAATTAAGGCCGTCTGATGTCTCTGTTTGCATAGTTTTCCATCTGTAACATTGGATTTGTGTCAAGTAGCTGTACAATACTGAAGGTATTAAATAGCATCATTGACACAACATGAATTGTAGACTTGTACTAACTTGCTGACCAGAAAGTCAGGGCTAATAAGAGGATGTTGGAATGAATCATTTCCAAAATAGGTTCTAAATATGGTTTTAATATCTTGGATTGCGTGATATTAGTATTACTCGTCTCACATTAACTAGGTATGTCAACGGGCCAGTATTATATGTGCTTGACCGACCTCTTATTACTACTTGCTTTTATGATGGGTGTTCCAACAAGTGATTCATTGAATTTTTTGACAACTCTTATTGAGGTAAAAGCTTGATTTGATGAGTACCTCCCAAGGATGTGTAAACTGTAGATTTGCTGGAATAAGCCAAGTTAAAAAGTTGGTAGGACACTTGTGTTTCAGCTTAGGAGATTTCTGTCCACTGAAACCATTCTACATTAGAACCGACGGCTGTTTGTATTAGCTGCATATTGGCCGTGTAGCAGATTTGAAGTTAGTGCTAAACCATCAAAGGTTACTCTGTATACTTGTCGAGAAAACAGTTACGTAGTCATCCAATAATTTCATATGAGGAATAATTCACAAAAGAGGGCAATGAAGTGCCAATGTGGACAAATAGGTAAATGTTATTCTTATCATTTTTTCAAGGTAAAAAATGACATAGATAAGCACAATATCCTTCGTTTAATACTTTCATAGCATGATTAGGAAAAATGGTTTTCTCATTTGGAAGTGCCAAAATATGAAATGTTGTACACAGGTTTTTTCAGGTTAGAAATGAGATGTCTTGTACATTGGGTTCAGATGTTGTGTAAATACTAGCTAAGTGATCCTTAACTTTCTAAAAACATCTGAAGATGGATTAATATAAGTATGCACATTTTGCAGATTTCAAAACCATGGTTTTAGGAGTTGTGTGATATATTTTTCTGTTGGCCTTACTTGCTACCTTAAGAGAGAGTGACAAATAATACAAGCATAAGAACTATTGGAAAGATTCCTACCATAGTCAAGGACATAGTAGAAAATTCAGCATGGCTCGATGGTTCTGTGAAACATAATCCATGGCTTTGAAATGATTAAAAGATCTGAATTCTGAGTTCCAATTGGATAGGCGTAGGAGGAGTGTGAGGTCTGTCAACTATTGTTTGAAGCATGAATTTACTCAAAAGGCTTTAAACTAGTATGCTTCACATTAGAGAATTAATTGTTCTTGAATTTTAATTTTCTCGCAGTTTTCCCTTATATCAAGGAAGTATGGTTGCACTCCAACCCTTAATCCTATTAATCCGTTGATCTTATAATTACAGTGTAAGAGAGGAAAGATAAGTAAGAACTTTGAATTCCAGGCTATTTCGCATCTAAAAAATTGTGGCTTAGTATGTTTGGGAAGAATAACAGTTTTCTGTTTGGCTGGACTTTGATAAGATCTTATTCAGTGATATAAAAGTTGGATCAAATTGTATCAAGTTAAAATCCATGATCTCATTTCATTTCTCTTGTTAAATTTCACATATGGGAGTTAAGAGCTGCTTTTCTTTCTCAACTCTTTTAAGGTTTTACATTCTTATATTCTTCCTTCCCCAGGTTGCCAACAAACAACATAAAAATGGTTGGGGAAAATTATGTGGCTCTTAATATTGATGTTGGTGATCCAGAGTCTGGGAAAAATGTCTTACATGAAGATATCACATCTGATGCTAAAGACATGATGGATATAGGAAGTGCTATGGAAGTTTTAACTAGAGTAGACTTGGACTTGGCATACTCTTCTGAAAAATTAGTGAATCTGGACACACTTATGATGCATGTGTGGGCCTGGGAAAATGATTTTGAAGCATTGGCTACTGACGATATCTCAAGGGACTGCATTGAGAAGGCATTGGCATTTGATCTCTTATCTGGTATCTTAGATTCAGAGGTAAGAGCACTGGAAAATTTCATGGGTACACTTCAAGCTCAAATGGTTGATGCGCGCCTTAAAATATCTTCATGCGGACACTTAAGAGAATTGTTCACTGCAGTGGAAGTGAAGTTGTATGATTCAGAAGAATCTCTGAAGCAGTCACAAGAGCACGCCATAGAGATGAAGATGCAGTTAGCCAAGTTGCAGATGACATCATTGGTGTTTAATCCTAATGATTGTAAGTTGAGGGAAATTAATCAATGAAGAACAATTATCAAAAAAAAAATTAATCAATGAAGATGCATGATGATTAAATTGTTTTCTGATATATACTTTGTGACAGGGAAATATAACAGCAGCACTGGACTGTCCAATGCTTGTCAAGGGTCTGTCGTGAAGCCACAACTTCAGACAGCTGAACAGAGACATGTTTTAAGAATGTTGGAGAAGTCCCTTGCAAGAGAGCTGGATCTTGAGAAAAAGTTAACAGAACTAAAACAAAATGAAGAAGATCTAAAATTAAAGCTACACTTAACCGAGCAAGTATCTTTCTGCATGGAAGAGGCAGCAGAGGTTGTTTGGGGTAGATTTCTAGAGGCAGAAAATGCAGCAGAGGTCCTAATGGGAATCTCAAAGGAACTGGTAGGACGACTTCAAATTGTTCAATTCAATCGAAATGGTTCAATTCAACAAGAAGATGACCTGAAATCGAAACTTCAAGATTCAATAGAACAATTGAGGGCCAAAGAAGCTACCATACAAAAGCTTAACATCAGCAAATCACAAATTATTAGTGAGAATTCCGAAATAATTACTTTAAGGGAAAAGGTTAACCTTCTTGAAGAACAACTGAGAGAATCTATGTTCCATCTGCTGAAGGCAAATGAATCCAATGAAGCATGTCAAGAGCAACTTAGCGAAATGGACTACACGATTGAGTCTCTGAAAGAAAACATTTATGTAGCAAACAATAGGGCTGATACTGCAGAGGCCAAGACCGCGCAATTAACAGAGACGAACCTTGAACTAACTGAAGAGCTAGGTTTACTTAAAGGTAGTAATGATAGTAACACAAAGAAGGTGAGCCTACTTGAGAAGCAGTCGAGGGAACTTGAGCTTCAACTACAACATGCAAAAGCATCCTCTGAAGCAAGTCAGGAACAGCAAAACATGTTGTATTCTGCAATTTGGGATATGGAAACTTTAATTGACGAGTTGAAACAAAAGGTTTCCAGATTTGAGAATAAGACTGAAAATGCAGAGGAGCAATGTATTTTATTAACCGAAACAAACTTAGAGCTTAATAGAGAGCTGGACTTTCTGAGGGACAAGCTGGTGTGTTTGGAGACATCTTTAAGCGAAGCTAATGTTGAAAAGTTAGCAAGTGCAAAAGATATTAATATTAAGACCAATCTAATTATGGATATGGTCATGCAGCTAGCAACAGAAAGGGATCGCATTAAAAAGCAGGTAGTTTACTATCTTCAGTACCCTTTTGGTTCCAAATTGGCATGCCATTTACCGACTTGTATCCTTTTTCTTTCTCTCCAATGGAACTCGGTATTTCCTTATAATTTGATTTGTTTGTAATGTTTAGATATTCAGAAACTGATTTATCATTGTATCTAACTGAGAGAAACTTACTGGACTGAATTTGGTGCAGATGTATTGTTTAACTGCAGAAAACAGAATTTTGATGGAGAAGTTGCAGAACTCTAAGACTGGAACTGCAAGTCTGCATCAAAATGGAGGTGTTGACAATAAGAACTTGTCATCTTTGAGGCAAAATGAAAATAATGCTGGTAGTGAAACACAGTCCTCATCTAATAGTATACAGGCAGGTACCCTTCAACCTTTTAATGTTAAAGATTTTGCCTTTTCTCAACAATGGATAATAAAAGATTTTACTTATCTCAACAATGGATAATAATGTTTACTGATTTAGATGGCTTGGAAATTCTAGAATATAAAAATTGGCAAGGGTAGCAAGATTTACCTAGCTTTACGCACTGCAGTCTAGCAGCCACCTTCTTAAATTTCTTTAATATTACAATCAAGCTAACAAATTGATTTACTGCGAGTAATCCTAGCATTTACCTAAATCTGTTAAAATGTCTTCTGACAATTTAGCTTTTGAGCTGCCTCACCGTACTTCTTTCCTAGAAATTATGTGGTTACTTCAGTTGTTTTGGTTATACTAACAACATTAAATGATCAGTAATCTGCTAATGCAATAAGATACATTTTTGAATGATAGTATTAAGCTCCATATATCTCCAATAAGCTTAACTAATTACTAGTCCTGCAATACCGTGAGTAGGTAGTAATTGCATCACTCACTGATGGCAGTATAATACAGTAACTAGTAGATATAATTACACCACAAACCTTAACAAATAGATTCAATATGCTAATGTCAAAGACTCAAATAGAGGTCATGGCATTCAAATTTTTGGTTTTAAAGTTTTGGTAAACCTTGTACTATAGATGTATATTCAGTAAATGTATCACGTTGTTAAAAAAATGTTTTGGCTTTTTTAATATCAGACTGAAGAATTACCAAAAGATTCAGCTGACTGTGGGGGTGAAGTTGGGCCTTCCACTCCTTCAAAAAGTGGCAGTGATTCGGTTCTGAAGTTCAACGAGGAGAGGAGAGGAGAGTAGTACGGACAGGGAATCCTCGGAAAATGTATCTGTATATGGTAATTCTTGTGTTATTGGTTTCAGTGTTAGCAACGTATTTATTTAACAAGAAAATGGTATTCTTCAATGTTTTATGATGGCTAACTAACTATTCCCCTTGAGGGAACCATGTAATTTAAGTTGTATGTATTTGCTTGTATGATTTCATTGATTGGTGTGGTCTGCAGTAAGCTTCTTTGTCCCAAGCAGAGTGATAGGTCAGTTGGGAGTTGTGAATACTTGTTGTAATTAACATTCATCAGTATACATATAATGGTTAAGGTTGTGCTTACATTTCTGTATGTATTTGCTGAAGTGGGGAATTAGTATGGGATGAGAATCAATGACTAATTAAATATGCACAAGGGGAAAAACATTCAAATATTGATGGTTGTTGATTCTGTCACCCTTTTATTATTATTATTATTTATTTTATATATTTAAAAGAGGTAGTTTTCAAGTGCTAGTTTTTTCTTCAAGATTTGATAGACTACCTAACTAAATGAGTTTATTTTGATAATAACTACTAGTTCTTCTGTTTCTAAATTTCAGTGATATATAATTAGTTCCTTACGGAAATTATTTATTTTTGTTGAAAATACTGTAATATAAAAATTACTCTTTACATTGCTACTACTACGGAGTAGAGATTCTCCTTCTTTTCAGCTAAACATACAAAATAGAAATTCAGCAAATTTGATGAATATTATTTCAAAATTAGAGATATAATATAATTTTTAAAATAAAACGACAACATATTAAAATTGTATAACATATAATAAAATTCACTTTATTCTAAATTTTAATGAGTCATACTAATTTTAAATTTTAATATACTTTTATTTGACGTCAAAAATTAAATTATATATTTAATTTTAAAATTAAGTGAGTGAGTACTTATTTTGATACTTTCTTTTAATTATAAAACTTGTAGATTATAAAATTTCAAAACGCAACCCTCTCTCTCCCCCCTAGATTTTGACAAAATTGAATCCAGATAAAGACATGAAAATTATTTTTTGTCTTATTAACCCTGAGATGAGATGCCAAAACAGTAAACGAATCAAAGAGAGAGAAGATTTATTACCATAAAATGTTACGTTTAGATAGAGGGGGATGCATTGTATATATATAACTATATTATTATATGTATTTTTAATATTTTTATACAATACTCTTTTATATAAATATATAATGAGTTTAATTTTTATGTAAAAATATTTAAAAATATATAAAAATAGTACTCTCCTACGTATAGTACTCCAATAAAGAGAATGGTCTTTTCTATTATTACAATTTACAATATATTATTACCTCTATTATATAATAATTGTCTTTTTAAAAGAAAAATCTGTTCCATTTTAATTTTAAATAATAGTATTAAATAAATTTTTTTAATTCATGCTAATGAAGTTAAACGATTGTTATTATGTAATAGAGGTAGTACCTCCATTTCATAATAATTGAGTTTTTAGAAGAAAAAAAAGTGTTTTAATTTATTTGTTGTTTACTACTTTCTAGGAGAATAAATTTTGTATTTTTCTATGTCACCAATTTATTCTCTCTTATATTTAGTGGCGAAGTCATGAATTTTATTCGATGGGGTCAAAATATTGCGATGTTATAAATAATTTGGCGGGGGTTCAGGGACAGCGACCCGAGCCAATTTTTTTAGATAACTTTGTGCTTTTTGACCGATTGCATATGTAAAACATATATTTAGTTATAATATCGTTAATATAACAAGTAATAACATTATATATATATATATACATATATATATATATACACTCTTTATCGACCTTAATACGCCTTTCTAATAACAAATTTGTTAATAAATATTTAAATTTCTTATGTTATAAAAATAATATAAATTAGATTATTATTTATTTTAAAAATATTAGAGAAAGATGCATAAATCAAGGTTTAGAAAGTTATAAAAATTCAATTTGAGCCTTCGTATATTAAAAAATTTATAAAATTTCAAAGAGGGTATTAATTTATTCATTACACTAATTTTTTTAAAAAATTTATCATATATTATAAAATAGTTTTTTTCCCAAGTAAGGGTGACTTGTATTAGTAATATTTAATTTCCCATAAAGGAGTAATTAATAATGAAATTTCATATAAATTTTAATTATTAATAAATAATAAGATTAAATGACTTTCTTAATTTATGTGAATGAAGATAAAACGAGTATTATACTAATAAATAGGCTATCCTAATGTTATTTTTAGAAGATTATGCAAACAAAGATTACGCGTAAAATTAAAGGTCATTAATTCGCTTCTAAAAGAAGATAGTAGTAATAAAGTTAGCCTAAATATTAGTAGTAAAAGAAATTGAGCACCTAAAAATCCGTAAAAAAGAAAACTCAAAAGCAGGTATTATAAATATTAGCACTTTCATCATCAACATCACTATAGACTTGATCTCTCTCCTCTATCCTCTCTCCTCTCTGCTCTCTCCTGATCTCTCCTGATAGATTAGATATGAAGAAGGCGGTTTCATCATCCCAGTTAATTTTTGTGGTGGCGCTCGTTTTATCTGGTTACTCTCTATATTTATTTTTCATTAATCATCTAATTTACTCGTTAAATTATTATTTTTCAATGAAAATTATATAAGATACTCGATCGTTTTTACTTCTTCTTAATTATTCGTATATATATATGATGATGTTGATGATTTTATATATGTTTTGGATTAATTAAAATGGTAGCATGCATGCATGTATGTTTGCAGGTGTGTTAATATTTATGGATCGATCGGGATCGGAAGCGGGAGCGGGAGCAAAGGAGGAAGTAGTAGCACTAGCACTACCAAGATGCCAAAAACACGAGGACTGCTTAGTTTTATGTAAGCATTGCAGCATTTGTCTCTGCATGGACACTATTTGTGTTCGTGGTTGTGACGCTCCTCCCCCCGGACACCTCAACTGGGACACCCTACCCCTACCCTTACCCTAGGCTGATCAAAGGATAAAATAAAAAATAAAATAAAAAAAATACTCCATCCATTCATCCATCCATCCATCCATCCATCCAAAAGTAATTAAAGAGTAGTCCTGTATTATTATTATTATAGAGAAAATTTCAAGAGTAGAAGTTTTAAAGAGCAGAAATTCTTATTTAAACTCGCTTGTTTTTTTTAACTTTCTCGCTCGCGACACACTTCCTAGCTCCTCCAGACAAACACGCGAAGAATGGAGCCCTAGAAAGAAAGCAGCCAAATCAATTCTTCTCAATTTTTTGAACGAAAGGAGCAGAAGTCTTGCGAAAAACAATTGAACGAAGGAGCAGAAGTCTTCTCAATTGAACGAAGGGAGTAGAAGAACGAAGCCCTAGAAAGAAACCAGCCCCAAATCGATTCTTCCTAATTTCTTCTCCAAATCGGGATCGAACGAAGAAATTGAGCCCTACAATTGGAACCTAAACTACTTTGAATCGGTAAACCCTTTATTTATTTGTCTAATTTCGTTTTATGTTGGGTTTTGTTTGATTCTTTATGTGTATTATTTTGGGTGTGAACTGGCCATTGTTGGGTCTAGTGTTTAGAGACTCCTAACTCTGTTTCTATGGATTCAATTACATATTCTCTTCGGATTTTTTTGTCTATACAAATAATAATGGTGTTATTGAAGTTCTTATCTTTTTTTTCACTGTTTGAAGTTATCGGATTATTGGCTACTTAAGCTCAATTTCAAAATTTTATCTTTCTTGTATGGAAGATGAATAGACAGCACACACAACACCCTTTTGGCTAGTATTTGATCCCAAAGTGCAATATTTATTTATTCCATATTTATTGAAGTCCTTATCTTATGATTATTATCTACTAACAAAGTAATTAGTTCTTAGGACTACAATTTAAGTGGGAGGTGTTTTTCTTTTTCTCTTTATAAATTCAACTTGGTTGTGGCACATATACAATTCTGTTGGTGATAACTTCCTATTGGATGATGTCTAATTAATTTCTAAATTCCAATTAAAACCATTAGTTGCCTACTCAACCACATGTTGAACTTTATTAAAATACTAGCTGTCTTATAAAGGAACTGAATATACGATATGCGATTATGATGTTGAGGATGTTTTTATTTATTTTTTACTTATTAGGTTTTAACTTGTTTTGTGTATACAATAAGACTAGTTGGTATACTATTATTCTTTGAAGTGCTTATATCAACTGCTTAATGCATATTATAGAGGCTACATATATTCTCCATAGGTTCGCTGAGGTGTTATATCTTGATAATATGGCTTCTTGCGAATGTTCTCGCCATGAGTGGATAATGGATGACTTGAAATTAGGAGAAAGAGTATCTAAAGATTCATATGTTTTATCATTGGATAGAGGAGAAAGGAGAATCATCACCAACTCTAATGTGTCAAAAATTCTAAATCACCTAATAGAACAACTCCAATTTGATGAAACATTTCCTAAATCACCCAAAGGGAAGGGCTCCAGTGGTGATGAAATGACCCAACACAAAAGGATAAGAACAACTTCAGAGAACTCCAAAAGTGCTATTTTTAGAAGAGCAGGGGAGGTGATAATAAACAATGTTGTATCCGAGGCCCCCAATAGTGGCAACAAGTCCGGTGACTCATTTCACTATTTAAGCCCGTAAATTGACAGCTCAATCATATCTCGTGTTCAAGATAAGAATATAAAACTAACTAAAATTCTTGATTAATTTATTGAAACATTGGAAAATTTTCTCTTTCTTTGTGTGATTAATTCATGCCATTTTTTTGCTTTCTCAACACACTCACGCTTTTATATAAATAGGTCTCGCACACAAATCATTCAAATAATAATAATGAAGTTGTAGTTGCTTTGTAATAAAATTGTTTAATGTAAAGAAGTTGTAGTCCCCTTATTTAACATCTTATTCTACCATTAATTGTGTGCGAGATTTTTGAATGACAAATCGATTCTTTATTTTGTGGAACGAGGGAGTGAAGTTATTAAGTTGAAAGACTCCAGCAGAAAGTATCATCTTGGTTTATCACAGAAAAACAATTAAACCTGCCATTAAGACTACAATTCAGGAGCAAGACTTTTTGAATCAAAATAATGATTCATGGAGAATATCATATAAACTAACATAATTGTCAAGGCAAATCCATAATTAGCACTTAGCAGTGGGGCATAATCTGATAGAAAAAGCAGCAAATTGAGGAGATACTACTAAACTATTACATTCTTTTGGAGTTCCTGAACAAAAATTCCACTACTGAACTATTACATTCTTTTGTACAGGCAAAAGCAGAAAAACTTGTTTCTTGGAAACCTTCAATGATTGTGGCTTCAGATTTTTGGGAAATGACATCAAGGCCAACATTCAAGCTAATAGATGTAGGTTCTGTCACAAAACTGCAAATCACCCAAACAGTACATAAGCAACCAAAAAATACAAATAACAATATCTGACAAAGAGTAATTACCTGATGCATGCTATGTGTAAGACCCCAACTTTTATAAATAAAGATGAATTTTCTATAAATATTATTTTTGAATATTATGGAATAAATTTGATATAATGTTATAGTTATGGGTAATATTTATAAATTTTGCAAAGTAAGCAAGTTGTTATAAAATATTCGTTTGGTCGGGGAATATTCTTTTTGTTGGGGAATATTCGCATTTACTGACCAATCAATCATTGGTGGACCCCACAACGGAAGTATTGTCGTAGCTAAGAAAACGACAAAATTATCTTTCTATAAAAATAACTACAGAGGTGTTACCGTTAAAACTGTTGAACTACCGGTGGTAAAAAGTACGATGAATACGCGTGGTTGCATAGTAGCACACCAGATTGATTATTGATGCTTACGTAAGAAGTCACTTAGCCATACTCAATTATTGCTACGAAGAATTATTGCATCATATCTCTTATATTATCGATTCAATTATTGTCACAAGATCATCCAGATAATATGTTATATTATTAATTGAGACGACAAGTTATAAATGATTAATAATTGTTGAAAGAGTAAATATGTGTTGATTAAAAATAAAATGATTTGTGGTAATATTTATTCAATCCTTGATGTATATAAAGAGTCTCATTATGAGACATTTGTGGTAAGTTTGATTATTTTATGGGGGCCCATATGTCATCATCTAAGAGTCTCTTCATCAATAAGTAATTACCTTCAATCAATAGTAATTACCTTTGTGAATAGTAATTACCTTCGCCAATAGTAATTACCTTTACCGTACGTCGAATCACTTGTCGTTTCACATTACAAAGCGCCGAACCACTTGTCGTTTTCACATTACGTGCGTCGAACCACTTGTCGCTTCACATTACAAAGCGCCAACCACTTTTCGTTTCACATTACAAAGGCGTCAAACCACTTTTCTTTTCATATCACCACCAATCGTCAAGCCACTTGCCTTTTCACACGGCGAGATGCTAAGCTAGAAATCTTCTATAAATAGAGGCCTAAAGTGCTTCATTATTTTTCACTTAATTCATTCAAGCTATAGAGAGAGAAAGTATAGAGAATAAGAGAGAAAGAAGAAGAGTATTTTGTTACTACACTATCGCAAAGATTCAATCTCCTACTAAAAGTAAGGGGTGTTATTCTTTCTTAATTCATGAAGAGAACTGTTGTTATTCCATTGCTTATTATTCTGTTGAATAACTCAGATAATGCTGGTCTACCCTATACTTGGTGACATTCTTCTATTATTCTATTTGGAACATCCTCGTCTCGCGTGTGTTTTACACCGACCGGTTTCGCTCTTATTATTATTCTGCTGGAACATCCTGCTCATGTGTTTTACACCGACCGGTTTCCGCCTTTATTATTATTCTGCTGGAACATCCTCGTGCATGTGTTTTACACCGACCGGATCCGCCTTTTTATTATTATTCATTGGAACATCCCATCTGTGTGTTTTACGCCGGACTGGTTCCATTCTTTATTATTCTGTTGAACATCCTCGTCTGCATGCGTTTCTGCCGGGACTTGGTTCCGTTATTTATTATTCTGTTGGAATAACTCGCCTGCAAGGCTATCGCATGCATGGTGATTTCTTTTGTTATTCCATTCTTTATTATACCCAATTGGTTAAAACTTTGACTTTCTATACTCCATGAAATTAGTGGAATATCCTCGATATTTGCGCTTCATCCAAAGATCCTTTCATGGAAATATTCTTTTCAAATTCTTGAATTTTACTTTACAAAGCAAAGATCATGTTGACAGTTTGGATGTTATTGGTTCCTAGATAAATTAATTCTTGAACTTGTTTTATTGAATTCTTATATCAGTCATCATCCTCATGTTTAGATATATGTTGAAAGTCATCTGTGGCCTCAGAAGTGCATGATGGACTTGGTATGATTATGACTCGAGACTAGATTATTCTATTAAATTTTTTTTTTAAATAAAAGGAATTTCCTTTATTTATTATTTTGAAATAGTAAGGGTTGATTTGATTAATGTGGATAGTTAAGGGTTAAATACGCAAATATTTCAAAATAAGCAAGTGGTTATAAAATATTCATTTTTGTGAATATTCGTTTGAATATTCGTCATCGTGGAATATTCGTGATTCGTATCGCTTCTGAATATTCGTATTTACGCTAAGCAAAATGCCAGTGGGCCCCATAACTAAAAAGCGATTGATGAAGAAAACGACAAATATAAGTTGGTTAAAAATAACTACAGTAGTTGTTACCAAGTAAGATCGCTGAATACCCCTATGGTTAAAATACAAGAATACGCTGTGGTCGCACAAAGAAGACACCAGATTGCATAAAGATTGTTGAATTATTGATCCTTACGTAAGAAGGCACTACTCAATAATTTTCACAAAGAGTTACCGCTCAATATTTTATTTTATCGATTCAATAATTGTCATATTGATATTTTATATTATCATTGCTTCAATAATTGTCATCGCACAAGATTTCCCATTATCGATCAATAATTCATATTATTTGAATAATATTATTAGATAACATTATTGGCAATGTCTAGAAAGTTCTGCTTCAAGGAGAGGTTTGGTCACCTAATCAAGGCCACCAAGAAGGAGAGATCCTTATCGAAAGCCCCTCTTCCTCGGGAACTACCGTCATAATAAATGTGATTCTCGTAATATTATTTGTGAATAATTAATTATCGATTCATATGATAAGGAAATATTTATTTTATATGAATATAAATGATGGATTTATTTATGTGGTTATTAATGAAGGAATTAATGTTGAGGTGTTTTATCAAGATTTTATCTGATTGAGGTATTAAAATCAAATCGTGGGTTTTAGATATATCATGGGGTTATAATTTTTAATCCGACCGCTGATTGTGGTAATTTTTGGGTATGTTATACATACATAAGTTGAGTATATGTCCACAAATTTTGAACCGTTAAAATGCACGAATGATTTGTTGTGAATTTTAAGAGGTGTTTGATTCTAAATTAGGTTTATAATTGATTTTGGTGGAAAATTCTAGAATTGAGTGGGCCCCACTTGTGGTTGGTGAAAAAATGTGCTGAATTTTATTTCAAATGTGGTGGGTGGCAATAGTAGGTGTAAAGCCATCGTGTAAAGCAGTCAAGTCCGCTTTTACGGCTAACATTTTCCTATAAATAGGGGCTGTTAGAATTGAAAATCACACCGTAAACAAAGTTTTCTCTTTCTCTCTATATTATCGAGCGATTTTGTGAGTATTTAGATACTTTGAGAGTTGTTGCTCAAGATAAGTTTCATTCAAAGATCACTTCCCGACCTTTCCTTCCAAGTAATCGATTCTTTCGAGGTAAGGGATGTTATTTTCTTCTCAAATGATATTATTTCTTCAATATCATTACGTCAAATATCGGTCGAACTTTTTATCAAATTTGGAACTTTTTCATGCTCTGGTTACTATTCATGAGTTACTATTCACGAGTTACTATTCATGAGTTACTATTCACGAAGTTACTATTCACGAGTACTATTCATGAAGCGTGAAAATGTTTTTTTTTGGAATTTCTATCTTTTGTGTGTTGAGTTACTATTCACGATACTAAGACTATTCACGATACTAAGACTATTCACGATACTATTCTATTCAATCAAAAATAAAATTCTTCTTTTCGTCTAAAAATATCTATTCTGATACTAGCTTTGATCAGATCCATGTTTTGATCATTCTCGAATTTTACACCACTACGATTATTTTTGAGGTATTTTTGACGTGGATAAAACCAAAGTACGAATCCTTAATCCTTAATCCTTGTCATTTTGTTTCAATCGATTCGCTTTTTAAAATATTTTTCATCATCCTCGCCTTAAATGATGATATTATTGAATATCTTCGGCCCAGTAGTAAAGATGAATGATTTCAAGAATATCTTTGGCCTTCAGAAAGAATGATTCGATGAATATCAGTGTTTAAAGGTGCAAAGATGAACAGTGTTTAAATGAATACGACCGATCGATGAATATCTTTGGCCTTTAGTGCAAAGATGAACAAAAGTTTTGGCCTTTAGAGATTTAGATGAATACGACCGATTGATGAATATCTTTGGCTCAGAAGTAAAAAGATGAATATTTGATTCGAGATGAATATCGATTGATGTTACAGGATAAAATATCGATGATGGACCGTTAAATTCATAGATTATAGAGATTTCATTCTCTACGTAACTCTTCTATGAATTATTATTTCACGCTAAATATTGATCCGAAACTTGTCATTGCCTATCAGTATTCTATCGATTTTTCCTCGCTGGAGACTAACGATAATTTGTCAGATATTATCTTAGTCATAACATTCTTTACCGGGCTAGTTGAGCTCACCCTTTTCCTTGTTGTTCCATTTTTCTTCTCGTGAGGCGAGAATGTAAATGAGTACTAGCTGGGGTAATGGAATGAAGGTTCTAGAGAGAGTTGTTTAGTAGTCCTCACCATTATTGTAAAAATAATGTATCAATAAATGTGATGAGGATTTATTTGAGTATAAATATTGCTCTGTAAGATAATATTTGTATTTAAACTCACAGCTTTATTGTTGTGATAATAAAGTTGTAGTTGTTTCGCACTCATGTATTTGGCGCACTCTCGTAATGGGTTGGATGGAATGGACCTATTTTGGGGTCGCCACAATGGTATCGTAGCTAGGATACGATCTCCATGCGAGATCGGGAATAGAACTAGAGGGGAGAGACGAGTAAAATCCTTTCGCTAGTGTGTCCTACCTAAGCTTATTTGTTAGTCGGTCAAGATATAGGATATTATGTGATTGATTTCCTTAATTAACCCTTGTTTTATGACAAGAATTGAGAATGTCGAATCGAGAATATTAATAATAGTGGTGTAAATGAGACCGTGGAGATGCCTCAGATTTAACAACGAGGAGAACGTGCAACAACAGTCGGGCAATGTACCTCCCGTGAATAACACCACCGAAAGCGATGATGAACGAGGGATGTTTAGAAGCTTTTTGCAGCTCATGCAAAATCGCATTTAGGGAGACTCGTGTTCAAAATACAGTGAGGAGATGATAGCAAATTACGGGTGGTCACAAATGCAAGCAGCTTCAAAGAGTCGGGACCACCGTACTTCGGGAAAGCCGATCCGATCATGGCGAAAACATGGGTCAAGCAAATTACCAAGATATTCGATGTCTCGATGCACGAAGGAACAGAAAGTTCCATTCGCTACTTTTATGTTCCGCGGCGAGGCAGACATCATCGGGGAATCAGGAAGCGCACTCCATTCACCGCACTCAAAGATGTCATGGGAGACGCTTTCAAATAGCTCAATGACAAGTACTTCCCGAAAGTATTCGGCTATACGAAGGAAGTGGAGTTTATTAGATCGAGCAGTAATAACACGACGGTGTCCCAAAGACGAGGCGGTTCATGGAGTTATCCGTGTTCAGCACCTCATTCGTGGAGAATGAGGAACGATGACGCGATGTTTCGAGAGGTTTGAAACCCTCATATACGCCAAGATCTCATTTCTCATAAATTTTCTCTATTCATTCAGATGTTGTAAATGTGGCTCATTGTTAGAAATGAGATAACGAAAGCGCTCAACCGAGGGACCATAACCAGATCATACCAAAGATAAGCAATAATCGTAATAACGATAACCAAAGGGAGAAAGAAGAATACGGACAAAGGCGTGAACCACTCCGTGGTAATCGTGGCCATGAAAATAGAAGAAGCGAGTCCAGGGAGGAGATTTTAAAAGAGGAGATTCAACAACCACCATTCAAAGACGCCAACACCAAAGGGCAAACCGGTTCCAAGGGGAGGAGAAAGACCACCGGTCACAAGTTACAAATGCGGAAAGAGGGATATATCACCCAAACCGCCCACAACAGCTTTAAGGTATGCTATAATTGTGGAAAAGAAGGACATATCGCCGAGATCAGACGATATCGAAACCCAGTGCAATGGGAAATGGTGACTCAAAAGGATGTCCTGTAAAAGTCAAAGTCAACGATTCTCGAAGAGCGCTTGTCGCGACCATCAAAATACGAGGAACCCGAACGGTTAGCACGTTAAGTTAATTATAAATTTCATGAAGTTTATACCTTACTAGATACCGGCTTCTACCCATTCTTTTATCTCTTTGCTTGCGCCAACGCTTGAACTCGACTACGAGAAATTAGATTTCGACCTATTTATGGAGACTCTGCTAGAGAAACTTTCATTACATCCGTTGTTTAAAAAATCTTGCTTGATTCAAGTCAGGCACCATTACATTACCGTTAACCTTATTTCTTTAAAGATATTTGCTTTTGGGGATTTTAAGGTTAACTACTCATCACGCCAAAATTGATTGCTTTTGTAAGGTCATTAGTTTTCATATTCCTAAGCAACCTCGTTATTCAATTCAAGCAATCAAACCATCAGAGTCAAACATTTTCATATCAAGCCATGAAGTCATTCGCTTATTACTTGATGTCAAGTTTTCTTAGTCCATGTTATGGATTTGAATAAAGACACGCCGATTTGAATAATATTCTTGTTGTTATTGATTTTTCCCGACGATTTCAAGAAGAATTTATCGCTTACTCCCAAAGATCGATATTAAATTTTGTATCGACTTTGAACCCTAGACAAAACTCATTTCTAAAATCTCATATCGAATGGCTCCTATTGAACTTCGTGAGTTAAAAATTCAACTATAGAATTTGGTACATGAGCCTTTATCTTGCGACTTCCTTTCAGGAATTCACCTGCCGCATTCTCCGTAGGGGACGCCATATTCGCAAGCGATAAGAAATCGATAGTGTCATTGTGACGTGCTATCCAAGGTCGATATGAGTCACAGCTTGAGAACAACCTAAGTCAAGAATCGAAATACGTAGCTTTTCAGGCTTAGTTGGTTATTATCGAGATTCGTCAAGGATATTCTCGAATCGCTATTCCATTAACGTAGTCGACTCAGAGAGATACAAAATTCAAATGGAGCAAGGAATGTGGGAAGAGCTTCAAGAACTCAAGAGGAGACTCATTTCAAAGATATGTTCTCACCATGCCATCCTCGAAAAGTTTAACGTGGTAGCCGACGTGTTGAGTAGAAGATCGTATACAAGTACGAAAGTACGATATCACAAAGACTAATTTCGTATAATATACAAATAATAGAGATGGAGATGAAAACTCTAGGTACCCACGTGATGATATACGAAGTACGTGATGATATACGAGTATAATCGATTTTAATCGATAAAGTTAAAGTCGCTCAAGCTACACACCGGAGTCGATGAATTTGAAGAAGGAGGTGCAAGAAGTTGTATTTTAAAAGCGAGAATCGGTGAGGTGAGGAAAGCTCAAACCTTCGATTTATTAATCCATTTGAAATTCTCGATCGAATAGAACTCGTGGCCTATAGACTGCTTTTACCACCAAGTACGACGCGTGTTCATAACGCTTTTCACGATCGATGTTACGTAAATATGTGGACGACCCAAACACGCTATCGAAGTTAGAACCCACGAGATAGCCAAGACTTAACGATGAGGAGGTACCACAAGATTTTGATAGAAAGAACAATGTCCTATGTATCGAGGTTATACCATAAGTTAAAGTTTTGTGGAGAAACCATGCTATCGAGGAAATGACCGAGTTGAAACGAAAATGAAAGCGAGGTATCTTTACCTTTTCAAACACTGTGTACGTGACGCCAATTTCGAGGACTTAAATTTCATAAGGAGGAGGTCAGAAGACCCCTCAAATTTTTTAAATAAAAAGGAATTTCCTTTATTTATTATTTTGAAATAGTAAGGGTTGATTTGATTAATGTGGATAGTTATGGGTTAAATACGCAAATATTTCAAAATAAGCAAGTGGTTATAAAATATTCATTTTTGCTTTGGAATATTCGTTTGGTCGTGGAATATTCAGATCGCGTCAGAATATTCGCATTTACCATAGCATGCCCATGTGTGGGGCCCATAACTGAAAGCGATTGATGAAGAAAAACGACAAATATAAGTTGGTTAAAAATAACGCCAGTAGTTGTTACATGTAAGACCGCTGAATACCCGTAATGGTTAAAATACAAGAATACGCTGGGTCGCACAAAGAAGACACCAGATTGCACAAAGATTGTTGAATTATTGATCCTTACGTAAGAAGGCACTACTCAATAATTTTCACATGAAGTTATCGCTCAATATTTTATTTTATCGATTCAATAATTGTCATATTGATATTTTATATTATCATTGTTCAATAATTGTCACCGCATAAAGATTTCCCATTATCGATCAATAATTCATATTATTTGAATAATATTATTAGATAACATTATTGGCAATGTCTAGAAAGTTCGCCTAAGGAGAGGTTTGGTCACCTAATCAAGCGCTACCAAGAAGGAGAGATCCTTATCGAAAGCCCCTCTTCCCGGAACTACCGTCATTGTCATAAATGTGATTCTCGTAATATTATTTGTGAATAATTAATTATTGATTCATATGATAAGGAAATATTTATTTTATATGAATATAAATGATGGATTTATTTATGTGGTTATTAATGAAGGAATTAATGTTGAGGTGTTTTATCAAGATTTTATCTGATTGGAGGTATTAAAATCAAATCGTGGGTTTTGAGATATATCATGGGGTTATAATTTTTAATCCGACCGCTGATTGTGGTAATTTTTGGGTATGTTATACATACATAAGTTGAGTATATGTCCACAAATTTTGAACCGTTAAAATGCACGAATGATTTGTTGTGAATTTTAAGAGGTGTTTGATTCTAAATTAGGTTTATAATTGATTTTGGTGGAAAATTCTAGAATTGAGTGGGCCCCACTTGTGGTTGGGTGAAAAATGTGCTGAATTTTATTTCAAATGTGGTGGGTGGCAATAGTAGCGTAGTAAAGCCATCAGTAGCAGTGTCAAGTCCGCTTTTACGGCTAACATTTTCCTATAAATAGAGGGCTAAGTTAGAATTGAAAATCACACCGTAAACAAAGTTTTCTCTTCTCTCTATATTATCGAGCGATTTTGTGAGTATTTAGATACTTTGAGAGTTGCTGTCAAGATAAGTTTCATTCAAAGATCACTCCCAACCTTTCCTTCCGGCAGTAATCGATTCTTTCGAGGTAAGGGATGTTATTTTTTCAAATGATATTATTTCTTCAATATCATTATGTCAAATATCGATTGGAACTTTTATCAAATTTGAACTTTTTCATGCTCTGGGTTACTATTCATGAGTTACTATTCACGAAGTTACTATTCATGAGTTACTATTCACGAAGTTACTATTCACGAAAGTACTATTCATGAAGCGTGAAAATGTTTTTTTTCAGGAATTTCTATCTTTTGTGTCTGAGTTACTATTCACGATACTTGACTATTCACGATACTAAAGACTATTCACGTATACGGCAGACTATTCAATCTAAAAATAAAATTTTTTTTTCGTCTAAAAATATCTATTCGATACTAGCTTTGATCAGATCCATGTTTTGATCATTCTCAATTTTACACCACTATGATTATTTTTGAGGTATTTTTGACATGGATAAAACCAAGTACTAATCCTTAATCCTTAATCCTTGTCATTTTGTTTCACCGATTCGCTTTTTAAAATATTTTTCATCATCCTCGCCTTAAATGATGATATTATTGAATATCTTCGCCCGTAGATGAAAGATGAATGATTTCAAGAATATCTTTGGCCTGTAGAATAGTAAAGATGAATTAAATGAATTTTCTGACCGATGAATATCTTCGGCCTCAGGCAAAGATGAACAGTGTTTAAATGAATACGACCGATCGATGAATATCTTTGGCCTTTAGTGCAAAGATGAACAGTGTTGAGATGAATACGACCGATTGATGAATATCTTTGGCCCAGAAAGCAGCAAAGATGAATATTTGATTCGAGATGAATATCGATTGATGTTACAGTGATAAAATATTGATGATGGATCGTTAAATTCATAGATTATAGTAGATTTCATTCTCTACGTAACTCTTCTATGAATTATTATTTCACCGCGAATATTGATCCAAACTTGTTGTCTATTGTATTCTATCGATTTTTCCCCTCGCTGGAGACTAACGATAATTTGTTGTATATTATCTTAGTCATAACATTCTTTACCGGGCTAGTTGAGCTCACCCTTTCCTCGTTGTTCCATTTTTCTTCTCGTGAGGCGAGAATGTAGCGAAGTACTAGTGCTGGGTATGGAATGAAGGTTCTAGAGAGAGTTGTTTAGTAGTCCTCACCATTATTGTAAAATAATGTATCAATAAATGTGATGAGGATTTATTTGAGTATAAATATTGTCTAAAGATAATATTTGTATTTAAACTCACAGCTTTATTGTTGTGATAATAAAGTTGTAGTTGTTTCGCATCATGTATTTGGCGACTCGTAATGGGTTGGATGGAATGGACCTATTTTGGGGTCGCCACAATAATCATGTACCGTAATGTTACAAATGATGTGGTAAAAATCCTCGATGTGTAGTAGTGCATTGATGGACATTGTTGGCACGATCATGACCATTAATGAATACACAAATATTCTCGGCCCGTAGTGCATGAATAATTGTGGTCGTGATACTAAAGAATATCATCGTCAGAAAGTGCGGGTGATTCGATGATGTGGAATATTTATTAAAGTCGAGTCTCAAATTTATAATAAAGATGATGAAAAAACCTTTTAAATCATAAAAGATAGTAGATTTTATTTTCTACTTGACTCTTTTAATGGATCATTTGTTCACCGCAGCTTAAACTTGATGTTTATTATATTTTATCGCTTTAACATCATTGAAGGCTATTGATAATTTATTCTCGCATTATCTTAGTCATAATATTTCTTATCGGGCTAGTTGAGCTCACCCTTTCTTTCACCGTTCTCTTCAGAAATGAGAATATAGTCGGGACGAGCCTGGGAACGGAGTAATGGCCCGTAGAGGATAAGATTAGTAGTCCTCACTATTCTCGTGAAATAAAGGTGATAATAATTGTAATGAGGACTCCTTTTGAGTTTGTATAATATCTAGTAGATAATATTTGTATTCAAACTCACAGCTTTATGTCAGATTGCATACCCACAATTATATTAAGAAGTTGTATTTAAATTTCGTACCACGATCCGACTACCCAAGATGGGTGATGTATACCTAATTTTGGGGGCGCCACAATTAGTATCGTAGCTTAGGGATATGATCCCCAAGCTAAGATGTGAGAATAGTACAGGAGGGGAGAGACGGGAATACCTTCGCTAGTATGACCTACCTAAGTTTATGTTTATTTTATTGGTTGGTCGTAAGATAGGGATAATTTGTTACACGTCAATTAACCTTTTGTTTTGTGGCAATATCTCGAAAATGACATCCGAGAATGTTGAGAATAACAATGGAGCACAGCGCGATCGCCGATTCACCACATATCAATAATCGTGATAATGTGCATCAGGAAGGCGACAATCCTCATGCAAACAACAACACTGACCAAATGATGAATGATCAAATGTTCAGAGGCTTTATGCAATTTATGCAACAGCAGGCGAGAGCGACTCTTATCCAAAACGTAGGTGGAAACACGGAAAACTCTCGGGCGGTCACCGCTAAACAATTCAAGGAGTTGGGACCACCGGAGTTTAAGGAGAGCCAAAACCACTTCTCGGTGGAAGCATGGATAAAGCAGATTACCAAGATATTTGATGTCTTGGGATGCTCCGAGGAGCAAAAGGTTCCTTTTGCGCTTTTATGTTGCGCGGAGAGGCAGACATCGGTGGGAATTCCAGAAACGTACTCAACTCCGGCCAGATCAATATATCTTGGGAGAAGTTCCAGAGTCGTTCAACGACAAATACTTTCCCGAAAGTATTCGCCATACGAAGGAGAGTGGAGTTTATCAAGTCGAACAAAACAATACGACCGTGTCGCAATACGAGGCAAAATTTGCGAGTTATCACGGTTTAATATTCCATTTGGTGGATAATGAAGAGAGAATGGCGCTAATGTTTTTAAGAGGTTTGAAGTCGAGATACGCCAACATCTTATTTCTCATAAACCGTGTTTGTATTCGAGATGTTGTAAATAGGGCTCAGCTTAGTGAGCGCGATAATGAGTCAACGCAACTAAAAGAGAGCAAAATTAAAAAAATTATAATACCAAATGAGAGTAGTCATCGAGCAAAGGACAACAAGCGTGGAGGGAATCAACAGCCAAATATGGTAACCACTTCGGGGTAATCGTACAAAACAATAAGAATGGACATTTCAAGAAAAGGAGATTCAACAATGATGAAAGACGCCAAGACCAAAGACCCGTTGTTAAGGAAGGAGAAAGACCACCTATCATATGCTTCAAATGCGGAGGAGAGGACACATCACCAAATCGCGCATGCCATCCAAAGCATGTTATAATTGTGGAAGAGAAGGTCACTTAAGCTCGATTTTGTCGCCATCAAGACAAATTCACTAGGATGGAGGCACCAAAGGTCATCCCCGTAAAAGTCAAAACCGGTAGTGCAAGGGGAGAGCGTTTGTTGTGACCTCCCAAAGAGCAAGGAAACCCGAATGAGGTCATCACGGTAAGCTTATCATAAACTCTAATGAAGTCTATACTTTATTTGATACCGGTTCTACCCATTCTTTTATTTCTCCTACTTGCGCCATCGATTAAATTCGACTCGAGAAATTAGACTTTGACTTATCTCGTGAAACTCCGCTTGGGAGAAACCTTCATTACATCCACCGCTTATAAGTCTTGTTTGGTTCAAATCGGTACCTCACATTACCGTCGATCTTATTTCATTAAAAATACTTGCATTTGACGTGATTCTGTGGATTGATTGTTAACTACTTATCATGCAAAAATTGATTGTTTTCGTAAGGTCATTAGCTTTCATATTCCTAATCAACCTATTATGCTAATTCAAACGACCAAACCATTAAAATCAATCACGGTTATCTCAAGCCATAAAGCTATTCGCTTATCAAAAACGGATGTCAAGCTTTCTTAGCTCATGTCACGATTTAAACAAAAATACGCCGCTTTTGAACGATATTTCTATTGTTAATAAATTTCCGACGATTCCCCAAGAACTTCCCCGCCTACCCCCGAGCGTGAAATTGAATTTTGTATCGACCTTGAACCCTAGACAAAACCTATTTCCAAAGCCCCATATCGAATGGCTCCTATCAACTTCGTGAGTTAAAGACCCAACCGCAGGAATTGTTAGACATCGGCTTTATTCATCCTAGTACTTCTCCTCGGGGTGCCCTGCTCTATTCGTGAAGAAGAAAGATGGGAGTATGCGACTTTGTATTGATTATCTGGAGTCAAATCATGTCACCATCAAAAATAGGTATCCATTGCCACGTATTGATGACCTATTTGACCAACAGCAAGGAGCCAAATTCTTTTCAAAGATCGATCTTCGCTCCGGATATCACCAATTGAAGATTAGAACCACCGACATTCCAAAGACTTTTTAACTCCTATGCGGGCATTATGAATTCTTAGTCATGTCCTTTGATCGACTAATGCTCCGCCGCCTTCATGGATATGATGAACCGAGTATTCAAGGAATATTTAGATCACTTTGTGGTCGCTTTTATTGATGACATCCTTATTTATTCCAAAAGCCGTGAAGATCATGAGCAACACTTGAGGTCGACACTCCAAAAGCTTCGTGAATATAAGCTTTATGCCAAGTTGAAGAAATGTGAGTTTTGGCTTGAAGAAGTAGCATTCCTTGGGCACGTGGTATCAAGTCATGGAATATCTATCGACCCAAAGAAAGATCAAGCTATTCAAAGTCGGGAACAACCTAAATCGATGATCAAGTAACGTAGCTTTCTTGGTTTAATTTGGTTATTATCTGAGATTCGTGGAAGGATTTTCTCGAATCGCTACTCCATCGACTCAAATTGACTCGAAAAGATACAAAGTTCTATTGGAGCGAAGAATGTGAGAAGAGTTTTCAAGAACTCAAAAGGAGACTTATTTCAAAGACTGCTCGCTCGACAATACCATCCGCTCTTGAGGGATTTGTCATCTACAAAGATGCTTCTCGCAAAGGGTTGGGATGTGTTCTCATGCAACATGGAAAAGTTATAGCCTTATGCCTCGCGACAACTCAAAGAATATGAGAGGAATTATCCTACTCATGATCTAGAGATGGCATTTGTTGTCTCTTCAGACTTAAAATTTGGAGGCATTACTTGTATGGGGAGAAAGTGGAGATCTTTACTTGATCATAAAACCCTCAAATATTTCTTCACTCAAAAGGAACTCAACATGCGACAACGACGCTGGCTTGAACTGCTGAAAGATTATGATCATACCATCCAATACCATCCTCGAAAAGCGAACGTAGTAGTAGACGATTGAGTAGAAAGATCATATGCAAGCACGAAAAGCGATATTGTCAACGCAAAGGCCCATTTTGTGTGACTTGCAAAGGATGGAGATAGAGTTAAAGACTCAGGACGCATGTGATGATAATGCGAGTATACGAGTAGAACCGACTTTTAATCGATAAAGTTAAAGTCGCTTCAAGCTTACGGACTTCGAGCCGATGCGTATGAGGAAGAAAGTGCAAGAAGGTGCTATCGCCGCAAGCAAGAATCGATGAAGAAGGAATACTTGAGTCAACTCCACACTTTGTGTTCCTAACGACCTCGATTTAAAGTATAATATCATGATGGAGGCGCATAACACACCATTTGCAATCCATCTCGAGAGTACCAAAATGTATCATGATATTCGCCATACATTTTGGTGGAGCAATACGAAGAGAGAGATAGCGCCGCTTATCTCAAGGTGTCTAACTTGTCAACGAAGTTAAAGCGAGCATCAAGTACCAAAAGGTCCATCAGAACCACTTGAAATTCCGTAATGGAAGTGGGAGCACATTACCATGGATTTCAAGCACGGCCTTCCTAAGGTTTCTCAAGGCATTGATGCGATTTGGGTCATTGTTGATAGATTGACCAAGTCCGCTCATTTCTTACCGATACGAGAAACTTATACACTTGAACGCCTTTGCTCGTCAGATGTACATAAACGAGATTGTAAGATCGCATGGTATGCCGGTATCCATAGTTTCGATCGAGACCCAAGATTCACTTCACGATTTTGGGTTAGTTTGCAAAAAGCTATGGGCACAGACTTCACGATTTAGCTTCGGCGATATCATCCTCGCATTTGACGGACAATGGAGAGGACTATTCAAACTCTCAAGATCTATTAAGACTTTGTGTCCTTGATTTCAAGGGAGTTGGGACAAGTTCTTACCATTGGTGGAGTTTTCCTACAACAACAGCTTATCAAGCAAGTATCGGCATGGCTCCATTCAAGCGTTGTATGGAAGAAAGTGTCGCTTCCAAAGATGCTAGGGATGAGGTGGGTGAAGCAACGTTGTTGGGACCGAGTTGGTACGTATGACTACTAAAAGATTCAAACGATCCGACAACGTATAAAAAACCTCACAAAATCGATAAAAGAGTTATACCGATCTTCATCGAAAGGACGTGGAATTCGATATAGAGATCATGTGTTGTTAGAGTTGCTCCATGGAAAGGAGTTACAAGATTTGGAAAGAGAGGAAAACTTAATCCTCGATTCATCTGGTCCATTTTTAATCCTCGATCGAGTAGGAACTGTGGCCTATAGACTCGCTTTTACCGCCAAATATGTCTCGTGTTCATAACGCTTTTCACATATCCATGTTACGTAAATATGTGAAAGACCCGAACCATATTATTGAAAGTTAGAACCGGATGAAATAATGCGGAAGATTTGACGTATGAAAGAGGTTCCTGCTCAAATTTTGATATAAAGGAACATATTCTACGCCCAAGGTTATACCTCAAGTCAAAGTTTTGTGGAGGAACCACGATGTTGAGGAAATGACTTGGGAGTTAGAATCAAATGAAATCAAGGTATCCTTACCTCTTCGACATACCAGTATCGCATTCTAATTTCGAGGGCTTAAATTTCATAAGAAGGGAGGTTGTAAGACCCCAACTTTTATAAATAAAGATGAATTTTCTATAAATATTATTTTTGAATATTATGGAATAAATTTGATATAATGTTATAGTTATGGGTAATATTTATAAATTTTGCAAAGTAATCAAGTTGTTATAAAATATTCGTTTGGTCTGGGAATATTCTTTTTGTCGGGAATATTCGTGACGACTTTACTCAATCATTGGTGGACCCCATTAATGGAAGTATTGTCGTAGTTAGAAAACGACAAAATTATCTTTCTATAAAAATAACTACAGAGGTGTTACCGTTAAAACCGTTGAACTACCCTGGGTAAAAGTACAAGAATACACGTGGTTGCATAAGAGCACACGGTATTGATTATTGATGCTTACGTAAGAAGTCACTTAGCTATACTCAATTATTGCTATAAAGAATTGCGATCATATCTCTTATATTATTGATTCAATTATTGTCACAAAGATCATCCTCATATAATATGTTATATTATTAATTGAGACGACAAGTTATAAATGATTAATAATTCTTGAAAGAGTAAATATGTGTTGATTAAAAATAAAATGATTTGTGGTAATATTTATTCAATCCTCGATGTATATAAAGAGTCTCATTATGAGACATTTGTGGTAAGTTTGATTATTTTATGGGGGCCCATATGTCATCATCTAAGAGTCTCTTCGTCAATAGTAATTACCTTCACAATAGTAATTACCTTTACAGACGTCGAACCACTTATCGTTTCACATTACAAAGGCGCCGAACAACTTGTCGCTTTCACATTACAGACGTCGAACCACTTGTCGTTTCACATTACATGCGTCGAACCACTTGTCGCTTCACATTACAAAGCGCCAAACCACTTTTCTTTTCACATCACCAAATTCAAGCCTCTTGCTTTTCACACGGCAGGCTTAAGCTAGAAATCTTCTATAAATAGAGGCCTAGTGCTTCATTATTTTCACGAATTCATTCAAGCTATAGAGAGAGAAAGTATAGAGAGAATAAGAGAGAAGAAGAAGAGTATTTTGTTACTACACTATCTTGCAAGATTCAATCTCCTCCTAAAAAAGTAAGGGTGTTATTCTTTCTTAATTCATGAAGAGAACTGCTGTTATTCCATTGCTTATTATTCTGCTGAATAACTCAGATACGCTGGATTTACCCTATACTTGGTGACATTCTTCTATTATTCTCATTGGAACATCCTCACTTATGTTTTTTTACACCGCACTGGTTCCGTTCCGCTTTATTATTATTCTGCTGGAACATCCTGCTCGCAGTGTTTTACACCGGACCGGTTCCGCTTTTATTATTATTCTGTGGAACATCCTCATGTCATGTGTTTTACGCCGGACCGGTTCCATTCTTTATTATTCTGTTGAACATCCTTGTCTGCATCGCTTTTACGCCGACTTCGGTTTCGTTATTTATTATTCTCGCTGGAATAACTCGCCTGCATGTGCTCATCGTCGATGCATGGTGATTTCTTTTGTTATTCCATTCTTTATTATACCCAAATTGGTTAAAACTTTGACTTCTATACTCCATGAAATTAGTGGAATATCCTCGATATTTGCGCTTCATCCAAAGATCCTTTCATGGAAATATTCTTTTCAATATTCTTGAATTTTACTTTACAAAGCAAAGATCATGTCGATAATTTGATGTTATTGGTTCCTAGATAAATTAATTCTTGAACTTGTTTTATTGAATTCTTATATCATTGTCATCATCCTCATGTTTATATTATGTTGAAAGTCATCTCGTGGCCCAGTAGTGCATAGATGGACTTGGTATGATTATGACCAGAGACTATTCGCATAAATCACGATACCGTAATGTTACAAATGATGTGGTAAAAATCCTCGATGGGTCAGTAGTGCATTGATGGACGCTTGTTGGCATGATCATGACCATTAATGAATACACAAATATTCTCGGCCCGTAGTGTATGAATAATTGTGGTCGTGATACTAAAAGAATATCCTCGGCAGAAGTAGTGTGGGGTGATTCGATGATGTGGAATATTTATTAAAGTCGAGTCTCAAATTATAATAAAGGATGAAAAACCTTTAAAATCATAAAAGATAGTAGATTTTATTTTCTACTGACTCTTTTAATGGATCGCTTGTTCACCGCAGCTTAAACTTGATGTTTATTATATTTTATCGCTTTAACACTGTTGAAGGCTATTGATAATTTATTCTACATTATCTTAGTCATAATATTTCTTCTCGGGCTAGTTGAGCTCACCCTTTCTTTCACCGTTTCTTCAGAAATGAGAATATAGCCGGGACGAAGTCTGGGAACCGAGTAATGGCCCGAGGATAAGATTAGTAGTCCCTCACTATTCGTGTGAAATAAAGTGATAATAATTGTAATGAGGACTCCTTTTGAGTTTGTATAATATCTAGTAGACAATATTTGTATTCAAACTCACGCTTTATGTCAGATTGCATACCGACAATTATATTAGTAAGTTGTATTTAAATTCTGTACCATGTATCTGACTACCCAAGATGGGTGATGTATACCTAATTTTGGGGGCGTCACACTATGCATATTGTTTGACAAAGAGTAATCATATTTGCAACAAGAAATTTGCTAACAAAAAATATTATGAAAATAAAAAGAGGAATGTATGGTCAAATACAATTCTTGGGAAGCAAAAATCCTTGCATACACAGAGAAAAAACTATAATACGATAAGTAAAATCAAACACAGGAACTGGATATATGTAAGGTGCAAAGTATAATTACCAACTCTAGTTACATTAATCAGATTCTGGTAAACAAAGATGCAGAACCTTTGTGTCTGGTCCTCAATTGGCAAAGAACAACATGATATTTATGTATATTCTTTCGTCCCTTTTTCATTTGGACACTTTATGTTTAGGCAAATTGAGTACACATGTTAACATATATAAGAAGCCTTCAGATATTGGTGTCTAAAGATGCAAGAATTTGTTTAATGGTTGGCAATGACATCCAGAGTGTAAAGGTTGCATAATTCGTAAAGGAATTCTAACCATATCTATAAAGTTATCAATAAGTGAGATGGGGGTTTTAGGAATTCTAACCATATCTGTATGTTATTTTAGAAAACAGTCTCAGTAGACATTGTTGACAATGCCGTAAATAAAGATTGAAAAAGCAATGTCGAAACTAATGTAACGATGAAAAAGTCTCTAAACCCAAACAGTAATTCGCCTTCTAATGACTCACTCCACATTTACCAATACTTTCAAAATAAAAAACGATTTAAAATTCACTCAATGTTCCAAATTTATCATTCACTAGAAATGGCGCTAAAGCTAAACCCACTTTTATTGAATCATTTGGTTAAATTGGAAAGTGAAAACTTTACTAAAAAGTATAATATTTTCTTAAAATTTGGGCTCTCACTGGGGTAGGGATAACAAAGATAATTTCTCAATCAAAATTATACATATCGGTTTAAAATTACTTATTATGGACTATATCAATTATTCTCAATTATTATTTGTATAGACAAAAAATTCAAGAAGAAGATGTAATTGAATCCATAGAAACAGCGAGTTAGAGTCTATAAACACTGCAGACCAATGGCCGCTTCACACCCAAAATAATACCTATAAAAAATCAAACAAAACCCAACATAAAACGAAATTAGACAAATAAAGAAATGATTTACCGATTCGAAGTAGGTTAGGTTCCGATTGTCAATTTCTTCGTTCGATCCCGATTTGAAGAAGAAATTGAGAAGAATCGATTTGGGGCTGGTTTCTTTCTAGGGCTTCATTCTTCTGCTTCCTTCGTTCAATTGAGAAGACTTCTGCTCCTTCATTTAATTGTTTTTCGCAAGACTTCTGCTCCTTTCGTTCAAAAAATTGAGAAGAATTGATTTGGCTGCTTTCTTTCTAGGTCTCCATTCTTCGCGTGTTTTTCTGGACGACGAAGTGTGTCGTGAGCGAGGAGAGAGAAGTTAAAAAAAACAAGCGAGTTTAAATAATTATGCTCTTTAAAAATTTCTACTCTTTAAAACTTCTGCTCTTGAGATTTCCTCTATTATTATATATGTCATGACTTATTTATATAAGGATTTCACTTCTGGTTTGGACCGATCATATCGAAGGAGTATATCATAGTATCATGTTAAAAATGGCTTTGTATCATTGGATTATTTTATCCAACAAACTATATATCTATGAATTGAATTAATGATCTTCATGCTACCTTTCTTCAATTTCTATGTTAAATAAAATACAGATTAGGATTTCCTTAATTATACATTTATTAATTCAATCTTAATTAATTTCTTCATTTTCTATGTTAAATAAAATAAGTTATACATTTATTCAATTTCAATACTACTTATAACGATACCAACAATAACACGTACGTACAATTATTTAAGATAAGTGTTATTAATTAATTATGGTGTATTTAATTTGAGAATTAATTAAAATTGAGTGAGAAATCCTAATCCTAATCCTCATATATAATATATAAGCTTATTTATTTGTTATAAATAAATATAAAGATAATTGAATGATAAAACTTGCTTGACAAACTTATATCTCGTCTTGGTAGAAATCATATGATCCTTCCTTATCTTGGATTTCGAATCAAACTACTCTTCCTCCTCCTCTCATTAAAAAGAGTCTTACTGCACTAACAACCGGAAGAGGATTTTCTAGATGGGCAGCATGCCCGCAGTTGAGAATTTCCACTGTTTCATGAGCTGCCAAGTATTTCCCTTCGCTCCTTGCGCAACACATTTCATGAGCGATTCTCTTGAACTTTTCATCTCTCTCTCCATAAATGATCAGAAGGGGTAGTTTGCAGTGCTTTAGGTCTTCCCACAGTGGCCTATCATGCCAAGCCAAATGTTAAACAACTTGTATGTAGTGTAATGCATTGACTAATTCTATTGATGCAAAGAAAGTTTTAATAAATATACAAACAAACTTACGCCTGTCTTCCAATACTTAAATCAGAGAGAACTTCTGCAAGAGCATGAACATCATCATGCTTCAAGCGGCTGCTAACTATCTGCTTAAACTTTGGATGGTCTCTTAAGCTATAAAATATATTAAAAAAAACAAGTACTTGGGCAGTTTAAAAAAAAGAAAAAGAAAAAAGAGGGTAGAACCTCAAATCTGAGCATAACTAAAGCCATGGAGAAGCCCATTATTACCTATTCCACATCTCTCCAGCATACCAAGTGTCGAGAAAGAGCTCTAACCCATGTGCAACAAGTGAGCATGCCCTAGAATCATCTTTAACCCTCCGAATCTTTCTAGCTAAGCCATCTTTCAATCCAGGGCTTCCAGATATAATGACGGCTCCTTCAACCTTGAATAAAAAATATTACAATTTCATTCACTGCTCGATTTACCCTGCTCAAGTAAACATCTACAGTATCCTCCATTACCTTATCACTGCATCTCAGGGCCATGTATAGAGCAATCCTGGCCCCCATTGAGTATCCAACTAATGTAACTTTTCCCGGGGTGATAGAACTAAGCAACTTGCATAATATGTCTGCAACTACCTCAATTGAGAAACAAGGTTCTTCTGCTGTCCCATTACCGGTCAAATCTTGCATCATTGATCTTCCATGGCCAGGGAGGTCAACCGCAATGCACCTTGCACATCCTGAGATGGCCTTCATGATAGGAATCCAGTCTTCACTAGTTCCAAGGAAGCCATGAAGAAACATGACGACATTATTCTGCATCACCATAACCATGGATGAGCAAGCAAGTAAATATGGGGGCATAACTTTAAGGACCCAAATTCAGTATTCCTAAGCTATTTAAGCTAAGACTAGCAATTCATTAGCCAGATTAGATATTACCATGGGTTTAGATGTGAAAAACCTAGTTCGTCCATTCAGCATGAATACAAGAATTAGTAATAGTTCAATAATTTAGATACGTGCACCCATCTTTAACTGTGTAGCCCAATTGAGCATAGTCAGAACTGTCACATGCACAAGTTACGGGTATTTCCTAGTTCTCTGGACGCAGATTCAGCAGATTGGACTAATGGATGTGATACTAGTTGAAAACAAAAAACAAATTATATCGATAATTTAAAATAATAGATTTTCTTACATCAACAATTTGTCCAATTTCTTGCACATTGATGGACATTGATAAACCCTCTAGATCAACTGTTAACTGATAATTATGAACTTGCTCCCCAGTATTCTTGCTAATGATAGAATTCTGATTGATTTGAAAGTTTCTTAAGAGTTGACCAGCATCAGCAACAGAGGCTTCCATAGAGCCACTATATGGATTACGACCAATACTAAGAGGTACATTGGTTACATCTTCTTTTAACCAGCGGTAGGTTCCAAGACCATGTGCTACAAGTACTGCTGGTTCCTTGTTCATCACTTCACATATATCTGCATTTTGCAACTCAAGATAGCAAGAAAACTGAATATAAGCCGACAAACCAAGGCCACTTTCAAATGCAGCGCTGACAACAGTCATCTTCCCCTGATGCTGAGCCCATCGTGCAATCATTGCTGCATTTTCAAAGCCCCCAACAACACTTGGTTTGATGACCTGGAAAGATAGTTATTACAACCCAAATCAGGTTCTACCAAATGATATTCCGATGACCTAAAAAGCTCTACAAATCCCTGTCATGAGACACTAAGGCCACAGAAGAACTTCAGTTATAGTGGTTGAGAATCTATCAAACTTGCGGAACTCTGTCTATTTTTATTTTATTTTTCAATTTTTTTTATTTTTATTTTTGTGGTGTAATCATTTCATGTTTCTGATGAAAAAGTGTAACTCTTCATCTTACATAAAAAGCTTTATAACTTTAGGTATTATATTTAGACAAACTACGTTCACCATATTGTTAGAAGCCTAACTAGAAGCAAGTTTAATTGCTGAGAACAGTAGTATGTAGTTTGTCTTAATGTGTAAGAAATATATACAGTTATGCACAAAACATTCTTCTGCTTGGATAGTTCTACGTAGTAACTTATGTTTGTACCATCTAACTGGGCTAGTTTCCGCTCACTAATATATTTTATACTGGTTTTTATAAGTCAATATTTTTTAATAGATACTAACAAGAATGGCCATATAATCATCTTATAGACTGAGGTTTCTTAATTGGAAAGTAATAGAAATTTATGTTTCCTTACAACAGCAACTATTCCTGTGTGACTGAACCTTTCAAGAGTTCCGAGAGGATTTCCCTGAATGTTGTCAATGGTTTCATCAAGTGCTACAGGTAAGCCAGTTTCTTCACAAAACTTAATTAGATCATCTTCATCTCTAACAGGCTCCTGCAAATTATGGAAATATTAGTAGTTAATTAATTAAAGGAACATAAACCAGAGTACCTGACTGAATATGTGATTTAGTAATATTTGAACACTGTAAGCTTTCACCAAGAGAATAAAGACCTCCTATAAACTTCCTGGCAAAAATATAGATAGTACATTGCCCATACCAAGACCTAGAACTGTATATTCATTGTCAGTTGGGACCAAAGACGGAGAGCCAGGAAGAAGCCACAGGCATACCTCAATATACTGAAGCCCACAGTCCTTCACAGAAGAGCCAAACTGAATTGCGTCTTCATAGGCCCACTTTTGATTTGCATCAGCACGCAGCTCAATCTGGCTCCCAACTTTCTTTCTTACTTCTTTTATGACAGCAGCATCTTCACTGGGATCTGCTCTACGCCCAACCTGTAGGAGAGATATACCACTAGTTACTTCTTCACGTTTTGTGGCTTGATTGTAGTATGAGTATGATAAGAATAATCAAATTTTTTTCAAATAAAAAGAGGTCCATAGAATTCCTTTGGAACAAATCTATTAGCAGCAACAGCAACAATATAAGCTTACTTTTAACTTTAGTGCAGTAAATCCTTCTTTGACAAGTTCACTGGCAACATGAGCTACCTCTGCTGGAGTCCCATTAGCGTCAATAAGAGCACATACTCGGACATTTAGTGTCCTTGGAGATGTTTGTTCTTCATTATATGTCAGCGGATAGAGTATATTCAACAAACTGGAACCTTCTGCAGCTGCAATAGCATTGAGTATGGCCATCTCCAAACCACATCGGACACTTGGAAAGATTGAACCTGGCTATAGCTCAAGGAAGAAAAGCATAAGAAACTTAAGTCTTGAAAGATAGCAAATTTTAGAAGATAATCCAGTACCTAGAATCTAGGCATATTCAGATAGCATATATAGAATTAGGATGGATAGACCTACCAAGATTCCTAAACTGTTCCATATCCAAGAAGTAAACGAGCCTTTTAGAAGTGGAAGCATAAAACTAATATTTACTCCTTCCATGACGTGAATAAGATATCGCAGTTGGTCTTCCACATCTACCAGATTTTCTTTGTGAATTTCAAGAGGTGCAACCTGTTCCAGATACTATAAATAAAAGAAACAAGAAAGAAAAGTATTCTGTTTGCAGAAAAGACTCAAAAGAGTGCATAAAACTGAATAGAATAGAAACATGAATATAAGAAGAAAACAAGGATAATTTATTGTTTTTTTTGGGAGGGAGGGGGAGAGGCAAAAATTACAGGTACTAACAAACAAGTGTTTCCCCCCTTTCCCAAATGAATATTATCGCCATGTTTGATAGTAAAGAATAACCATATCTTTCCTCTGAAAGGTGATGTTTTCAACACTTTATTGGTACGCTAATGCATATAAAGGCAATGAATATGAAATCCCTTTCCTGGTGCCAAATCTAGCTCATGCCAATGAGAGATTCAGTATTGAAAGTACTATAATTTATTGATATTGCAAGAGCATTATTTTCATTAGGGGCAGCCATACAATTGTAAAAGACCTACTTGGAAATAATCAGAAACATTAATAAAGATTTTATTTTATTTTATTTTATTATATGGGTAAGATAAGAAAATTATAAAGCCTAACAATTAATTAGAAAGAAAAAGAAAAAAACTTTGACCATGAGAAGATTTGATGAAATGGCTATTCTGTTCTGCTAGGTGAAAACTCCAAATTCTAAAGTATAGAAACAAAGCCACTGAACCCAAGATGAGGTAATCACTTACAATAAAGAATACATAACTATAAGATCTGTAATGGATTTATGGTCAACAAAAAGTAAAGTAGCACCATGATAGAAGGGCATCAAACATGAACTTCTGCCGACCATCCCTTTCATCAACGCAGAAACAAGTAAATGGATAAAACAATCAAAAATAAGCTTACCTCGCCAAATCCAACAATTCCACTTTCCAGAGACAAAGCCAAAACAAATCCTTCTCTATAAAATGTGGTATTGTCGTAACTGATAGGAGATGAAGTAGGTGGAGCACAGAGCCTAACTCTGTTGATGCAAAAATGTGAAAGTGTTGACAAACATTTAGGAAACAGTACGTTCCACAATCCTTTGTTTTTTGTTTTGTTTTATTTTATTTTATTTTTTAACAATTTTTATGCTGCATATCATAGACAACTCACCTATATAAAGAGTACTCCATCTTGCAAATTTTGCAATATGTGAAACCTTGCAAGACAGATTCTGAAATTGAAAGCCTCGACAAGATTTTTAAAGAATGGTCTGCAGCTTGAGATGCAAATTTTCTCAATTTACTGAGAAGAGGAGCAACTTGAGTTAGAAAATCACACACATGATGAGCATAGAACCACAATTGAAGCAAGCAGAAGCAGATTACCTATGGAAAACTGCATTGCCTTCAATACAGCTCTCAACTTCTATGACACTATCAAGGTCTTCGTGCTGAGATGTGACTAAAGCATCCTGCAGTTCCCTTTTTGTGTGGACATGTACATGTTTCACACTTAATACAGAACAATTTGCTTTAATAAGAACAAAATCATTATTATTAGCACGTTGAAAAATAAAAACAACAAATTAATCATGAAAGACAATAAGGGGAGTAAAGTGACTCCTTTTATTAGTCCAGTAAGGTAGCAATCAATATTATGACTCTTCACTTGACAACCCAACCGTACGAATGCAAAGAGCATGTAAATGCTCATATGATTTGGTGATGTGTCAACGACTTTATAGTATTGAAAAGTAAACAAATTTGAGCAGTCAAAAAGCATACTTATTTTACACGGCTATAATAATGGTGCTCCACCAATTTAAATCAAATAAAAGTTTACATACAACCCATATTTTTGAAATGCTCTTTGAAACCATACAATTGGATTGTTAGTGAATACCCAAAACGACGTAGTTTTGGTTGCTTGCTTGACAGAATAAGGAACGGAGTCACTTATTCCCTTTCGCCCATCATGGAAAATATATATAGCAGTTTCCGAGAAAAAACACACACCGGTATAGTAATAAATTTATACACATGATCTGTAACTGTCAGCAAATCACTATCACAACTTAATTTGCAAGTGTCATTTGGTCGTGCAAGAGAAAACTTTGTTGTACAATGTTAAACAAACTGCTGATGTCTTTATATTTCCGAAAGAAAAAGACAACTACTACATACATCTTAACATTTCTTTTATGAAGGATTACACAGTAATTTTTAGATCCCATACTACCAATTTTGGATGTATGCATGTCAACATCTTATAGCAGGTTGTAATTATAAGATTTCCATGTCTTATTGTGTTAGTATGGGTCTGTATTCATGTTGAGTATTAGAACTTTCAAACTGAATGGTTGTACTTTGTAGTCCCTGAAAAGCAGACTGGTTCATGGAAAATACATTGTTATGAGAGTACAGTCAATCACAGAGAGATGCAAGTTATGCTTAAAAACCATCTAACTAGAAAGAAAAGCATAATACACAAATAACTACCACAAGCCAGGGTTCTTACCCATGTGCCACACAAAGGTTCTGAATCGACACATTATGACAAGTGTAGAAAAACTGATCTAATATTTTTTGTTCCGTTCTATCTGCAACAGGAAGGAGGCTGAAGATTGCGCCACCATGATTGTTTATCACAAGAATAGTAATCGGTTTTCGCGATATGCTAAACATGACAGTGAACAATAAGTCAGTACGACCTTTGCAATTATATTATACTAAAATAATAAACCAAATAGTTAGGAAATTGAAAGTATATGCTGCTTATTATATAACCACCAGTTTTAATATGCTAAAAGAAAGGTGTAAAATGAGCAGGTAACCAGGTAAGGCTCTATTTTTTAAACTTTATTCAGGAGTAGAAGAGTTCCTAGTTTCCCTTATTGGGTGGGGACCCTGGGGGGAAAGGGACAGGGTTTAAAAGGTGACGTCGATCTGTTTTCTGGCTATTCAACACTTAGCTTTCCCCAATAGGTTGCAATTTCCACTCATTAACATAAGAAGGTAATTAAGTAACCATAGTTGAGAAAGAGACCATGTATCAAACAATCTCCCTTCACGCATAGAAGATAGAAGTTACAAACTAAATTTATGCAGAACCAACAGGTTGTATGTTTTTTTTGCTTGAAAGTAAGCCTTTTCTTTTACTGGTCCGTGAACATATAAAGAAAAAGTTACAACACAAAAATACAGGGGAAAAAAACCACACACCAAAAGGAGAAAATAGAAAAAGAGAGAGAAAGGGAGAATGCGCAGAATGACCAACAGGATAAAATGGACAATTAATTACCTTTGTTTTAATACTGCCAATCCATTTGTATCATGCAGAAAAGAAACATCCCCAACCACACAAATTACCTGAACATAATTTTAGGAGTACGAACCAATGTAAAGCCATCCAAACAAGAAATTCACCAATTAACTTGAGGCAAGTAACCAAAACATTACATAAATAATTTTCAAGTACTCACTCGTTTGTTGCATCCTACAGTAAATCCAACAGCAGTGCTAAGCAGACCATCAATACCACTCGCTCCCCTGTTCCCGGAAACCTGTATCCCATGACATTGTAATCCTGAGTTTAACAACATAGCATTACTATGTGTACATTTTGCCACGTTACATCCATACATGTCCGCGTCACGAATCACCATGCTGTTTCCAACAAATATAGCAGATCCACAGTGAATAGCCTCAATAAGAACATGCGCCACATAAGGTTCAGTCAAGGAGTACTCTGAATGAATTAAAAGAGAAATTTCCCAGGAAACCTACAGAATAGGGAGAAAAGATAATTACATAAACATGAATAGAGAGCATGAGACAAATCTAAAATCTCAAGCCATAAAGCAGCAGGACTAACCAAAAACCATTCTTGGAGTAGGGAATACAAATAATATAGACAAATCCACAATTAGTCTCTAAGCTAGCTGGGAAATATCCAATGAAATTTACTTAACAAGCCAATACCATCTACAGCCTACACAAAATAGCATTAAACAAGTATGCAGATAACTGTTGCAGAATGCAGTTTCATTGTGATAAAATGAATGAGATGCACAGAATCAATGCCAAAATCGCCTCGATAAAATCTTCCTTAAAAACTGATGATTAAGGTATATGATTATATTCTAACAACAGACCGACTTAATAATTTATGTATATTAAGATCATTACTATCTTGTATATATGATTCCTATCACTTCATGAAACCAAAAGAGATATAGTTGTACCACTTAGTTTAACCATTTTAAAAATCTACCAGTGTCACAAGGATCATCAATAAGAGAAAAAGTGTTCAAATTCTCTAACTTGATACCCATATCCTAATTGTCTTTCTACAGAATCCATTAGCCTGTCAAGTATCTTGAATGTCATTTCTCTTGGCACGGAATAACGAGGGTTATGACATGTACATGCTTTTAAAAACTACATATGCCGTGTAGTTTATGCAATACCCATAGTGTTTCACAGATGTCATTTACAGTTTACGGGTAAGAACAATCACAACCTATTCACTGATAGAGATTAAATAAAACCAACACAGATTAAGGAAATCACAAAAGAGTTATCTTCCACGGAGCCACTAACTTTGAAATAAATAAATAAAAAATTATCTCGCAAAGATAAAATCTCGAGACACCATCTCTATAGAATATTTTGAACCCAATTCACTATACACACGTGCCTCCTTAAAAGAGATAACAAAGGTAAGAAAGAAAAGAACCTAATGTATCTTGAATTTCTAACCAGATTGAATTAATAGAATAGTAAATTGGAACTAAGTACTGCAAGTTAGATGTTCAATATATATGGCATTGACATAGATTCAACTAGAAACCCAAGATGATAGCAATCCTACCAAATATGTCAGACACAAATGGCCTAGAATGAAAAGCATGTTCCTGTTGAAATATGCTAAATAGAATATGCGAGCTAGCGGAGGAGCAAATTGCCAAATTACTGGATTTAAAGAAGCAACCAAATCTGGAAAATAGATACCATCATGTCGATTGCCCGTAGAAAACCGGTCCATTTACTGCTGATCCCCTCTATTGAAGCTTTAAGCATACAATCAGTAAATTGAGTAACAGAACTCTGAACCCTATGTGTTACAATGTGTAAAGGATCATGACGATTTGGATGGTTGTCAACCAGAATATATGAGCATGGGAAACAATCTTCTAGCATTTGGGAAATGCGCTTGCTTGTAATCCTGCTTCCAATCTGTTACAGTAATAATCAGAAATTAGGCAACAAGAACTAATATATAGTTAACCAGCACAGACTTAATGCAAACATCATGAAGCGCATTGATACAAGAGAAAATTTATATTTATTACAAGAATCACATGCCTCAACAGTATTTTGCTGTCAGATATTATACTCAAATACTTGAGGTGGGAAAAAAACATTCAAACCTACAGCAATAAAAGAAGATGTTACAAAAACTATATTTGTTAAACTAGAGTAATACTTATCCATTAGGTTGGGCTCTAAGTAACAAAGTACCTTATTTTAACAATATACAAGCCAACCTGATGCAAAGTTTACCAGTTAATTTATTGAAAAAGGCCCTTCATGATAGGTTAAAAAAATATATAATACAAAGAGTAGAGCAAATGATACTAAACTATTGGAACATTGTTCCTTGATCATGCTTTTATCTTAAGAAAATATTAATTCAAATGATCAATACTATCATTGAATAGACTTGACATTAATTGTTTTAAATTACCAGAGAAGTTTTACAGAAAAGCTTTAATTAGTTTTAGAAAACCATGGGAAATTATTCGGATGTTCTCTTCAATAGTTCTGGAACAACTGAAAAATCATTGTTCCATGTAGGATTTCCTATGGTTCATAATGCTTTGTGTTTTTCTTTAGAATTTCACCATGATTTCTCGTAGATTGTCTAATACATATAATTTAGAGAGTTTATCAATGAATCCCCTAAGTTAAGAATTCAATTTACAACACAGAAAAGCCAGAAAACACCCAAAATACAATAAAAAAAAGTTTGATTCCTATTGTTTGGTCCTTGTTTTCAAAGTAACTAAGGAATGTGCTATCTTCTACCATGTCTCTAACTTCTTACTTTCACCACACATTTGGACAGTTTGAACCACCACATCACAACGCCTGAACATTATTGGCAATTTGAGCCAGGTTTTTGTTTTCTGATAATTAAAGAGATGTCAAATTTTGCATAAAAATAAGCCCACACATTGCCTCAGTACAAAAGTGAATAAATTAAACCCACCAAAATCCTAACAAGCCAACAGGTAACCAGAAACACAAAAAGGGTCTGCATCTGAGTGGACATCCTAGACCCAGAAAAGTAAGAGTGTAACAAAAGTCCAATACAAGTGCAATTCGAGCTGGATACAAAGTCTAATAGGCAATAGCATCACTACCAGCACACTGTTGTAGTGCAGATTACTGCAGATGCTAGAAAACTAAAAGCATTCACATAATTCTTTGAAATCAATACCTAACTGTCATCGGGACAAAACAATTTTACCCAGGGGACTTCTTCAACATTTCTAGCCCTCTGTTTAGAATAAGTTAGGGAAAGAAAACAAAACTAAAAGGGAAATAAAAAAAAAGGAAAAAAGGAAAGATCATTCTGTTAATGAGAAAATTTGATTCTTTTTCCTCACATCTTTAGCTGCAGTTTAGGAACTTTGGCTTTTTATTCTAGTTTACACCGCTTCTATCATAATTTGTCTCCTTGCAGTTTCCAAAGAAAGCAAAGAAAATAACTTGATTAAAAAAACAATTTTTTAGTACCTTCGTGCTTAGAAAGTTCCAAAATAGCTGCCAAATAGTTCCAGTAAAGGAATATCTACACTTTAACAGACTTGGATAAGACCAATTGAACAATGACACATCCATAAAAAAGAAAAATGAATACCTGAACAATTACATCAGCATGTGCCCAGTCCCGGACTGCATTTGATAGTAGAGAATGATCAAGATGATCAACAAAAATAAAATTTTCGCTGATATCAGAAAATGAACTCATATACTTCCTCAATCGTAAACCTGACAAGATGTCAGCTACAACTGGCCATAGAAGGTGTTTAGCTAGGAGAAGTGCAGCCCATATGTCATCCTCAGTATGAATCGCCCCAAGTAGTAAAACCCCTTTTTTCGACCCCTTAATTACTTCTAGAACCTCTGTCATATGGCTGTGTGACTCATTATGTGCAAAACAATGTTGCAATTGGATATAGTTCGTAAATGGACCAGCACTTGTCATCCAAAAATCTAATCCTTCCAAACAACTTAGCATCCATTTTTTGCGACTATTATCCAGAGGTTCCCTAAAAGGACAATTGATATGAACAGGTCCATATGGTGAAGAAGTTGCCCAATATACAGCAGAGTCAAGTGTAGTAAGTACCATCCTAGCAGGTATGTTATCTGTAGGTGCTGGAAGACCATAGAAGTGTCTCACAAATTGACTAAAATGGTTGACCTAACATACAAAGAAAAACAAAATTATGTGTACAAAAGCAATTAACTATCGAGCAAAATATTACATTATACTTGCAGAGTAATTGTTACTGAATTGAGCAAGATTAACTGTACATGTATAGATGAGTTTTGAACAGGTGTAACACATACAACTAGAAAAACAAAAACTTGTACAAAAGAAATAATTCTCATGAAAACTCTCACGAATCCTAAAGTTAAATCCCTGACTTCAATACTGAAATCATTCATGATATGGCTCTTAAATCACCAGATAGTAGACATATGTTATAACCACCAGGGCCTGACCTCCTGCCTGAATTAAGGCGCAATCACCAGCAGGGTCATATTGGCCCACCCATAAGTCATGACAAGTTATTGGTATTTGGTATTCCTGGAAGTAGCGAGTAGAGTTGAGACATATAGTAATCAGAATCAATGCTGGGCATATTGGTATGATACCATTTTTAATGTCCCAGACCCAACTCTATCCCAGATCAGGACTTAAACCACTTTCTAAGACCACTAGCTGAGTCATCTTGGCACACCATAAGCTAACCCAAAAATCACGATAAGTTATTAATATTCTTGGTGGTAGAGTTGAGATCTCTTATATACAATCTAGTTCATCCACATGTTCCGATGTGGGACTGTGGTATTACTTACAAGTTCACCGCAAATGTTCTATGCTTCTGATACATTGGCTTAGAATGGTCATATGCAAATACTATTTCATCAAAATGCAACATGCTTTAGAGGGTAAACTATGCCAAAGAAGGTTAAGTTAGCCATAAGCTCATATTTCCACACAATTATCATTTTGTATAATATTCTGTTAATTCAAGTTTGCCCAAAATACCCTTGCGATGAAATCACATTTACATCAGATGAAAAAAAAAACAAGAAAACCAAAGGGTCTTGGCCCAATGGTTACCCTCATCCCTTGTGTACCAGTATTGTGGGGTTTCAAACCTTTATTGTGCTAAGGTTGAGTGTGTATGTTTAAATTATGTCTCAAACTAGCAAAAAAAAAAAAACAAGAAAGGCCAGGGTTGGCCATTCCATACTTGGAAAGAGGTGACTCGGATACAAACACTAAGCTCTAATTTTTATTTACACAAAAGTGACTGTCCTCGTACTAGTGCGCATTCTCCTGGTTGACTCCACGGAGATCTGACATGAGGGCACTCAAAGGAGGGTTTATTACATGGACAAGGAGTGGGCATAAGTTCTATATGTTACGAGGTGAAGAAAACGAGCAAGAGGAAAACAGTACCCAAAAAGGGTTTCCAGTCTGCAATCTAGAAAGAGATTCTCTCCTTAACTTAAATCCTCAAACTTCATCCAACCTTGAAATTCCAGAAGCTATTATTCTTTTATTTTATAAATGATGTCCACAAGAAGTAATTTAGTAATTTGAAGCTCAACTAGTACTTTAATAAACCTGGAAGTGAAAGAGCAACTTCGTGCATATTTTCAATTAGCTTGCAATAAGTAGGTTCAATAGTGAAATATTACCTCCATTCTGTGTTTTATGTATAATGCAAAAGAATTAATATTTATGGAAGCTATACTAGTCACATTGCCGATTTCGATATCAGACAGATGCAGTTGAAAATTACAGAACGCATTCTTTAGTTACTGACATAAACAGATTGTTCCCAAATGCCTTTAGCAAAAGTAGACTTGGTACACATTAAGATACAAACAAAGATTTCCACTCACTCTAGAATTAAAAGTAACTATCAGAAATAACAATAAGCATCATTTCTAGATTATTCTATAATACCGAGCTGATGAATATGGCGACTGGCAACATATCGGTAAGACGGTAACCAATTATGTATAATACCTGATTAATTGATTGATTTGCCCCAGCATCTTGCAGCTCTGGAGGACGATCTGCAGTGAGTAATAAAAGTGGTACAAAATCTTGACTAGCCTCCACAACCTGTACATTACCAGCTGGCGACATTAGGATGCATGAAACTGATCATAAAGTACCTCACAAGCAAGATCAGTTTATTCAAGAAATTGAAGTTAATAGGAGAAAGTTGCAAGTGGATTCTGGTAAGACAGTACACCAAATTTGATAAGGACTAATAGTTGTAGTAAGTTAGAACTCACAGCAGGGAGAAGATTAGAAACTGCTGTCCCTGATGATGTTATGACTACTGCTGGTTTACGAGAACCTTTGGCATAACCAATAGCATGAAATGCGAGTGAACGCTCATCATAGCATACTATACAAGTTGTAAGAGAATGAGCAGAAGCAGCAATAGCCAGTGGAGATGATCGTGATCCAGGTGCTACACAAAAATACTATAAGACAAATAAATTAGACAAGTGTACCCTAAAGAGTTGGCAAATAGTATCATCATGTAACCTCACCATCAAACCAAGTCGAGAACATTCTTCAATAATAAGAGATGCCCACAAGGTATTGATGTTGGCATAGTCTTGAACAGCTTTACTCATTTCAGCAACATGATTCAACTGATACTAGAAAACATACAATCTGGAGAATCAATACCATAAGATTTTTTGTTCATGCTTATAATAGTAAAACTTAAGAAATTAAACAGATCAGGAAGCCTCATAAACCACACCACGTTAGAAAGCAAATAGACCTTGAGATGTATATTATATAGGTTTTCAGATTGAAACAAACAATATTCTTAGAGAAAAAGTGGGAAAAAACTAATCCAAATTCCAACTGATCACGTAGAGACAAGTGAAACAAATTGAAAACTAAATAGCCATGAAATGTATCAATAGTTAACTAAAATCAATTAGCTCATGCATTTTCATTATTTCATCCTTCACTCCACTGTTTTACCATATAATTAAGAATACTATTTGTATGTTAGGTATTCAATCGACTATATTTAGCTATGGTATTCAAGGATAGACATAATCATGCCACATGGTTAATCCTACGATCTTGAATCAAGTCAAAAATGAAAATATTCAGAATGTACATTAATTTAGTGTACCAAAGCAATAGTGGTGTACCATGTTACTAGAAATAGCTACAGTCGATGAAAGTCTGATGAAGAATTGATTGGAACATGCAGCATCTTTCTGCAAGAAATTGGGCATTAAAAACTTGCATTATTCAATTAACTTCAAAATATTCAAAACCTACTGGCATAAGCAATCTTAAAATTTTCAAAGGTAGAAAATTACCAGGATAAAGAGGATACCAGTTTGATGGGATCAGCCAAAAGATCCCTTCCACATAAAGAGAGAGCATTCACAGATACCTACAAAAGCAAGTTGCTTAATATTAAAAGATGTGAAAGAGTTCACAGTTAAATGAGTTGACAATTTGTTATTATCATCTTTAGTATAAAAGCTTATAGAAGATATTCACAGATCCATAATAGTTTTATCTGAAAATAAATTATTAGAACAAACTATGGCAAACACATAATTCAACGACGAAAATTAAAAACAAGAACACAAGATTTACACAAATCGGGAACAACTATAATAGGCGAGAAGTAGAAAATATTACTATATCAAAGTGTGAAAAATACAAGCTGTAAATCTCTCTCTGAATGCAGCTAAAACTAAGAAAGAAAAATATGCCCCAACCCTAACTATAATAACATACATATAGCAGGGCTAAAAACATAACGCCCAAATAACACAACAGGTACATACCCCTACACCCCCTTCGGCTGAAGTTTGGGCCAAACATTGCCACAGGGAACCATAAAGCTGACAAATGGTCATAGAATCTTGATAAAAAAACAAGTATATAGCACAGTCACCATGCTACAAACCAAACTCATAAAATAGCACAAGATAAAAATATTACAAAATGTCAAAACAAAAAAAAGAAACAAAAGTGAGACAAAAAGTGAAACAAGTCCAAGTAAAAATAAATTTAGACTATTAAATTGAAAGCTGAGCAATTTACCATTTGAGCATTATTATTATTCACCGTATTGAACTTTATGAAAGTAGAGCGGATGTATTTGCTGCGGCATTCCTCTGTGATGAGCCATGAATTATGTCTGGCCTAAAGAAATTAAAAGAAAAAATAATTGTTTGACAATAGCTTAATACAATATAGAAATGTGAGAATATCAAAACTGTAATACTGAATTATGAATGGAAGATGGTTAAATTCTAGTAAACCAAATAGATTGAAAATTCCTGCTTCCACATAAGTAGGAATCAAAATAGACTGTAAACCTTATCATCTTCATGTATTCACCATCCTTGCCCATCTAGTTAAACACTAAAACCCACAACTAATTCCCTCTTAATATATAAACAAGGAAACACCCCATTTATGGTTGGAAATATAAAATGCATATATACACACCTCTCTGTTTAGAGGAAGACTCACATAGTGATCAGTGGGTACATTTAATCCCATATACAGAAAATTATTGAGAGAATACAAATCATCCCATAAAGAACGAAACTGAAATTCCTGAGTTTGAAGCTTTATAGTTCATCATATAAAGAAGGAAAATGAAAGAAAAACATTGACAGGTGGAGATGACAACCTCCATATACCTGGTACAGAGATAACTCATAAGTTTGAACAGCCTCTTCAAATTTACAAAGGGAAGAGTCATTCCATGCCAGTGTTGCAGCTAGAATAGAAATTCCCTCAAGCTCAATTAACTCAAGCTGTCAGGATAAAGGCAAACAATAAACTAACCTTAGCAAATTCTTACATCCCGATTCCATGGTTAAACAGAAACATTTAAATAGAAAATGGACAACCATAAAACCTAACTAATCCTTGAGGATAATCGAAAAATTGGACTGAAGAGATGCAATCACAAGATAGGTGTAAAAAGGAAAAAATTGCATGATTACCTGGGGAATGAAAAGGTGAAATAAACCAGTCTCGTGTGTCATGGAAGATGAATCAGAATTGATATCCATATAACCATAGGCTGTTACAAGTGTTGAATCAAGTGAAAAATATCTACAGAAGACCACAGAAACGTTCTTTAGCTAATTTGCATACAGTAATTTGTCCTTACTCAAGTCAAAGATGTCAATCTAAATAATAAAAGGTAAAGATGAAGGTCATCATAATTCATGGTAATGAAAGAAACTATACACTCCATTATACATTACAATGAGTAGGCTGCAACCAACCAAGCTTGTTGTCATGTATAAATTCGACTCCTCAATAAAGTTCAATCACTGATATAAGTATCACTTAATGAAGTTAATATACAACTTCAAATCTTCTCTCACATTTGTTCCACTCGCACTTTCATAATGCGTTTAGGTCTGACTTCCAATAAACTCATGACTTAGCAGTATATTCATAAACTAGTTATTACCTAGTACAAGATTTTACAGTGAACTCTCCTCAGAACAAAGAAATAAAAATAAACAGATAAAATTAGAGAAGAAGCCACCACTGCCAAAGAATGAAAGTAACCTTTTAAAAGAAACATAATCTGCTGAGGCACAAGAATAAGGTCCCTTCAAGCAGACTGCAGCGCCAATTCCAAGAACACCGCGAATTCTATCTAAAGAAGGTGACATACTTGTAGAGTTTTCAATATTGCTAGAAATAAAAAATTGAGGAAATATTCCTGATGATTCAGGTTGACAGCAAAACCAATCAAAAGCTTTTGCACTAGGAGATACCAGAACCTGCAGTTCCAGAATTACATGCATAAGTTCATTTAGCAAAGATAACTCTAAACAATACTCCAATTTATAGAAATATATACACAAATTTAATCCTCCCTCTTCCCACCTTATTTGCAAATCCTTTTTAAGAGTATGTGTGTTCTCAAAAGTATATTTAAATAATATATATCTAAAATATTTGTAATACAATTAAAAATATATCATTTGAATATATAAAAACATACAAATATGTATAATATGTTAATATCTAAATATGATTTGGAACTTCTTAAAATTCGTGCCGAACAGTAGATAAAGAGTTACAAATAATTTTGGGACGGAGAGTGTTTATTTATATATTTATGTTTACATTTCTCATCACTATGAAACTTTATTGGACAAATAATGTGGGACAGAGGGAGTAAATAATTATATATTTATGTTTACATATGGCATCACTCTATGAAAGTTCATTGCTTCTAAATTCTAATTACTAAATGAAATTTACAGGAATCCAGAACTCAAACATAATATAGGACTTCACTTAATTCATAAGCATATTGTACTACCATTTACCACACAGATTTCTGAATATTTAAAAATTGGGTATGTACGCATGGTAATTATGTAATCCCTCGACATCAAATTAAGAGGAGTAAGGGGTTGTTTGTTTAGGACTGAATACATCTGAATGGCTGAATACATCTGAATAGCTGAATCAGTCAGTCATTAAGTGCTTTGTTTTGGAAAAAAGTCATCTGAATGGCTGAATCGGTTAGAAGATTGAGTTGAATGGCTAAGAGGGTGTTTGATAAAAATTTAATGAATCTGAATCTGAATGAGCTAAATCTGAATCTAAATAAGTTGAATCTAAATCTGAATTAAAAAAGTTGTTTGATAATTGACATGTCTGAAACATCTGAATGATAAAATTTTATTATTTTATCCCTCTGAAAAAATCAAAATTGTTGTAAATTTATTTAATATTACTTAATATAATAGTTAATATTTTTTTTTTTTTTTTAAAAAAATTTACTTCATTCAGCTCCTCATTCAACCATTCAATTTAAAAAATAAAACAACACTTAACCATTCAAATCATTATCTTACCGATTCAATGCATTCATACCAAAACAAACACAATGGACCGATTCAAATGAATTCGATTCAAATTCCATTCACTTCATTCATTTCTAAACAAATGTAAAAGTCAAATTTTTTTTACTGAATGGAACTGAGCAGCTGAATAAAATAAAAAAATTATAAAATTATAAAAAAAATATTAACTTTACAATAACTTTGAATTTTTTAAGAGGGGTGAAATAATAAAATTCTATCATTTCAGATATCTTAATTATCAAACAACTTTTTTTATTCATAATCAGTCATTCATATTCAGATTCACTCAATTTTTATCAAACTCCCCTAGGTCATTTAGCACATTCCAGAACCAAAATACTTAAATTGGGAATGAGGGAGTAGTATTAACAAAGAAAATCATAGAAATAAAATCAAATTAGCAAGAGTGAGTTCAAACACGAATACGTATAAATATATTACCTGAAATCTGTACATTCCAGCAGTAGAAGGAGGAGGATTCAGCTTCAAATCTTCAACAGCGTTCTTAAGCTTATCGAGTCCGTGCTCAAGCGTCAATGCAGGTGGCAGAGTACGCGAAATGCAGGTCTCTATAAGTAATTCAACCTCCTCAGCTTCCAACAATTTATTCTCTCCCGTTGAATTTCGAATGAACTAACCAAATCAAATAACACAAAACATAAAAAACCAATACTCAAATAAATAAATAAACAAATGTGAATGTTTTTTATAATTGCTGCATTAGGGGGGAAGATAACCTTGAAATTGGAGTTCTGAGGTCGGTGAAGATGAAGGAAACGACGGGAGGGTGTGGTGGTTCTGCTCCGGCATGAATTGAAATGAAGGGTTGGAGATGGAAGTGTGAGTGTGTGTGCGTGCAGAGTGTGAAGATTCATTGTTACGATTTTGGTGGAAACTGGTGAGGGTGAGAATGTGATTTGGAGTTTTGGGAGTTGTGTTTGCATGGATAAGGTTCACTGGTTTTAATTAATTCTACTGTCAAGTGTCGTGGGAGCCAATAATATGGTATATTAGCTGTAGTTTTATTTTGCTCGTAATAAATACTCCATCCCCCCTCAAAAATATAAGTTAAAGGTTCATTTTATTTTACATAAATTATTTTATAAATATTTTATAAATTGTTGATGTGGTATATTCCAAATCAGCATATTGATTAACATATTATTTCAATGTAATCTTCGGTTCCACACAATATGCTGAGGTGTGTATGTCACATCAGCAGTTTATAAAATATTTGTAAAATAGTTTGTATCTCTAACATTATTCTTTATTTATTTATTTTCTTCAAAAATATGACAATAACTCAATAAGTATATAAATTAAACAATAAGTCATGTCGGACAACTTTATGGGACAGGAAAACTGGACAGGTGAATTTTTTATTTTTTATTTTTGCTTGTGACTCCAAAAAATGTATAGTATTTATAGTGTTTTAGGTGTAATTTGGATACACATACAAAAACAGGGTTATACAGTCTACAAAAATAGGGTTATACAGACTGTATAACCCTGTTTTTGTATGTGTATCCAAATTACACCTAAAACATTATATTTTATAAAAATTCCTGTTAGAATAAATACTATATATTTTTTGGAGTCACAAAAAAAAAAACCACACATCCAATAAACCTATTCAATTAATTTCATCTGATGTAGAAGCACCAAAATTAAAGGGTAAGTCTGTCATTTATGGGATCTATTTATGGTATAAATAAATTGAATCGAATCAAATATTGAGTTATTTAGAGTTGGTTCACAAATTTTATAAGTATGAAATAAAGTCTGATTGATACTCGTTTAGCTATCGAGTGAGAACACGATATCAAATTGAGTCTGAGTAATTTAAACTTTTTGAGCGAATATGTAAGACCCCAACTTTTATAAATAAAGATGAATTTTTCTATAAATATTATTTTTGAATATTATGGAATAAATTTGATATAATGTTATAGTTGTGGGTAATATTTATAAATTTTGCAAAGTATGCAAGTTGTTATAAAATATTAGTTTTGGTTAGGGAATATTCTTTTTGTTAGGAATATTCATACAATGGCTCAATCATTGGTGGACCTAGCAATAATGTAATTATTGTCGGATTGAGAAAAAAGCGAAAAATATTTTATAAAAATAACGGCGGAGAGGTGTTACTGTTAAAAGCTGTTGAACTACCCTTGGTAAAAAATACGATGTCTGGCGTAGTTGACAAGAGTAGCACTCAGTATTGATTATTGATCTTTACGTGAAAGTCACCAATTTATGCTTTCGATTATTCTTCTGATAATTCTTTGCGTCATATCTCTTATATTATTGATTCAATTATTGTCACAATGATCATCCGTATAATATGTTATAGTATTAAATTAATAATTGTTGAAAGATTAAATATGTGTTGATGAAAAAAAAATGATTTGTGGTAAGTTTGATTATTTTATGGGGGCTTTCGTATGTAATCATCTAAGAGTCTCTTCGTCGATAGTAATTACCTCTTGTGAATAGTATTTACCTTCGTTAGTAATTACCTTCGTCGATAGTAATTATCCTTGTGAATAGTATTTACCTTCGTCGATAGTATTTACCTTCGTTAATAGTAATTACCTTTACCAGACGTCGAACCACTTGTCGTTTCACATTCTGAAAGCGTCGAACCACTTGTCGTTTTTATATTACGAGCGCGTCAAACCAACAAATCGAGCCACTTGCCTTTTCACACTAAGAGGTCTTTAAGCTAGAAATCTTCTATAAATAGAGGCTGAGGGCTTCATTATTTTCACGAATTCATTCAAGCTATAGAGAGAGAAAGTATAGAGAGAATAAGAGAAAGAAGAAGAGTATTTTTTATTCTTCTGTCTGCTTTGCGATATTCAATCTCCTACCAAATGTAAGGGTGTTATTCTTTCTTATTCATGAAGAGAAGGCTGTTGTTATTCCATTTCTTATTATTCTGTTGGAATAACTTTGTATAAGTGGTTTACCTATACTTGGTGACATTCTTACTATTATTCATTTGGAACATCACATGCATGTGTTTTACACCGGACTGGTTCCGTCTTTATTATTATTTTGTTGGAACATCCACATACGTGTGTTTACAGGACTTGACCTGGTTAAATCTTTATTATTCTGTTGGAACATCCTGTTTGTGTGTTTTTACAGGACTGGTTCCGCTCTTTATTATTCTTGTTGAATATCCTATCTGTGTTTTTACAGGATGCAGTTCCATCTTTATCATTACATTTGGAACATCCTGCATCCGGTGTGAATTTCACGACACAGGTTCCGTTATTTATTATTACATTGGAATAATGCACATGCATGCTGATCTATCGCACGCGTGGTGATTTCTTTTGTTATTCCTTTCTTTATTATACCCAATTGGGTTAAAACTTTGACTTATACTCCATGAAATTAGTGGAATATCCTTGATATTTGCGTTTCATCCAATATCTTTTCATATTCTTACGATCATTCTTGAATTTTACTCTCTACAAAACAAAGATCGTGTTGATAATTTGGACGTTAATAATTCTGGATAAAATAATTCTTGAACTTGTTTTATTGAATTCTTATATCATTGTCATCATCCTCATGTTTATATTTTTTAAAGTCATCTACATGGCACATAGTGCGTAGATGGACTTGGTATGATTATGACCGAGAGACTATTCGGTGTAATCATGGTAGTAATGTTACAAATGATGTGGTAAAAATCCTCGATTAGTAGTAGTGCATTGATGGATGATTGTTGGCATGATCATGACCATTAATGAATACACAAATATTCTTGGCCCGTGATGCATGAATAATTGTGGTCGTGATCTTAAAGAATATCCTTGGTAGTAGTGCGAGGTGATTCGATGATGTGGAATATTTATTAAAGCCGAGTCTCGGCTATAACAATGATGAAAAACCTTTTAAAACCTAAAAGATAGTAGACTTTATTTTCTACTCGACTCTTTTAATGGATTAAGTATTCATTGCAGATTAAAGCTGGTTTATCATTGTATTTTATCGGTTTAACATTGTTGAAGACTATTGATAATTTATTCGCATTATCTTAGTCATAATATTTCTTCTTTGGGCTAGTTGAGCTCACCCTTTCTTTCACCGTTTATTCTCTTGAAATGAGAATATAAATTTGGACGACGAGTCGGGAAGCGAGTGATGGTCCTGAAGATAGCATTAGTAGTCCTCACCATTCTCGTAAAATAGTGTGATAATAATTGTAATGAGGACTTTTTGTTTGAGTTTGTATAATATCTAGTAGACGATATTTGTATTTAAACTCACGATTTATATCGTATTATACCACCCACGCTTATGTTAATAAGTTGTATTTAAATTACATGCACCATGTAAGTGGCGACCCAAGATGGGTGATGTATACCTAATTTTGGGGGCGTCACGGTTGAATATCGAGCTTAGGATATGATCCACAGCTAAGATGTGAGAATAGTACTAGGAGGGGAGAGCAGGAATACCTTCGCTTAGTATGACTACACCTAAGTTATGTCTTGTTATTGGTTGGTCGAAGATAGGGATAATTTGTTACATGTCAATTAACCTTTTGTTTTGTGGCGATGTCTGAAAATGACATCCGAGAATGTTGAGAATAGCGATGGAGCCCTTGAGCGATCGTTGATTCACCATGCTGTCAATAATCGGGATAATGTGCATCGTGAAGGCGACAATCCTCGTACAAACAACAACAACACGACCAAATGATGAATGATCAAATGTTCGAGAGGCTTTATCGAATTTATCAACAATGAAACGAAGAACGACTCTGTCCAAAAACGTGGGTGGAAACACGAAAAACTCTCGGGCGGTCACCGCTATTAAACAATTCAAGGAGCGGACCACCGGAGTTTAAGGGAGAAGCCAAAACCACTTCTCGGCGGGCATGGATAAAAGCAGTTACTAAGATATTTGATGTCTTGGGATGCTCAGATGAGCAAAAGGTTCCTTTCTTGCTTTTATGTTGCTTGAGAGGGCGGATTCTTGGTGAAATCGGTAAAAGCGTACTCGACTTCTTTATCTTGAAGATATCTTGGGAGAAGTTCGAGAGAGGCACATTCAACGACAAATACTTTCCCGAAAGTATTCGCCACATAAAGGAGGTGGAATTTATCAAGTTGGAACAAAACAATATGGCCAGTAATAATACGAGGCAAAATTTGCGGAGTTATCACGGTTCGTCCCCACTGGTGGATAATGAAGAGAATGGCGCGAATGTTTTTAAGAGGTTTGAAGTCGGAGATACGTCAACATCTTATTTCTCATAAACGTGTTTTGTATTCGGATGTTGTAAATAGGGCTCGATTAGTGGAACAGCAGTAATGAGTCAACCTGAACTAAAAGAGAGTAGCCGACAAAATTATAATACCAATGAGAGTAGTCGAAGCGGTGACAACAAGCGTGGAGGGAATCAACAGGCGGATATGGTAACCACTTGATTGGTAATCGTAACCAAAACAATAAGAATGGACATTTCAAGAAGCGGAGATTCAATGATGGTGGAAAGACGCCAAAGACCAAAGACCCATTGTTAAGGAAGGAGAAAAGACCACTATCATATGCTTCAAATGCGGAGAGAGGGACACATCGATCAAATCTGCGTCCATGCCGTCCAAAACATGTTATAATTGTAGAAGAGAAGGTCACTTAGCTCGATTTTGTTGCGTTCATCAAGACAAATTCAATTTAGGATGGAGGCACCAAAGGCCATCCCGTAAAAATTCAAACCCAGAGTCTGGAGGAGGCGTTTGTTGTGACCTCCCAAAGAGCAAGGAATCCGAATGAGGTCATCACGGGTAAGCTTATCATAAACTCTAATGAAGTCATACTTTATTTGATCTGGGATTCTGCCCATTCTTTTATTTCTCCTACTTGCGCTTTCATCGATTAAATTTGACTCGGAGAAATTAGACTTTGACTTATCTGTGGAAACTCAGTTGGGAGAAACCTTCATTACATCCATTTGTTTATAAGTCTTGTTTGGTTCAAATCGGTACCCTCACATTACCCGTCGATCTTATTTCATTAAAAATACTTGCGATTGACGTGATTCTGTGGATTGATTGGTTAACTACTTATCATGCAAAAAATTGATTGTTTTAAGTAAGGTTGTTAGCTTTCATATTCTTAATCAACCTATTATGCGAATTCAAACGACCAAACCATTAAAATCAATCACGATCATCTCGAAGCCGTAAAGCTATTCGTTTATTGAAAAACGGATGTCGAAGCTTTCTTAGCTTTCATATCACGATTTAAATAAAAATACGTCGGGTTTTTAACGATATTCTATTGTTAATAAATTTCTGACGTATTCCCAAGAACTTCCCTGCCTACCCCGGAGCGTGAAATTGAATTTTGTATCGACCTTGAACCCTAGACAAAACCTATTTCCAAAGCCCATATCGAATAGCTCTTATTGAACTTCGAGAGTTAAAGACCCAACCGCAGGAATTGTTAGACATTGGCTTTATTAAATCCTAGTACTTCTCCTTGGGGTGCTCTTACGTTCGATTGAAGAAGAAAAAGATGGGAGTATCGCGACTTTGTATTGATTATCGGGAGTTGAATCATGTCACCATCAAAATAGGTATCTATTGCCCGCGTATTGATGACTGTTTGACCGGGGTTCTAAGGAGCCAAATTCTTTTCAAAGATTGATCTTCGTTAGGATATCACCAATTGAAGATTAGAAATCGTGACATTCCAAAGCGGCTTTAGAACTCCATGACGGCATTATGAATTCCTAGTCGTGTCCTTTGGATTGACTAATGCTCCGCTTTGCCTTCATGGATATGATGAACCGAGTATTCAAGGAATATTTAGATCACTTTGTGGTCGTCTTTATTGATGACATCCTTATTTATTCCAAAAGCCGTGAAGATCATGAAAGCAACACTTGAGGTGACACTCAAAAAGCTTCGTGAATATAAGCTTTATGCCAAGTTGAAGAAATGTGAGTTACGGCTTCAAGAAGTAGCATTCCTTGGGCACGTGGTATCAAGTCATGGAATATCCGTTGACCCAAAGAAAGATCGGGCTATTCAAAGTTGGGAACAACCCTAAATCGATGACCAAAGTCGTAGCTTTCTCGGTTTAATTGGTTATTATCGGAGATTCGTGGAAGGATTTTCTCGAATCGCTACTCCATCGACTCAAATTGACTTTGGAAGATACAAAGTTCGGTTGGAGCGAAGAATGTGAGAAGAGTTTTAAGAACTCAAGAGGAGACTTATTTCAAAGACTGCTCGACAATACCATCCGGCTCGGAGGATTTGTCATCTACAAAGTGATGCTTGGACAAAGGGTTGGGATGTGTTCTTATCGCAACATGGAAAAGTTATAGCTTATGCTTCATGACAACTCAAAAGAATATGAGAGAGGAATTATCCTACTTCGATCTAGAGTTAGCGGTACATTGTCTTCTTGCACTTAAAATTTGGAGGCATTACTTGATGGGGAGAAAGTGGAGATCTTTACGGATCATAAAAGCCTCAAATATTTCTTCACTCAAAAGAACTCAACACGCGACAAACGACGTTGGCTTGAACTGCTGAAAGATTATGATCATACCATCCAATACCATCCCGAAAAAGCGAACGTGGTAAATGACGCATTGAGTAGAAAATCATATGCAAAGATGAAAGTGCGATATTGTCAACGCAGCGGCCCATTTGTGTGACTTGCAAAGGATGGAGATAGAGTTAAAGATTCCGGGGGACGCATGTGATGATAAGCGAGTATACGAGTAGAACCGACTTTTAATCGATAAAGTTAAAGCCTGCTTTCAAGCTACGCACTGGAGATTGATGCGTATGAGAAAAAAAGTGCAAGAAGGTCTTATCACCGGAAGCAAGAATCGATGAAGAAGAGTACTTGAGTCAACTCAAGACTTTGTGTTCCTAACGACCCTCGATTTAAAGTATAATATCATGATGGAGGCGCACAACACACCATTTGCAATCCATCTCGGGAGTACCAAAATGTATCGTGATATTAAGTCGTACATTTTGGTGGAAGCAATATGAAGAGAGAGAGATAATATTGTTTATCTCAAGGTGTCTAACTTGTCAACGAGTTAAAGCGAGCATCAAGTACCAAAAAGGTCCATTGCAACCACTTGAAATTCCGGAATGGAAGTGGGAGCACATTACCATGGATTTCGTTCTGGGGTCTTCCTAAGGTTTCTCAAGGCATTGATGCGATTTGGGTCATTATCGATAGATTGACCAAGTCTCGCTCATTTCTACCGAATCGAGAAACTTATTCACTTGAACGTCTTGCTTGTATGTACATAAATGAGATTTTAAGATCGCATGGTATCTTCTAAGTATCCATAGTTTCTAATCGAGACCCAAGATTCACTTCACGATTTTGGGTTAGTTTGCAAAAAGCTATGGGCACAGACTTACGATTTAGCTTCGGCGATATCATCCTCGCACGGACGGACAATGGAGAGGATTATTCAAACTCTTGAAGATCTATTAAGACTCTGTGTCCTTGATTTCAAGGGGAGTTGGGACAAGTTCTTACCATTGGTGGAGTTTTCCTACAACAACAGCTTATCAAAGAAGTATTGGCACGGCTCCGTTCAAGCATTGTATGGAAGAAAGTGTAGATTCTCCGGTATCTTTGGGATGAGGTGGGTGAAGCAACGTTGTTGGGACGGAGTTGGTACGTATGACTACTAAAGATTCAAACGATCCGACAACGAGTAAAAACCCTCACAAAATCGACAAAAGAGTTATCTTTGATCTTCATCGAAAGGACGTGGAATTCAATATAGGAGATCATGTGTTGTTAAGAGTTGCTCCGTGGAAAGGAGTTACAAGATTTGGAAAGAGAGAAAACTTAATCCTCGATTCATCTGGTCCATTTTAATCCTCGATCGAGTAGGAGCTGTGGGCTATAGACTCGCTTTTTCACCAAATATGTCTCGTGTTCATAACGCTTTTTCACATATCTATATTACGTAAATATGTGAAAAGACCAACCATATTATCGAAGTTAGAACCCCACGAAATAGCGGAAGATTTGACGTATGAAGAGGTTCCTGTTCAAATTTTGGATAAGAAGGAACATATTCTACGCCCAAGGTTATACCTCAAGTCAAAGTTTTGTGGAGGAACCACGATGTTGAGGAAATGACTTGGGAGTTAGAATCAAATGAAATCAAGGTATCCTTACCTCTTCGACATACCAGTATCGTACTTCTAATTTCGAGGGCTAAATTTCATAAGAAGGGAGGTTGTAAGACCCCACTTTTATAAATAAAGATGAATTTTTCTATAAATATTATTTTTTGAATATTATGGAATAAATTTGATATAATGTTATAGTTGTGGGTAATATTTATAAATTTTGCAAAGTATCTTGAGTTTGTTATAAAATATTAGTTTGGTGGGGAATATTCTTTTTTGTTAGGAATATTCGTACAAATGGCTCAATCATTGGTGGACCCCACAATGAAATTATTATCGGATTGAAAAACGACAAAAATATTTTATAAAAATAACTGGTAGAGGTGTTACACAATTAAAAGCTGTTGAACTACCCGTAAGTGGTAAAAGAAATGCGATGTCTGCCAGAGTCAAGACAAGTAGACACTAGATTGATTATTGATGCTTACGCGAGAAGTCACTCATTTATGCTCAATTATTACTCTGAAGATTGATGCATCATATCTCTTATATTATTGATTCAATTATTGTCACAAGATCATCAATCATATAATATGTTATAGTATTAAATTAATAATTGTTGAAAGATTAAATATGTGTTGATGAAAAAAAAAATGATTTGTGGTAAGTTTGATTATTTTATGGGGGGCTCATATGTCATCATCTAAGAGTCTCTTCGTCGATAGTAATTACCTCTTGTGAATAGTATTTACCTAAATCGATAGTAATTACCTTCGTCGATAGTAATTATCCTTGTGAATAGTATTTACCTTCGTCGATAGTATTTACCTTCGTTAATAGTAATTACCTTTACCAGACGTCGAACCACTTGTCGTTTCACATTACAAAAGGTCGAACCACTTGTCGTTTCATATTACGAGCGTCGAAACCAATTAAGTCAAGCCACTTGCATTTTCACACGGCGGTGCTAAGCTAGAAATCTTCTATAAATAGAGGCCTAGGGCTTCATTATTTTTCACGAATTCATTCAAGCTATAGAGAGAAAAAGTATAGAGAGATAAGAGAGAAGAAGAAGAGTATTCTGTTACTTACAACGTGCTGCGAGATTCAATCTCCTACCAAATGTAAGGGGTGTTATTCTTTCTTATTCATGAAGAAGAATCTGTTGTTATTCCATTGCTTATTATTCTGCTGGAATAACTTTGTATAAGTGGTTTACCCTATACTTGGTGACATTCTTCTATTATTCATTGGAACATCCCTCATGCGTGTGTTTTACACCTAACTGGTTCCGTCTTTATTATTATTCTGTTGGAACATCCTGTGCATTTGTTTTTACCGGACTTTGGTTCCGTCTTTATTATTCTCATTGGAACATCCATACATGTGTTTTACACCGACTGGTTTCCGCTCTTTATCATTCTGCTGGAATATCCTATCGTGTGTTTTACAGGATGATCAGTTCCATCTTTATCATTCTGTTGGAACATCCTCAGCTTTGTGTGAATTTCACCGACACGGTTCCGATTATTTATTATTACATTGCTGGAATAACTCGCATGCAAGGCCTATCGCATGCATGGTGATTTCTTTTGTTATTCCATTCTTTATTATACCTAGTTAGTTAAAACTTTGACTTCTATACTCCATGAAATTAGTGGAATATCCTTGATATTTGCGTTTCATCCAAATATCTTTTATATTCTTCCGATCATTCTTGAATTTTACTCTCTACAAAAACAAAGATCGTGTTGATAATTTGGGCGTTAATAATTCTGGATAAAATAATTCTTGAACTTGTTTTATTGAATTCTTATATCATTGTCATCATCCTCATGTTTATATTTTTTAAAGTCATCTGGCACGTAGGTGCATAGATGGACTTGGTATGATTATGACCGAGAGACTATTCTTGTAATCATAGTAGTAATGTTACAAATGATGTGGTAAAAATCCTCGATTAAGTAGTAGTGCATTGATGGGCGATTGTTGGCATGATCACGACCATTAATGAATACACAAATATTCTCGGCCAGTAGTGCGTGAATAATTATGGTCGGATAATCTTAAAGAATATCCTCGGTAGTAGTGCGGGGTGATTCGATGATGTGGAATATTTATTAAAGTGAGTCTCAATTATAATGATGATGAAAAACCTTTAAAACCTAAAAGATAGTAGACTTTATTTTCTACTTGACTCTTTTAATGGATTAAATATTCAATTGCAGATTAAACCGGTCGGTTGTCTATTGTTATTTTTATCGCTTTAACATTGTTGAAGACTATTGATAATTTATTATGCATTATCTTAGTCATAATATTTCTTCTTTGGGCTAGTTGAGCTCACCCTTTCTTTCACTTCTTTTCTTGAAATGAGAGAATATAAATGGGACGAGTCGGGAAGCGAGTGATGGTCCCGGAGATAGCATTAGTAGTCCTCACTATTCTGTGAAATAGTGTGATAATAATTGTAATGAGGACTTTTGTTTGAGTTTGTATAATATCTAGTAGACGATATTTGTATTTAAACTCACGGTTTATATGTCGATTGTACCCAACAGTTATGTTAATAAGTTGTATTTAAATTCTGTACCATGTAAGTGGCGACCCAAGATGGGTGATGTATACCTAATTTTGGGGGCGTCACAGAATATGATTCGAATATCAATACAAAATTACAATTTTAAGATATTCAAGTAATTTATCGAATTTTAAAATTTACTCATATTTAAAATATTTATATTTCGAGTTGAGTTTAAATCAAACTTTTAGTTGAACAATTATGAATTGAGTCCAAACTGTTTAGTTCATTTTACTGCCTTAGAAGGTGTTTGTTTAGAGCTGGATGGAGCTAAATAGCTGAATGACTGAATCGATTAGGCATTCATTGCGTTTGTTTTGAATAAAAAATTATCTGAATGGCTGAATCGATCAACTTTTTGAGTTGAATGGACAAGTGTAATTTTTTTTACTAAATGACTGTTGAATGAAGTATTTTATATTTTTCTTACAATAATAACTATTATATTAAATAAATTTACAATAATCTTTAATTTTTTTTTCAAAGCGGTAGTGTAAAATCCCAAATTTTATGAATAAAGATTTAATTTTCTTGAAATATTTTTTAAATATTATGGTATGAATTTGAGATAATGTTATAGTTGTGGGTAGTATTTATAAATTTTGCAAAGTATGCGAAGTTGTTATATAATATTACGATTGGTAGGAGAATATTCGTTTTAACGAGAGAATATTAAATGACGACGGCAAAATCATTAATGGGCCAGACCAGCAATCTTAATTATTATTTTGATTGAGAAAATCGACAAAAATATTTTTATGAAAATAACGGCGAAAGTTTTAGCGTTAATCTTGTTAAACTACTTTCGGTAGTAAAAAATACAAGATGTCTGGCGTGGTTGCATAGTAGCACACGGTATTGATTATTGATGCTTACGTTGAAGTCACTCGGTTTTTGTTCAATTATTGCTCACGATAATTCTTTGCATAAGTATCTCACATTATTTGATTCAATTATTGTCGATATTTTATATATTATTAAATCAATAATTGAGATGACGAAGTTATTAATATTATTATTTGCAATATTAACGATGTCTAGAAGTTACGCCAGGAGAGTTTGGTCACCTAATTGCGGCCCATAATGAGGGAGAAATCCTTATTGGAAAGCCCTCTTTTTCCGAAAATGACACAGTCGATTAATAGTGTGAATTATAATAATAATGATGAAGTTTTGTTTTATTAGTATTATTAATGTAATAAAACAGAAAAACTTTTTATATAAAATGAATACTTTTATAAAGTTATTAGTTTTATTAGGCTATAAATAGAATATATTATATTACATTATGCGTAGTATTTTGTATAAGAAAATCTTTTATATAAAAGCGAATACTTTTATAAAGTTATTCATTTTATTAGACAATAATTAGAATATATTGTATTTTATTATGCATAGTATTTGCATAGTGCACGTATAGTGTTTGTATAGTAAAAATCTTTTTATATAAAATGTAATACTTTTATAAAGTTATTCGTTTTATTAGATTATAAATAGAATATATTATAATTTATTTAAAGATTTTGTTTTATTAGAATATTTTATAGTAAACCAATTTGACCGTCTGTTTAAAAAGTAAATCAACGGGACTATTCAGAATTAGTTATTATTCAGTGTGACGCCCCAAAATAGGTATACATCACCCATTCTGAATTAAATCGATAACACGGTATGTAAACAACTACAACTTTATTAATACAACCCATAAACTGTGAGTTTAAATACAAATATTGTCATCTAGATAATATATCGTACCAACTAAGTCCTCATTACAATTATTGATACAATACTTTACAAAAATAGTGAGGACTACTAAAACAACTTCCTAGAACCTTCATTCTGTACCTCACTAAGTACTTTCGCTACATTCTCGCCTCCCGAGGAAGAAAAATGGAACAAAAAGGAAAAGGGTGAGCTCAACTAGCCCAAGAAAGAATATTATGACTAAGATAATATAGAACAAATTATCGTTAGTCTTCAGCGAGGATAGATCGATAGAATACAATAGAATAACAAGTTTCGGATCGGTAATGAAATAATAATTCATAAATGAGTTACGTAGAGAATGAAATCTACTATAATCTATGAATTTAAAAGTCCATCATCATTATTTTATCCTGTAACATCAATCAATGCACATCTTGAATCATATATTCATCTTTTTTACAGACGGTGCCAAAGATATTCATCGATCGATCAATGTTCATCTCAACACTGTACATCTTTGCACTATGGGCTAAAGATATTCATCATAAAATCAACCATCTTTGCACTATAGGCCAAAGATATTCAGTAACATCATCATTTAGGGACCGAGGATGATGAAAATAATTTTAAAGAAAACGAATCCGGTGAAACAAAAAGAATAAGTATTATGGATTAAATTTTTAAACAATCCGAGTTCAAAAATACTTCATAAATAATCATAGTGAAGTAAAATTCAAGGATGATCAAAATATGGATACAATCAAAGCTAGTATCCACAATAGATATTTTGGACAAAAAAAAAATTTAATTTTACGTGAATAATCTTTAGTATTAAGTGAATAATTATTCGTGATATCGTGAATAAGTAACTCCCGACACTTAAAAGACAAGAATTTCACAAGAAAAATCTTTCCAATAATCTGGCATAATGATATTGAAAGAATTAATATTATTTTTTTTAAAAAATAATATCCCTTACCTCGAAAAGATAGTACTTCTAGTTGAAACACCAGATATAGGCTATGACTTGAACTTGCATCGTATAGCAACACTCAAAGTATAAAAATACTCACAAGAATACGCTCAATATATCGAGAGAGAGAGAGAAGATTTGATTTTACGGTGTGATTTTCAATTCTAACCTAAAGACCCTATTTATAGGAAAATGCTTAGAACACCAAAGCAGAAAATTTAATATAATTTTATTATATTTATAAAATTGTCAAGCCCACATCTTGAATCTGAATTCAGCCACCTTGCACATGTTTAATGCAGCCCACCAAGCAAAAAAAAACATTTTTGTAATTAAAAATAATTAAAACTTTTAAAAATCAATTATTTCGGAACTACAAAACTTCAATAATTCATAATAAATAGCTCTTTTATCAGAAAAATTCGAACCACATGTATTTTCTATAGGAAATTTCATTCTCTACAACTTTGCAGAAGAAAGTTTTTCAAATTCCAAGCAAAATTGACCGAAATCCACAAAGCGGAAGCGATTTTACAAAGCTATAATCAAATTTCTATCAAGAATTGGGGTTCTACCGACACACAAAACATGTGTTAATCATTTAATGCCACAAAATACTCTTCCTCCTCATATACTCATATATCCCACATTCATTGTAAAATATCACCATTAATATATTATTAAAATAATATATTTAAATGAATTATTTTATCGAGAAAAAGATAAAATATTAATTTTCAACAATTGTCACAAGAAAAAAATTTCTCCATCTATATCCGCATAAAATCAATATTTTTCTTATCATATAAATCAATAATTAATTATTCACAAATAATATTATGAGAATCACATTCTTGTGTTAAAGGCGGTTCCCGGAAAGAGGGCTTTCGATAAGGATCTCTCTTCTTGGGCCGCAATTAGATGACCAAACCTCTCTTGTACGTAACTTTCTAGACATTGCCAATAATGTTATCTAATAATATTAATCGGATAATATGAATTATTGCTCAGATAATGAAAAATCTTCAGATAGTGACAACTATTGAAACAAAGAATAATATAAAATATCAACGCAAAGAATTGTTGAATCAATAAAATAAAATATTGAGCAAGAATTATCGTAACAATTATTGAGTAGTGTCTTCTTCACGTAAGAATCAATAATTGGTGCAATACCGCAGTAATCTTTCAACGGTGTTTTAACCACCCGGGTATTCTAACAAAGATAATACTGATAACAACTACTGCCCGTTATTTATAAACAACTTATTCTTGTCGTTTTCTTCATCCAATCACTTTTCATTATGGGGCCCACACAAGGTCAAGCTACCGTCGTCCCGAATATTCCCAGCGACAAAGAAATATTCCACGACCAAACGAATATTCCCCGTCAACAATGAATATTTTAAAACACTTGTTTGTTTGAAATAATTGCGCATTTTACCCATAACTTACCACATTAATCAAATCAACCCTTACTATTTCAAGATAATAAATAGAGTAAATTTAATTTCATTAAATAATAAGTTGGAGTCTTACATATGATCCCTGACTGAGATGTGAGATAAGAACTAGGAGGGGAGAGATGGGGAATTCCTTCGCTAGCATGACCTACCTAAGTTTATTTGGTATTTAATTGGTCGGTCAGAGTATAGGGATAATATGTGATATGTCAATTAACCCTTGTTTTGTGACGGTGTTTGAAAATGGCATTTGAAAATGTTGAGATAAGCAAAGGAGCAAAATAATATGACCGTATCGCAGTACGAGGTTAAGTTTGTGGAGTTATCCCGGTTTGCATCCCATTTGGTCGATAATGAGGAGCGAATGACGCGGATATTTCTAAGAGGTTTGAAACTCGATATACGTCAATACCTCATTTCTCATAAACTTTATTTATATTCAGATGTTGTGAATAGGGCTCAGTTATTGGAACGCAATAATGAGTTAGCACAACCAAAAGGTAACGACCAAAAGGTAACAACACGATAATAATCGTACCGGTGGTACCGACCATCGGAACAATGATGACCATCGTGGGGGAAATTATCAGGCCAAAAATGGTGATCACTTCGGTGGTAATCATGGCCAAGATAATAGAAGCGGGAATTTCAAGAAGAGAAGGTCATTTAGCTCGATTTTGTCGTATAGTGAAGTCAAGTCCATTGGGACGGTGGGCACCAAAGACGATCACGGACAAAACAAAGTCGGTGGTTTCAGGAAGAGCGTTTTTCGTGACTTCTCAAAAAGTGAGTAAACCAAACGAAGTTAGCACGGGTTAGTTAATTATAAATTCTTGCGAAATCTATACCTTATTAGATACCAATTCTACCTATTCTTTTATCTCTCTTGCTTGCGTTCAACGTTTAAATTTGACTCCAGAGAAATTAGACTTTGACTTATTGGTTGAAACTCCATTAGGAGAAACCTTCATTACATATGCCATCCAAGTCTTGGATGAGAGTCACAGTTTTTAATGATATTTCTATTGTTAATAAATTTCCTGGCGTATTCTTGAAGACTTCTTAGCTTACCCCGTAGCGTGAAATCGAATTTTGTATTGACCCTAGTACAAAACCCATTTCTTCAACCCATAAATATTTCTTCAATCAAAACGAACGTATAATGCGCCAAAGACGTTAGCTCGAGCTGTTGAAGATTACGATCGTACCATTTAATACCATCGTGGAAAAGCGAACGTGGTAGCTGACGTGTTGAGTAGAAGATCGTATGCGTTTATGAGTGCAAAGTTGTTAACACAAAGACCCATTTCGTATAATTTATAAATGATGAAGATAGAGTTCAAGACTCTAAGGACCCACGTGGTGATATCAAATATACGAGTAGAATCGACTCTAGTTGATAAAGATAAAGGCCGCCAAACTACGCACCCGAAGCTGATAAATGTGAGAGAGAAGGTTCAAGAGGGCGTTATTCTAGAAGCAAGAATCGACAAAGAGAGGAAATCTCAACCCTCGATTTTATTGGCCCATTTGAAATCCTTAAGTTTATCAATATATTGAGGAAATCTCAATATATTTCATGTTCATAACGTTTATCACGTACCGATGTTATGTAAATATGTGGACAACCCGAACCACATTATTGATTTAGAACTGAACGAGACAGCGGAAGATTTAACGTATGAGGAATTACGTGTAAAAATCTTGAATAAGAAGGATCGTATTCAACACTCAAAGGTTATACCTCAAGAGTTAGAATCAAAATGAAGTCGATGTATTCTCATCATTAAGTACCAGTAATGCGTCGTAAATTTTGAGGGCAAAATTTTATAAGGAGGGGAGATTGTGAGATCCCAGATTTTACGAATAAATATTTAATTTTCTCGATTTATTTTTTGAATATTATGGTATGAATTTGAGATAATGTTATAGTTGTGGGTAGTATTTATAAATTCTGCAAAGTATGCAAGTTGTTATAAAATATTCGTTTGGTCGGGGAATATTCTTTTTATCGAAGAATATTCGTACGACGGCATAATCATTAGTGGACCCCACAACGGAAGTATTGTCGTCGTAGTTAGAAAATGACAAAAATATTTTATGAAAATAACGGCGGAGGTTTTACAGTTAATACTATTGAAATACCCGGTAGTAAAAGTACAGTAATACGTGTGGTTGAATAATAGCACACGGTATTAATTATTGATGCTTACGTGAGAATTCACTTTCAGTTATACTCAATTATTGCTATAGTAATTCTTTGCGTCATATCTCTCATATTATTGATTCAATTATTATCACGATATCATCGCATTATATGATATATTATTAAATCAATAATTGAGACGATAAAGTTATTCATATTATTAAATTGCAATATTTACAATGTCTAGAAGTTACATTGAGGAGAGGTTCGTCACCTAATTAAGCGCTACCAATAGGGAGAAATCCTTATTGAAAGCCCCTCTTTCCAGGAACGACACAGTTGTTAAATATTGTGAGTTATGATATTAATGATGAATAAATTCGTGTTGATTAAAGATGAATTTGATAGTTCCATTGGGTTGGGATTATTGGTGTTAGTTGAAATCGACATCTATTCCGATGATAATTGATGTGCAGGGGTTATATTGATAAACCCGTAATTAATTGGGTAAATGAGCAATTACTTGCTACTAATTCACACTCTCATATAACTATTTGTTCACATGTGTGTACTATTGAATCATATTCTTATACTATTAGGGGAGTTGGTGCAAGATTGATGATACTGCGTACGACTAAGTTAAAAATGGAGGTATAGATGGAGGTGTTATCTTTGTAATTAATTTTTTCACATGTTTAGAACTATTGAGTCACATGATTTACTATTGATTCACATGATTTACTATTAGGGGAGGTGGTGCAAGTTTGATAATACTTGGATGACTGAATTAAAAATGAAAGAAAAGTTAGAGGTATTATACTGTAATTTTTCGTTCCCCAAAACGTGTAATTATCGAAACTATATTTTTCTATAAATAGAAGCACATTATTTCTTCATTTCTCACCAATTCACTAAAGCTTTAGAGCCATTGTTATAGAAAAAAATTATAGAGAGAAAGAAGAAGAGAAGTCTGCTACCTCTCTACTCCAGTATCCAGCTTTATTCTAAGGTAAGGGATATTATTTGTTGTACCTGTAAGGGGTATTATTCTTTCGTATTCATGAAGAGAATTATTTTCTTTCAATACTCGTAAGAGTTGTTATTCCATTCTTCATTATTATGTTGGAATAACTCATGTATAAATCCGCATACATCGTGGTGATATTATTCTATTATTCCATTCTTTATTATTATGTTGGAATAACTTTGTATATACAAAGTACCGCATACATGGTGAAATTCTTCTATTATTCCGTTCTTTATTATTACATTGGAATAACTTTGCTTATGTAATATGCATACATGGTGAAATTACATTGTTATTCCATTCTTTATTATTCGCGTGGAATATCTATCTCACACGCGTTTCTGTGGGACTGGATCCATTATTTATTATTCTGCATTTATTATTACGTAATATCCATACGTCGCGTTTAATCCTAACTCGTTCCATTATTTATTATTCGCATTTATTATTCCGCTGAATATCCTCGCTTTAAGGCGTTCTGCCTAAACACAGTTCCATTATTTATTATTACATTGGGAATAACTTCTCTTATGCGGTCTTTATCGCATGCATGGTGAATTCTTCATTATTCTATTCTTTATTATTACATTGGAATAATGCATACGTGTGGATTACCACATGCGTGGTGAATGATCCTTTATATTCATTCCTTATTAAATTGTGGAAATGATCTGGTTACGTTGATTATGATTAGAGTCATAATAAAGCTTTGGGTGATGAAAATCATGGGTATATGAAGTATTAGTAAGTGTTGTGATGAGTTATATTGGTTATTATGTACGTTTCGTAAACATATCCATTCTTTCATTGATTACCTTGGATATATACACCTGTCTATGGACACAAATTCATTCTCATAATCACAAAAGTTTTTCTCATTAGTTACGTTTATTTCGTGAGAAATTAGTCATTATGGGTTTAAATATATAAATGTTTGGAATGGAAACTGGCGTATATGGAGATATTATGTTGCATGGAAAAACATATATTCTTATCATGTTATTGAAATTAGAAATTAGCCATATGCGAATAAAAATGGTGTATATTCCTATTATTATTTGAACTTGGAGATTATATCTATTTTAAATTGGAATCACCTAAAAGCGAATGACCCATTTGTTTGCAGGTTAGAAAATGAGTTTTAGTTCTTTCAATCACACTGTAAAAGCTTTGGTACGGTAAATTATCCTTGGGTATTATTAAATTGTGAAATGAGCAAACGTTGAAATTATGAAAGGTTGGTGAAATCGTCTATATGAGTATTGGATTTTATATGAAGTATTAGTAAGTGTTGTGATGAGTTATGTTGGTTATTATGTGAAAGCATAAAAGTTTCTTAGAAATCACAAAGGGTTGAAAATTAAATTTTGGTGAAAATGGAACATGAAATTCAATTGACCATATCTCCTATTATATTTTGAATTTTGAGTGTGGTCAAGTTCTAGAGTTAGATCTATGAGTTTTGTAGCGACTTGAAAGTGGAATCACTTTGAAAAAGGTGTTGTAGATTTTCGTGTGTGGTGATTTTTAGAAAGGAGTCAAAAGTTGGAAATTATCGAAATGCTCTTGTCCAGTTTTAGAAGAAGGGCTGTTTAACCACTTAAATTGTGACAAAAATTCTGGCCTTTTGGGACATGAATGTATATGGTATAAAGAACCTCTGTCCAAAAATGAGCTCATTCCACTTAAAATGAAAAGTTATGACTATTTCAATATTTAGATTTTCCCGATTTATAACGCTTATAAATCAAGACTATAACTCAGATGACCATGAAATTTAAACTGGAGACTCATGTTAACATGTGTAGATCCTGCCAAGATTTGGGAATTTTTGGAGTTAAACTTGAGGTAGCTAATTTCTTAAGAAAATTGGAAATTGATTTTTGAAAAATAGTAAATAAATTTTAAAAATTCCGAGAAAAATATATGTTCTTTATGGGACTATATTATGCTAAATCTCAAAAAAGAAATATTTTTGGAAGTGATTTGGTATTTTTCATGAAAATGGTTTAGTTACGAACATATGAGTTAAATATGTTATGTGAAGTAACAAAGTTGAAAAATAGGATTTTATGGCTTGAAAATCCTATATAAGGTATATGTAGATTGTTGATAAGGGATTTGATTATTGGTGATGAAATCTTATGATTATGGCATTCTTTGAATGATTAAATGTATTATTTGGTAAATTGTAAACAATTGAAATAAATTGTTTATAAGTTTAGAGGTGATTAAAATATTGTTATGATATTAATAATATTAGATTATGAGTGGTTGATAATATTTGGATAAATTTAAAGTCTTTAATATTTATCCTTGTTTTCGTTTGATTAATGCTTATATCATTATCATCATCCTCATGCTTATATGGTGGTAAAAGTTATCTTTGGCTTACTTGCAAAGATTGACTGTTGATTATTGGTTTTATAGTTGTATATCTTTGGCTTACGTGCAGAGATGGACTTGGTATGATTATGACTAGGGATTATTTGGTATAGTCATGACCATTGACGATTTAATGAATATCCTTGGCCCGTAGTGCAGGGATGATTCGATAATGTGGTTTATTTTTTAAGTTCAGTCTCAGCGATAAAAATTGATGAAAAACTTTTTAAATCATAGAAGTTAGTAGATTTTATTCTCTACTTGACTTTTCTAATGGATTACTTGTTCCGATGCAGTTAAACTTGATGTCTATTGTATTTTATCAGTTTAACATTGTTGAAGACTAATGATAATTTATTCTGCATTATCTTAGCCATAATATTTCTTACTGAGCTAGTTTAGCTCACCTTTTTCCTTCATTTGTTCTCTTGAGAAATGAGAATATAAATTTGGACGAGTCGGGGAACGGAGTGACGGTCCAGATGATAGCATTAGTAGTCCTCACTATTATGTTAAATAGTGTGATAATAAATGTAACGAGGACTGAATTTGAGTTTGTATACTGTTTATGAGGACTCCATTGAGAATGGATATTGTCTAGAAAGTAGTATTTTTGTTTAAACTCTTAGTTTATGTTTTGTCCTATTTTACACGACAACTGTATAGTTAAGTTTGTATTTGTATTTTGTACCATGTATTTGGCGACTCAGAATAGGTGATGTATACCTATTTTGGGGGCGTCACATAAGGGGTATTATTTCTTTTGTATTCATGAAGAGAACTTCTGTTATTCCATTCTTTATTATTCTGTTGGAATAAACTGTATACACGGACTACCCTATACTTGGTGAAATTCTTCTGTTATTCTATTCTTTATCATTATGTTAGAATAACCTGTTTATGCGAAGTACCGCATACATGGTGAAATTCTTTTGTTATTCCATTCTTTATTATTACATTTGGAACATCACAGCCGGTCTTAATTTCGCTTTGACACGGTTACATTATTTATTATTACATTGGAACATCCTATCGGTGCATGAATTTTTCCCGACTCGTTCCGTTATTTATTATTCTGTTGGAATATCACATGTCAATGCGTTCTGCATGACCTAGTTCCGTTATTTATTATTACTTGGAATAACTTGTTCATGCGGTCTATCGCATGCAGGTGATTTCTTTTGTTATTCCATTCTTTATTATACTCAGTTGGTTAAAGTTTTGACTTCTATACTCCATGAAATTAGTGGAATATCCTTGATATTTGCGTTTCATCTAGTATCTTTTCATGAAAATATTCTTCTGAGCATTCTTGAATTCTACTCTACAAAGAAGTATCATGTTGACAATTTGAACGTTATTAGTTCCTGAATAAATTAATTCTTGAACTTGTTTTATTGAATTCTTATATCATTGTCATCATCCTCATGTTTATATTATGTTGAAAGTCATCTGTGGCCTGTAGTGCATAGATGGACTTGGTATGATTATGACAAGGGATTATTCGGTATAATCATGACTATAATGTTACAAATGATGTGGAAAAAGTCTTCATTGGCTCGTAGTGCATTGATAGACAGTTTTTGGTATGATTATGGCTATGGATTCTCTTCGACCAAGGGTGCAAAGATAAATTATTTTATGGCATGATCGTGATCGTTGATGAAAACACAATTATCTTTGGCCCGTAGTGCATGGATAATTAAATGGTCGTGATCTTAAATAATATCTTTGGCACGTAGTGCGAGGATGATTTGATGATGTGGATTATTTATTAAAATTTCGAGTCTCGATAAAAGTGATGAAAAACCTTTTAAATCATAGAAGATAATAGATTTTATTCTCTACTTGACTCTTCTAATGTATTATTTATTCCGCTGCAGTTAAACTTAATGTCTATTGTATTTTATCAGTTTAACATTGTTGAAGACTAATGATAATTTATTCTGCATTATCTTAGTCATAATATTTTCTTACTGGGCTAGTTGAGCTCACCCTTTCTTTCACTATTCTCTTCAGGAAATGAAAATATAGCTGGGACGAGTCGGGGAATGGAGTGACAGTCCAGATGATAGCATTAGTAGTCCTTACTATTCTATTAAATAGTGTGACAATAAATATAATGAGGACTCCTTTGAGTGTGGATATTGTTTAGATGACAATATTCTTATTAAAACTCTCAACTATGTTTTGTCGTATTGTTTACACGACGTTTGTATAATTAAGTTGTATTTATATTTTGTACCATGTATTTGGCGACTCAAGATGGGTAATGTATACCTATTTTTGGGGGCGTCATAGTTGGTATCAAAGTTTAGAGATATGATCCCTGGTTGAGATGTGAGACAAGAACTAGGAGGGGAGAGACGGGGAATTCCTTCGCTAGTATGACCTACCTAAGTTTATTTGATATTTAATTGGTCGGTCAGAGTATAGGGATAATATGTGATATGTTAATTAACACTTATTTTGTGGCAGTATTTAAAAATGGCAACTGCAAATGCTCACAATGGAGTAAATGAGATCGTTGAGTCAACTCAATCAAAAGGTAACAACCAACAACACGATAATAATTATATCGGTGGCAACGGTCATCGGAACAATGATAACCATCGTGGGGGAAATTATCATGCCAAGAATGGTAACCACTTCGGTGGTAATCATGGCCAAGATAATAGAAGTGGAAATTTCAAGAAGATAAGGTTCAATAATGATGGAAAACAAGACATATTTTGCGTTTCAAAGGAAGAAGAACGACCACCGGTCCTATGTTTTAAATGCGGACAGGAGGGACACATCCGTCCAAACTGTACGCAGCAATCCAAAGCATGTTTCAATTGCGGAAGAGAAGGTCACCTAGCTCGATTTTGTCGTGTAGTGAAGTTAAGTCCAGCTGGGATGGTGACGCCAAAGGATGTCCCAGACAAGTCAAAGCCAGTAGTTTAAGTGAGAGTGTTTGTCGAGGAACCCGAACGAAGTTGTCATGGGTAAGTTAATCATAAACGCTTACGAAGTCTATACCTTATTCGATGCCGGTTCTACCCACTCTTGTATTTCATCTAGTTGTATTCAATGTTTGAACTTGGCTATTGAGAAATTAGACTTTGACTTATCTATTAAAACTCTATTAGGAGAAACCTTCGTTACATCCATTATTTATAAATCTTGTTTGATTCAAGTTGACACTTTCACGTTACCTGTCGATCTGATCTCTTTGAAAATACTTGTCTTTGATGTGATTTTAGGAATCGATTGGTTAACTACTCATCATGCTTTTCGTAAGGTTGTTAGCTTTTATATTCCTAACCCTGTTATGCAAATTCAAGCAACCAAACCACTAAAGTCAATCACTGTTATATCAAGCCATAAATAAAGATCCTCGATCCTTTCGTTGTTGACTTTCTTGTGTGGAATGCACCGAAGCCAGACTATCCGTATCGGACGTCGTGAATAACGGTGGCAAGTTGATAGGTATCAATGTGACGTGTTATCTGAGTCTTGGATGAGGGTCCGCGATTTTGAAGGATATTTCTATCGTTAATAAATTTCTAACGTATTACGAAGACTTCTTAGTCTACCCTAGGCGTGAAATCGAATTTTGTCGACCCAAACAAAAACCCCATTTCTAAAACCCTTAAATATTTCTTCAACTAAAACGAACGTAACACGCGCCAAAGACGTTGGCTCGAGTTTGTTGAAGATTATGATCGTACCATTCAATACCATCGTGGAAAAACTAGCGTGGTGGTAGCGGCGTTGAGTAGAAGATCGTATGAATTCTGAGTGCGAATATCGAACCCACGTGAAGATAACGAATATCTGAGTAGAATCGACTTTAATCGATAAAGTTAAAGCCGCTTCAAGCTAAATACTCGGTGATAAATGTGAAGAAGAAGGTTCAAGAGGGCGTTATTGTTGATCGATTTCAAGCAATCAATGAATACGTCTTGAGTATACATTACAAACAAGTAATAAAGTGAAAGTAGAGTATCGTTCCCACGAGGAATTATTTGATAAAAATTACAAGTACTAACTCTTAACCAAATCAATTTTATTTAAACAAAGTGGCAAATTGTGATTTTTCTAATTAAGAAAACTAAATTAAAACAATTAAAAGAGATTATTCTAAAAGAAAGCAAATAAACAACTAAAATTTGAATGAATTCGATATAAATATGGATTAAGACTCCAATATCCCCAATTATGAATTATAAATCAATTATTCAACTATTCCAATTATTATGTCTCTTGAATTGTTAATGTGAATTCTCAAATGCCAAAAGCCCTCTCTCGAGTGATCAATTGCCTTCTATTTAACCCATTAATTTTGCTATATCTCTATGCAAAACAATTGAATTAAACTTCGTTACAACCTTAATTCCTTATGTGTTACACGTGCGACGAATAGATATTCTCATTATATTCACAAAACTAATTATTCATTGTGCAAATAACTAAGTCACATGTCACCATGCCCAGATTCTAACCCTAGAATTCCTTTCTCAATTCTTTTCTAGAGTAACAAGGTAATTCTTGATCGATATAATTAACTCAATAAGCACAAAGCAAGATGAAACAATTCACTTTAACATAAATAATTAGAATAAATTAAATAATCAATTCATAACCATAAAAAGTTCAATTGAAATCTTAATAAAAAGAATTAGTTCATAATTAATGAATTAAAATCAAGAATCCACAATTGAATAGACATTAAAAGATAAAAGTATGATAAGAGAAGAGAATAGAATCTGTTGTCAGTAGCCTTGAGACTCCTCTTTCGCTTCTGCTTTGAATCTTCAATGGTCTCCAAGTTGCTTCAATCTCCAAAACTAATAAGAACTAGGGTTATGTTATAATCTAAAGGAGTGTTTAATCTAGTCTAATCTATGTATTCTCCCTTTATTTTATGCCTTACATCATGTATTTATAGGTTACAAGTCCAATTTTTAGTTTAGGAACAAACCCAATCCAATTTGGAGTCAAAAAGGTGTCAAAATTCGCCCAAAACGCGTCAGGCCGCACTAAGCCTCTTCCCCAAATGACCAACATTTACGATCTTGAGAATCTGCCTTATAGCGCCTCGACGCTGCAAATAGGCTTAAAATTAGTGCCTCGGTGCTGTTACAAGTTCTGACATTTTCTGCTCCGATGTCCTTTAGGAAAATGGCCATAACTTCTTCGTCCGAACTCCGATTTTGATTATTCAAGATGATCCGGAAAGAGGAAAAGTAGATCTACAACTTTCATTCTTTAAGTTTTCCAACTAAGGTCTTTAGAAATACTCAAATTGGCTCTGAAATAACTATTGTGTAAATGGCAAGCCGAAAACGCGAATCTAGCCACCCCGAACGTCGATCTATGTAACTTTTGTCCCAATTCCTATAAAACAACATAAAACATGGTTGAATAAACATAAACACTTAAAAAAATCCTAAAAGACTTGAGAACAACAATAAATTAAGCCCGAATGTATCCAATTCATGTGTATAAAACTCACTCATCAGTTATTCTAGAAGCAAGAATCGATGAAGAGAGAAAATATCAACCCTCAATTTTATTGGCCCATTTGAAATCCTTGATCGAGTAGGAACTGTGGCCTATAGACTCATTTTACCGCCAAGTATGTCGCATGTTCATAACGTTTTTTGTGACGCCCCCAAAATAGGTATACATCACATATTCTGAGTCGCCAAATACATGGTACAGAATACAAATACAAACTTAATTATACAACCGTCGTGTAATATATTACAATACATATGTTGTGAGTTTTAATACAAATATTGTCATCTAGACAATATCCACACTCAATTGAGTCCTCATTACATTTACTATCACACTATTTAACAGAATAGTGAGGACTATTAATGCTATCATCCGATTTGTCAATCCATTCCCAGACTCGTCCCCAAATATATTCTCATTTCTGAAGAAGAACAAAGAAAAGAAAGGGTGAGCTCAACTAGCCCAATGAAATATTATGACTAAGATAATGCGAATAAATTATCAATAGTCTTCAACAATGTTAAACCGATAAAATACAATAGACATCAAGTTTAAGCTGCAATGAACAAGCAATCCATTAGAAAAGTCAAGTAGCGAATAAAATCTACTATCTTCTATGATTTAAAATATTTTCATCAAATTTTATCGCTGAGACTCAGCTTAATAAATAAACCACATCATCGAATCATCCCTGCACTACGGGCCAAGGATATTCATTAAATCATCAATGGTCACGACTATACCGAATAATCCACAATTCATAATCATACCAAGTCCATCTACGCGTAAGCCAAAGATATACAACAATAAAACCAATAATCAATAATTCATCTTTGCACATAATCCAAAGATATATAATTCGATAAACAACAGTCCATCTTCGCACGTAAGCGAAAGATAACTTTCATCACCATATAAGCGTGAAGATGATGACAATGATATAAGCGTTAATCAAAATTAAAATAAGGATAAATATTAAAGACTTTAATTTTATCCAAATATTATCCATCACTTAAATAACTTCATAATCTAATATTGTTAATATTATAACAATATTTTAATCACCTCTTAAACTTATAAACAATTTATTTCAATTGTTTACACTTTATCAAATAATGCATTTAATCATTCAAAAATGTCATACTCATAAGATTTCATCACCAATGATCAAATCCCTTATCAACAATCTACATATACCTTATATAAGATTTCCAAGTCATAAAATCCTATTTTTCAACTTTGTTACTTCACATAACATATTTAACTTTTCATAACTAAACTATTTTCATGAAAAATACCAAATCAGTCCCAAAAATATTTCTTTTCTGGGATTTAGCATAATATAGTCCCATAAAGAACATATATTTTTCTCGGAACTTTTAAAATTCATTTACTATTTTTCAAAAATCAATTTCCAATTAATTACTTAAGAAATTAGCTACCTCAAGTTTAACTCCAAAAATTCCCAAATCTTGGCAGGATCTTACACATGTTATCGTGAGCCTCCAGTTTAAATTTCATGGTCATTGGAGTTATATAACTCGGTTATAGTGTTTTTCGTCGGAAAAACCTAAATATTGAAATGGTCATAACTTGCTCATTTTAAGTCGGAATGAGCTCATTTTTGGACATGAGGTTCTTTATACCATATAATTTTATATCCCAAAAGGCCAGAATTTTTTTCACAAATTAAGTGGTCCAAACAACCCTTCTAAAAATCTGGACAGTAGCATTTCGGTAATTTCCAGCTTTTGATTCCTTTACTAAAATCAGTCCACACGAAAATTTACAACACCTTTCCAGTGATTCCACTTGGAGATGCTACAAAACTCATATATCTAACTCTAGAACTTAACCACACTCAAAAATTTGAAATATAATAGGAGATATGGTCAATTGAATTTCATGTTCTATTTTTACCAAAATCTAATTTTCAACCCTTTGTGATTTCTAAGAAGCTTTCATGTTTTCACATAATAACCAACATAACTCATTATAACACTTACTAATACTTCATATACCCATGATTTTCATCAGTCCAAAGCTTTTATTATGACTCTCATCATAATCAACGTAACCAGATCATTTCCATAATTTAATAAGGAATGAATAAAATGATCATTCACCATGCATGTGGTAATCCACATAGACAGGTTATTCCAACAGAATAATAAAGAATGGAATAACAGAAGGATTCACCATGCATGCGATAGAGACCGTGCGTAGACATGTTTATTCCCAGCGAATAATAAATAATGGAACCCGAATCCGGCGTGGCCTACGCACGACGAGATATTTTGACAGAATAATAAATGCGGAATAATAAATAATGGAACCAGGTCTGGCGTAAACGCATAGATAGGATATTTCGACAGAATAATAAATGCAGAATAATAAATAATAGAACCAGGTCCGGCGTAAAATGCATAGACAGGATATTCTGACAGAATAATAAAGAATGGAATAACAACAGAATTTCACGATGTATGCGGTACTTCGCATAAACAGGTTATTCCAACAGAATAATAAAGAATGAAACCAGGTCAGACGAAATTCTCACCGACAAAATATTCCAACAGAATAATAAAAAATGGAATAATTGAAGAATTTCACCATGTATGCGGTACTACGCATAGACAGGTTATTCCAACATAATAATAAAGAATGGAATAACAGAAAAATTTCATCATGTATGCGGTACTTCGCATAAACAGGTTATTCCAACATAATAATGAAAAATGGAATAACAACTCTTACGAGTATTGAAAGAAAGTAATTCTTTCATGAATACGAAAGAATAATACCCCTTACTGGTACAACAAATAATATCCCTTACCTCAGAAGAAACTGGATACTGGAATTGTGAGCTAGCAGGCTTCTCTTCTTCTTTTTCTCTATAGATTTTCTCTTTATAGTTTCTCTCTATAATTTCTCTCTATAATAATGGCTCTAAAGCTTTAGTGAATTGGTGAGAAAGGAAGGAAGAACGAGCTTCTATTTATAGGAAAATATAGTTTCGATAATTGCACATTTTGGGGCTCGAAAATTACGATCTGATACCTCCAACTTTTCTTTCATTTTTAATTCAGTCATCCAAGTATTATCAAACTTGCACCACCTCCCCTAATAGCAAATCATGTGAATCAATAGTAAATCATGTGACTCAATAGTTCTAAACATATGAAAAGTTAATTACAATATAGTACCTCCATCTATACCTCCATCTTTAACTTAGTCATGCAAGTATTATCAATCTTGCACCAACTCCCCTAATAGTAAGTGAATGTGACTCAATAGTACACACATGTGAATAAATAGTTATATAAGCATGTGAATTAGTAGCAATTAATTACTTATTTATTCGATAAATTACCCGATTTATCAATATAACCCCCATACATCAATTATCATCGGAATAGATATCGATTTCAACTAACAACAATAATCCCAACACAATGGAACTATCAAATTCATCTTTAATCAACACGAACTTATTCATCATTAATATTATAACTCACAATATTTAAACAACCGTGTCGTTCCTAAGAAAGAAGGGGCTTTCCAATAAGGATTTCTCCCTATTGGCGCACAATTAGGTGACCAAACCTCTCTTTGGCAGAACTTCTAGATATTGTAAATATTGTAATTTAATAATATGAATAATTGTGTCATCTCAATTATTGATTTAATAATATATCATATAATGCAGATGATACTGTGACAATAATCGAATCAATACTATGAGAGATATGATGTAACAATTACTGTAGCAATAATTGAGTATAACTGAGTGACTTCTCACGTAAGCATCAATAACCAATACCGTGTGCCACTATGCAACCACGCGTATTACTGTACTTTTACTACCGAGTAGTTCAACAGTATTAATGGTAAAACTTCTGCCGTTATTTTCAATAAAATACTTTTGTCGTTTTCTCAATCCGATAATAATTCTGTTGTGGGGTTCACCAATGATTGTCACAGTCAATGGGATATTGTAGCATACGAAATTTGATCTATCTTCACGGTAGGATTCCGTGCGTCACGAGTACATCATTCATCCAAATATACATCATTATATACTGAAATATAACAACATACATTCTAAATTCCCAGGTTCTAAAACATTATAACCTTTCTCATTACAAATAATGATAATTACATTATTCCTTTCATCTTACAAGAGTGACTTTTATCTGCCACCAAGGATACATAACAGTTCATTAAACTAGTCTATAGTTTAATTTTCTTCTTTCTACATTACAAGTCTTCACTTGATCTTCTCACTCATTCACATTTTGAATGACACTTCATCTGGATACCGTCAGCTTGATCTATACAGGATCCTTAAGTTCTTCTAACATTGTTCGCTGAAAATGTTTTTCATTTAAAGCAAGTGTGAGCATTCAATTGCCCAGCAAGTCATAGCAGTTGAACAAATAACTTCAAGAGTTTAACATTCCTTTGGAACTTCGATAACCGAACAAAGGTTATGAAGCAGCTTGAACAATAGGAATAATCTCGATTCTATCACTTTAAAACATTAGTCACATTCACTTTTGAAATACTTTTAGTCTCTACTCTCTTTCATATACATTCCGTCTCGCTAGAATCAATAGCCCGGACTTAAAAATAACGGTTCATGTATAAGCAGAACATGCTTCATATTGAGCAGTTCAATCATAGAACGATTCATATCATCATAAACACCGGTGTTCACATTGTGGCACAAGGCCTCACACGTTTCTAACACATTGTACAAATATCATACATTTGCACATGACGTAACTTCTCAAGTTCAACATCCGAGAAGTTTTAGAAACTAACATTCATTTAAAATATGAATGAAGTTAGGAAACTTGCATTCACGCATGCATTACAACTTATCTTGTTGAATCGCTCATTCCAATCCCTATAACACATAAGGAAATAACACATACAACAATTAGTCTTATACTTGACTTACACATTGGTTTATTTAACTTTACTTCTTAGGGTTCGTGTTCTTGCAATATAATTTTACGCGACTAACTTTCATTACCGGTTTACGGCTTCATGACATACGGAGATGTCTTACTCAAAACATTCATCATCTTTGATGATTTTCATTCTTATCTTCTTCTTATAACTTCTCTAGGACTCAGCACACATCGTGTCTCTGCTAGTAGTCCATATGGTACTCTGAGTGGTTTCCCACAAACAACCAACTAACAAGTTTCCGTCTCATCTACACTGCCATCACAGTGAGTTAGATCGGTTGCCAATTTCGTATATACCTTCGCTCTCTGAAGGAATTGTTTAGCCCAGCTCCCATATGTCAACCATCAAAGTTTACGATTGTACTACAACCTAAACATATCTTAACTTATCCGAACTATTAAACTATAATGTTCGTTAAGTCAATTTCTTATTCCTTATGGCTTTTTGGCAAGTAATTGCCATACCTTAGGACTCATTCTTTATCGTCCAAGTCATACAGTCTTTTGTATACTCAAGACGATCATTCAATATTCATTCTACGCATTTATAGCGTTAAGCATTTTATGTTACCTTATTCTTATCTTACAACGTCCAGTTCATTCGACTCAGAACATCATCCAAGTTATAAACATTAACTCGGATTCTATACTCTTATTACCATTCACTGCGGCATTCTTGATAATTTATATCCTGCTCACTACATTCATCAATGTCTAAGTCATACAACCAGGGTATACTTAGAACGTTCGTCCAACGCGAATACGATTCACGAGGATTGTTTACATATTCAACATTTACGTTACTTCCCTCTTAATTCTATTCAACCTTCATCCAAGGTTTTAATCACTTTCATTCATTCCGCGTCACCTGAACCCCGTGTTCATTATTCTTTCTTAATGTCGAAGCCATACGATTCGTTGTATGCTAAGACCGATCGCTCATCGCAACAGCATTGCATTCACAGCGTCTGAACGCTTTACATTCATCTCTCATCATCATGACATAACATTGAAATGCTATTCATTACCCTCTACAATCAATGTCTAAGGAATCACCATCATAGCAATCCCTCACGTTCGTTTATCGCGACTACGGTCCCCGGATATAGGTTCCGTAACCCACGTCTACATTCTGTATCTTTTAATCTCGTTTAATCTTTTCGTTTGACCTTCATCAAAGGTTTAATATACTTGATTAAGTGTTACATTAGTTGAACATTATGTTCTTATTTCTTTCTTGTACATCCCCCAGAAATTGAGCAGTAAAAATCTCATTTCTGGGCATTGTCTCTACAATGTTGCATTTCACTCTTTAATACTAAGAATCGCATCGCGACGACGAGAGTTAACGCAGTTTTCATTATCCGGTCTGCGCTTGCAGCCACCACCTGAGCATGGTGGCGTTGGCCATTTACAAAGCCTTTCTTTTCAAAAAATTTTCTAAGTGTTAACTTCATTTTGAGACGCTTACTTTTCGATCTCATAACTTCTTCATTATAACTCGGAACGAGGTCGTTCCAAAGCTATTTTATTCCTTATCTTATGTACTTTGATTACCCATGGATAGAACTTCGTTCTGAATCTGCTAACATACCAATCAATTAGCTTAATCTTCGCTTTTCGTTCGTTTTACGTTTTTAACGTTCTTCGTTCGTTCGTCCGTAATTCGGTCATCCGAACTCGAAATTCATTCGTTCTTGAGTCCATGACTCATGTTTTATACATTCTCTTACATTCTTATGAAACCCTACACATTCGAGTTCATTTACTAACTTTCTAATTCTCGTTCGTCTTTTATAAAATTTTTGCCATAACTTCGTTATAGCTCCATTTTAATCTGTTCTTCATGAACGTTTCTACCATTCCTAATCAACCAATAAACATCTAACTTATACATGATGGTTTTAAACTTTTCCATCAACAACAATTATACTACGATGGTTTTAAATTTGTCCATCAACAACGTTCTTCATGTTCTTCGCGTGTTCTTCGTTTCTTCGTTCGTTCTTCATTTTAATCAATATTTTGGATTATGATTTTACTTTTTCTTGGAATTTGATGTTATAGAACATCATTCCTTACTTATTTAACCTACTCATTCATAATATTCACTCGGATCGCTCAAAATCCTTACGAATCTTACACTTCCTTAAGAAATTTATTTACTAAACTTCTAATTTCTTATTTCTTCTTTTCTTATGATTTCAACCATATGAAATCATTTCTAACATCCTTTACTCCTTATTCTCATTAAGCTATGTTTTTGAACATAAAAATTTAAAGAAAATTTATACGAGACTAGGTTTCGGATTACCTTTCTCCTTTGATCTCCTTCCGTCGACAAAGTTTGCTCACGAGCCAACTTTTCCTCTTCCTTTTCTCTTCTTCCTCCCATCCGAACTCTCTCTCAAAGTGTAGGATTTTCAAGAATCCAAACAAATGAGCTTAAGCTTCCTATTTATAGATTTTCAAGGCTAAGGGTAAAATAGTCATTTCACCCTCCCTAACCTCCTTACTATTAAAGGCTTAAGGACTAAGTTAACTTAGCCCTCAAGTTTGTTTAGCCCTTAAGTTTCGTAGTTCCGTCTTTTCGGGTTTAAATCAAGCGCTTTTAAAAATTGCGATTCACGGAATCCAAATATTTTTGGATATTTCGTCTTTCCTTTACCTATTAACTTTTACGTATTCTTCGAATTTTCAAAAAACTGAAAAATACTTTTTGGTGTCAAGCATTTTCCTTCACGTTTTCCCCTAACGTAGCTAAACGAATGAAAAATACATAACAATACTTTTCGTCATTTTTATTTTATCCGATTTCTGCACGTTTTTCGAGAAAAACTTTTATGGGCTTACTTAACATTTCATGATATATTATCGTCAAATCTTTCGACGGAATGTCATTTCGACAGACCAAACTCTCAGAACGGCTTAGGTTATTCAAACCCTAACCCTTAGGTTTCGTCGAGTGAATAGTGCTTATTTCGTCTTTTTCTCCAAAAATATTTTATTCCTAAAAAAAGTTTATTTTCGTCTTGAAAATTCTTACTCGTTCAATCTAGCTCGTAGCCAGAATCCTCTCGATTTATAATCATTCTAGGTTATAGAACGATTAATAAACACATAGCATAGAATAATATTAATAAAAATTCATTTTATTAATAATTAATTCTTTAATCTTAAATTCTGAACAATCCGAATTCTCCGGGTTGTTACAGATATTCCCCGACACAAAGAATATTCCCCGACCAATCGAATACAATATAACAACTTGCATATTTTGCAGAATTTATAAATACTACCCACAACTATAATATTATCTCAAATCCACACCATAATATTAAAAAAAATATTTCGAGAAAGTTAAATCTTTATTCGTAAAATTTGGGATTTTACAATCTCCCCTCCTTATGAAATTTCATCCTCGAAATTTACGTACGTACCTGGTATGCCGAATAGATGAGGACACTTCGTCAGATTCTAACTCTTGAGGTATAACCTTTAAGCTTAGAATATATTCCAGGATTTTTTAACAGGTACATCTTCATACGTTAATTATCCGCTATCTCGTCTGGTTCTATATCAATAATGTGGTTCGGGTCGTCCACATATTTACGTAACATCGATATGTGAAAAACGTTATGAACACGCGACATACTTGGCGGTAAAACGAGTCTATAAGCCACAATTCCTACTCGATCGAGGATTTCAAATGTGCCAATTAAATCGAGGGTTGAGATAATGCCTTCTTGAACCTTCTTCTTCCCATTCATCAGATTCGGGTGTGTAGCTTGCACGGCTTTAACTTTATTGATTAAAGTCTATTCTACTCGTATATTCGTTATCTACATGTGGGTTCATATATTCGCATACGATCTTCTACTCAATGCGTCAGCTACCACGTTCGCTTTTCCACGATGGTATTGAATGGTATGATCGTAATCTTCAACAGCTCAAGCCAACATCTTTGGCGCATGTTACGTTTGTTTTAGGTAAAGAAAATATTTGAGGGTTTAAGAAATGGGTTTTGTATTGGGGTCAGTACAAAATTCGATTTCACGTTCTGGGGTAGGCCAAGAAGTCTTCAAGAATACGTCAGGAAATTTATTAACAATAGAATTATCTTTCAAAACTGTGACTCTCATCCAAGACTTGGATAACACATGTAATGAAGGTTTCTCGTAACGAATTTTTAACAGATAAGTCAAAGTCTAATCTCTTCGGAGTCAAATTTAAACGTTGAAATAAAGAAAGAAATAAAGAATGGGTAGAACCCAGTATCTAATAAGGTATAGACTTTACAAAAATTTATAATTAACTAACCCGTGCTAACTTCGTTCGGGTTACTTTCGCTTTTTGAGAAGTCACAAAAAACTTCTGAAACCACCAATTTTTTTTTGTCCGTATCCGTCTTTGGTGCCACTATCCCAGCTATACTTGATTTCACTATACGACAAAATAGAGCTAAATGACCTTCTCTTCTTGAAATTTCCACTTCTATTATCTTGGCCATGATTACCACCGAAGTGGTTACCATTCTTGGCATGATAATTTCTACCACGATGGTTATCATTGTTCCGATGACCGTTGCCACCGGTACGATTATTATCGTGTTGTTGGTCGTTGCCTTTTGGTTGTGCTGACTCATTATCGCGCTCCAATAACTGAGCCCTATTCACAACATCTGAATATAAACAAAATTCGATTTCACACTCTAGGGTTAGGCTAGGAAGTCTTCAGGAATACGTCAGGAAATTTATTAACGATAGAAATATCATTCAAAATTGTGACCCTCATCCAAGACTTGGATAGTACGTCACATTGATACCTATCAACTTGCCATCTTCATTCACGATGTCGCTTCTGAAGTCGTCCGCTTCAAAGTCATTCCACACAGGAAGTTAACAATGAAAGGATCGGGGCTCTTTACTTATGGTGATTGACTTTAGTGATTTGGTTACTTTGAATTTGCATAACAGGCTGGTTAGGAGTATGAAAGCTATCAACCTTACAAAAAGCATGATGAGTAGTTAACCAATCGATTCCTAAAATCACATCAAAGGCAAGTATTTTCAAAGAGATAAGATCAACAGGTAACGTGAAAGTGTTGATTTGAATCAAACAAGATTTATAAACAGTGGAGGTGAAGAAGGTTTTTACTAACGAAGTTTCAACAAATAAATCAAAGTCTAACTTCTCTAGGGTCAAATTTAAACGTTGAACACAAGCAAGAAAGATAAAAGAATTGGTAGAACCGGTATCTAATAAGGTATAGACTTCACAAGAATTTATAATTAACTAACCCGTGCTAACTTCGTTCGGGTTACTCGCTTTTTTGAAGTCACGAAAAATGCTCTCCTTGAACTACTTGATTTTGTCTTGTGCAGGAATGACCTTTGATGCCTCTATCCCACCGGACTTGTCTTGATGCTGCGACAAAATCGGGCCAGGTGACCTTCTCTTCCACAATTGTAGCATGATTTGGATGGCATCGCGCAGTTTGGACTGATGTGTCCCTCTCCTCCACATTTGAAGCATATGATAGGTGGTCTTTCTCCTTCCTTAACGACGGGTGCTAATGCTGACGTCTTTCCATCATTGTTGAATCTTATCTTCTTGAAATGTCCATTATTATTGTTTTTGCCATGATTACCACCGAAGTGGTTACCATTTCTGGCATGTTGATTCCCTCCACTCTTATTGTCATCGCTTCGATGACTGTTATCACTTGTATTATCATTTTGCCGGCTGCTCTCTTTTGGTTGAGTTGACTCATTATCGCGCTCCAATAACTGAGCCTTATTAAGAACATCTGAATACAAACATAGTTTATAAGAAATAAGATATTGATGTATCTCGGGTTTCAAACCTCTTAGAAACATTCGCGTCATTCTCTCCTCATTATCAACCAAATGGGACGCAAACCGTGACAACTCGGCAAACTTGGCTTCGTACTACGACATGGTCATGTTGTTTTGCTCCATCTTGATGAACTCTACCTCTTTCATGTGACGAATACTTTCGGAAAGTACTTGTCGTTGAGCAGATTCTTGGAACTTCTACCAAGACATCTTCATCTTGGCGAGGTTGAGTACGCTTTCTGATTCCCACCATGAATGTCTCTCTGCTTGCATGACATGAAGGTCGCAAAGAACCTTTACTCCTCCTGAGCATCCTAAGACATCAAATATCTTGTTGATCCGCTTTATCCACGTCTGCCTTAAGTGGTTTGGCTCTCCAAAAACTCCGGTGGTCCCAGTTCCTTGAATCGCTTAATATAATCGTCAGAGAGTTGCAAGTGTTTCCACTGCATTTTATACAAGAGCGCCTTCGCTTAATGTTGCATGAATTCTAAAAACTCCTAAATGTACCCTCGTTCATCGATTGATCGGTGTTGTTGTTTGCACGAGGATTGTACGCCTTCCTAATACACATTATCCTCGATTATTGATGCATGGAGACTCAATCGGTCTCCTGTGCTCCATTCTTTATTCTCAACATTCTCGGATGTCATTTTCAAACACTGCCACAAAACAAGGGTTAATTAACATATCACATATTATCCCTATACTCTGATCGACCAATTAAATACCAAATAAACTTAGGTAGGTCATACTAGCGAAGGAATTCCCAGTCTGTCCCCTCCTAGTTCTTATCTCACATCTTAGACAGGGATCATTTCCCAAAGCTTTGATACCAACTGTGACGCCCCCAAAATAGGTATACATCACCTATCCTGAGTTGCCAAATACATGGTACATAATACAAATACAATCTTTAATATACAACAAAAGAGCTGTGAGTTTTAATACAAATATTGTCATCTAGACAATATCCACTCTCAAATTAGCCCTCATTACATTTATTATCATACTATTTCACAGAATAGTGAGGACTACTAATACTATCAATTTGGACCACACTCCGCTTCCCAGACTCGTCCCAACTATATTCTCATTTCACAGAAGAAACAATTGAAAGAAAGGGTGAGTTCAACTAACCCAATGAAAAATATTATGACTAAGATAATGTAGAATAAATTATCATTAGTCCTCAACGATTAAAGCGATAATATACAATAGACATCAAGTTTAAGCTGCGCAATGAACATCTGATCCATTAAAAGAGTCAGTTGAAAATAAAATCTACTATCTTTTATGATTTAAAAGGTTTTTATCACTTTTATCACGAGACTCGACAATAAATAATCCACATCATCGAATCACCCTTTCTACTACGGTAAGGATATTCTTTAGTATCCGACCACAAATTCCATGCACTACGGGCCAAAGACATTCGTGTATTCATCAATGGTCATGATCATGCCAACAACTATCCATCAATGCACTACGGGCCAATGAGGACTTTAGCCACATCATTTGTAACATTACGGTCATGATTATACCAAATAATCTCACAATCATAATCATACCAAGTCCATCCATACACTCACTGAGCCACATATGACTTTCAAAAAAAAATATAAACATGAGGATGATGACAATGATATAAGAATTCAATAAAACAAGTTCAAGAATTATGAACTAATAACATCCAAATTGTCAACATGATACTTCTTTATAGAGTAAAATTCAATAATGCTCAGAAGAATATTTCTATGAAAAGATACTGGATGAAGCGCAAATATCAAGGATATTCCACTAATTTCATGGAGTATAGAAGTCAAAACTTTAACCAACCTGAATATAATAAGGAATGGAATAACAAAAGAAATCACCAAGCATGCGGTAGGCGCATTGCATGCAAAGTTATTCCAACGAAATAATAAAAGCGGAACCGAATCGAAGCATAAAAGCGCACAAATAGGATATTCCAATGAATAATAAAGAGGCGGAACCCGTCGGCGTAAAATGCCTGAACAAGATATTCTAACGAGAATAATAAAAAGCGGAACCGGTCATGCGTAAAAGCACGAACGGGATGTTCCAAATGAATAATAAAAGCGAAACCGGTCCGGCAGAAAAGCGCACAAAAGCAGGATATTCAATGAGAATAATAAAGAATGGAATAACGAGAAGAATTTCACCAAGTATGCGATACTTCGCATGACACGGAGTTATTCAACATAATAATAAAGAATGAAATAACGAAGTTCTCTTACATGAAGACGAAAGAAAGAAATAATACCCTTAACTTTGAAAGAAACTAGATATAGGAGTAGTGAGGTGGCGAACTTATCTTCTTACATAGATTTTCTCTCTACAATTTCTCTCTATAATAATTGCTCTATAGCTTTAGTGAATTGGTGAGAAATGAAGGAAGAATGAGCTTATTTATAGAAAATATAGTTTCGATAATTGCGACGTTTTGGGGCTCGAAAAATTATAATCTGATACCTCCAACTTTTCTTTTATTTTAATTTAGTCATGCAAGTATTATCAAACTTGAACCACCTCCCCTAATAGTAAATAATGTGATTCAATAGTAAATTATGTGAATCACTAGTTCTAGACATGTGAAAATATAAATTTTAGTATAGTACCTCCATCTATACCTCCATTTTTAACTTAGTCATGCAAGTATTATCAATCTTGCACCAATTCCCCTAATAGTAACAAGAATGTGAAACAATAGTACACACATGTGAACAAATAGTTATAATCATGTGAATTAATAGCAATTAATTACCCATTTATCCGGTTAAATACCCGATTGGTCAATATAACCTCCAGACATCAATTATTATCGAAATAAATGTCAATTTTCACTAACACAAACAATTCCAACATAATGAAACTATTTTTATCAACAATATAAATTTTAAAATTTCGAAGTTTAACTTTTCCCGAAAAACTCAACTGTTGACTTTTTGACCAAATAGTGAATCCCGGAAAATTTTGTGTTTATAGACTATTTTTACTAATTTCATCGTTCCGGACTCAAATATCACATCTGCGTCTCCGAATTCAACTCCGAACACAAATTTAATTTTTAATAACATTCATCATTAATATTATAACTCACAATATTTATCAACCAGGTCATTCCCAGGAAAGAGGGGGCTTTCCGATAAGGATTTCTTCCTATTGGCGCGCAATTAGATTATCTAACCTCTCCTTGACAGAACTTCTAAACATTGTAAATATTGCAATTTACAATATGAATAAATTTCTCGTCTCAATTATTGATTTAATAAAATAACATTTTATGCAGATGATACTATGATAATAATTGAATCGATAATATAAGAGATATGATCTGGCAACAATTCATGTAGCGATAATTGAGTATAAGCGAATGACTTCTCACGTAAGCATCAATAATCAATACTGGTGTCTTACTATGCAATCACGCGTATTCTTGTACTTTTACTACCGAGTAGTTCAACGATGATTAATCGGTAAAACTTCCAACCGTTATTTTTATAAAAATATTTTATCATTTTCTCGATCCGATGATAATTACATTGTGGGGTCCACCAATGATTCTTGTGGTTATGCGAATATTCCTCCTTAAAATAAATATTTTCCGACCAATCGAATATAATATAACAACTTGCATACTTTACGAATTTATAAATACTACCCACAACTATAACATTATATCAAATCCACACCATAATATTAAAAATTATTTCGAGAAAATTAAATATTTATTCATAAAATCGGGGTCTCACAAATAGGAGAATATTCTTTTGTTTGGGGAATATTAAATGCGACCAAGCAATAATCATTAGTGGACCCCATTAACTAAGTATTAATCGTAGTTAAAAAAGCGATAAAAATATTTTATAAAAATAACGGCGGAGGTTTTTACCGTTATCTTGTTGAACTACCCGTAGTAAAAGCACAAGAATACGCCGTGATCGCATAAGAAGACAGGTATTGATTATTGATGCTTACGTGATAAATCACTTCGATTTTGTTCAATTATTACTACGATGAATTGCTACATCATATCTCTCATATTATTATTCTATTATTGTCACAATGTCATCTGTATAATATGTTATATTATTAAATTAATAATTGAGACGACAAAGTTATTCATATTATTAAATTATAATATTTACAATGTCTAGAAGTTCTGTCAAGGAGAGATTTGGTCATCTAATTGCGAGCCAATAAAGAGAAATCCTTATCGAAAAGCCCCCTCTATCTTGGGAACGACCTGGTTGTTAAATATTGTGAGTTATGATATTAATGATGAATAAGTTCGTGTTGATTTAAGATGAATTTGATAGTTCCATTGTGTTGGGATTATTGGTGTTAGTTGAAATCGACATCTATTCCGATGATAATTGATGTCTGGGGGTTATATTGATAAATCGGGTAATTTATCGGATAAATGAGCAATTAATTGCTAGTAATTCACATGTTTATGTAACTATTTGTTCACATGTGTGTACTATTGAGTCACATTCTTTTACTATTAGGGGAGTTGGTGCAAGATTGATAATACTTGCATGACTAAATTAAAGATGGAGGTATAGATGTAGGTACTATACTGTAATTAATTTTTTCACATGTTTAGAACTATTGAGTCACATGATTTACTATTGATTCACATGATTTACTATTAGGGGAGGTGGTGTAAGTTTGATAATACTTGGATGACTGAATTATAAATGAAAGAAAAGTTGGAGGTATTGTACTGTAATTTTTCGAGCCCCAAAATGTGCAATTATCAAAACTATATTTTCCTATAAATAAAGCTCATTCTTCCTTCATTTCTCACCAATTCACTAAAGCTTTAGAGCCATTATTATAGAGAGAAATTATAGAGAGAAAGAAAAGAGAAGTCTCTCACCTCTATACTCCAAAGATCCAAACTTTATTCTAAGGTAGGGATATTATTTGTTGTACTGTAAGGGGTATTATTTTTTCGTATTCATGAAGAGAATTACTTCTTTCAATACTGTAAGAGTTGTTATTCCATTCTTCATTATTATGTTGGAATAACCTATTTATGCTTGAAGTACTGCATACATGGTGAAATTCTTCTCGTTATTCCATTCTCAGATTATTATGTTGGGATAACTTATTTTATGCTGGCACTGCATACATGTTGAAATTCTTCTATTATTCCATTCTTTATTATTACATTGGAATATCCCAGCTCGGTCAAATTTTGCACGACCTAGTTTCGTTCTTTATTATTACGCTTGGAATAACTCATTTATCTAATCTGCATCGTGGTGAAATTCTCGCTGTTATTCCATTCTTTATTATTCAGGTTGAATATCCAATCGGTTATAATTTACTTTGACTCGTTCCGTTCTTTATTATTACGTTGGAATAACTTTGTTTATCGCGAATCTGCATACATGTTGAAATTACGTTGTTATTCTATTCTTTATTATTCTGCGAATATCATATACATGCATTTTCTGTGGGACCAGTTCCATTATTTATTATTCCACATTAATTATTCTCGTCGAGAATATTACGTACAGTATGCGTTCTGTAGGACTGGTTCCATTATTTATTATTCCGCATTTATTATTCTCGCCGAAATATTATGTTTTTTGTGCATTTCTGTGGGACTGGTTCCATTATTTATTATTCGCTTGGAATAACTTTTGTCTATCGGTCTCTATCGCATGCATGGTGAATCCTTCATTATTCCATTCTTTATTATTACGTTGGAATAACCTGTCTATGTGGATTACCACATGCATGGTGAATGATCCTTTATATTCATTCCTTATTAAATTGTGAAAATGATCTGGTTACGTTGATTATGATGAGAGTCATAATAAAAGCTTTGGAATGATGAAAATCATGGGTATATGAAGTATTAGTAAGTGTTATGATGAGTTATGTTGGTTATTATGTGATAACATGAAAGTTTCTTAGAAATCACAAAGGGTTGAAAATCAGATTTTGGTAAAAATGAAACATGAAATTCAATTGACCATATCTCCTATTATATTTTGAATTTTTGAGTTATTTGGTCAAGTTCTAGAGTTAGATCTATGAGTTTTGTAGCATCTCTAAGTGAAATCATTGGAAAAGGATTTGTAGATTTTCGTGTGGACTGATTTTAACAAAGGAGTCAAAAGCTGGAAATTACCGAAATGCTACTGTCTAGATTTTAGAAGGGCTGTTTCGGCCACTTAAATTGTGAGAAAAATTCTGGCCTTTTGGGACATGAAAGTATATGGTATAAAGAACCTCCTGTCCAAAAATGAGCTCATTCCGACTTAAAATGAGCAAGTTATGACCATTTCAATATTTACGTTTTTTCTACGAAAAATGCTATAATCGGAGTTCTATAACTCCGATGACCATGAAATTTAAACTGGAGACTCACATTAACATGTGTAAGATCCTGCCAAGATTTGGAAATTTTTGGAGTTAAAATTGAGGTAGCTAATTTCTTAAGTAATTAATTGGAAATTGATTTTTAAAAAATAGTAAATGAATTTTAAAAATTCCGAGAAAAATATATGTTCTTTATGGGACTATATTATGCTAAATCTCAGAAAAGAAATATTTTTGGGACTGATTTGGTATTTTTCATGAAAATAGTTTAGTTACGAACATATGAGTTAAATATGTTATGTGAAGTAACAAAGTTGGAAAATAGGATTTCATGGCTTGGAAATCCTATATAAGGTATATGTAGATTGTTGATAAGGGATTTGATCATTGGTGATAAAATCTTATGAGTATGGCATTTTTGAATGATTAAATGCATTATTTGATAATGTGTAAACAATTGAAATAAATTGTTTATAAGTTTAAGAGGTGATTAAAATATTGTTATAATATTAACAATATTAGATTATGAGTTATTTAAGTGATGATAATATTTTGATAAAATTAAAGTCTTTAATATTTATCCTTGTTTTAGTTTGATTAATGTTTATATCATTGTCATCATCCTCATGCTTATATGGTGATGAAAGTTATCTTTAGCTTACGTGCGAAGATGGACTGTTGTTTATTGAATTATATATCTTTGGCTTACGTGCAAAGATGAATTGTTGATTATTGGTTTTATTGTTGTATATCTTTGGCTTACGTACAGAGATGGACTTGGTATGATTATGACCAGGGATTATTCGGTATAGTCATGACCATTGATGATTTAATGAATATCCTTGGCCCGTAGTGCAGGGATGATTCGATGATGTGGTTTATTTATTAAGCTGAGTCTCAGCGATAAAAATTAATGAAAACATTTTAAATCATAGAAGATAGTAGATTTTATTCTCTACTTGACTTTTCTATTGGATTGCTTGTTCCGCTGCAGTTAAACTTGATGTCTATTGTATTTTATCAGTTTAACATTGTTGAAGACTAATGATAATTTATTCTGCATTATCTTAATCATAATATTTTTACTAGGGCTAGTTGAGCTCACCCTTTCTTTCATTTATTCTTCAGAAATGAGAACGTAGCGAGGACTAGTCGAGGAGCGGGTGACGGTCGGATGATAGCATTAGTAATCCTCACTATTCATTAAATAGTGTGATGATAAATATAATGAGGACTCCATTGGGTGTGGATATTGTCTAGATGACAATATTCTCTCGACTATGTTTTGTCGTATTGTTTACACGACGTTTGTATAATTAAGTTGTATTTGTATTTTGTACCATGTATCTGGCGACTCAAGATGGGTGATGAATACCTATTTTGGGGCCACGGTTAGTATCAAAGCTTGAGGATATGATCCCCGGTGAGATATGAGACAAGAACTAGGAGGGAGAGAGCGGAGAATTCCTTCAGTAGTATGACCTACCTAAGTTTATTTGGTATATAAATTGGTCGGTCAGAGTATAGGGATAATATATGATATGTTAATTAATTCTTGTTTTGTGACAGTGTTTTTATTTAGATGTTGTGAATAGGGCTCAGTTATTGGAGCGCGATAATGAGTCAGCACAACCAAAAGACAACGAGCAACAACACGATAATAATCGTACCGGTGGCAACGACCATCGGAACAATGATAACCATCGTGGAAAAAATTATCATGCCAAGAATGGTATCCACTTCGGTGGTAATGAGGACTCCTTTGAGTGTGGATATTGTCTATATGACAATATTCTTATTAAAACTCTCAGCTATGTTTTGTCGTATTGTTTACACGACGTTTGCATAATTAAGTTGTATTTGTATTTTGTACCATGTATTTGGCGACTCAAGATGGGTGATGTATACCTATTTTTGGGGGCGTCACAGGTAGAATAATAAAAATATGTTATTTAGATGTTTCAGACATCATGTCAATTATTAAACAATTTTTTTCATTCAGTATTCAGAATTCTGCTTCATTCAACTCATTTAGATTACTTAAACATTCAAAATCATTTCATTCAGTTTTATCAAACACTCCATTACATTCATTAATACAAAAAGCAAGGGAAAGTAAAACTTGATATTTTCACAATTTATCTCTCACATAAAATGCGAGACCCATTTACTATTTATGTGAGAGAGTCAGAGAGACTTTATAAAACTATTACTTTTATTTATAAAAATATCAATTCTCAAAATAAATCTAAGTGAATAGACAACTGTCCCTGCTGCCTATTCTCTCCATATTAAGGTGGCAGCATAGGCAGCTGCCCCTGCTGTCTATTCTATCCATATTAAGGTGGCAGCATAAGCAGCTGCCCCTACTAGATTTTTTTTTCAAGTATAAGGGTATGGGCAAATATGTAAGTGAATAAATTTAATGGGATATATTAATGGAAGAGTTAAATTTAAATGGGGCAAAAAAAATTCATTCATATTCTAAATATAAATACAAACAAACGTAGATTCATTCTACTTCTGTCTTCTAAATTGTTTCTAAATATTTTTTATTTAAAATTTATTTTTTAATTTAAATTATGAATATTTATTGTAATTTATAAATATTATTATGATTAATTAATGTTATAATTAATTCAAGTTTTATTTATTTAACTTTAATAAAAAAATTAATTAAAATTCGCCCTGGTAATTTTTTTTTAATCCGCCCCTGATTGTTCTTATATCACCCTTTGTTTACAAACATAAGAAGAGGCGATAAAAGGTTGACTATGACGGGAACAACCCATTCAAAGAGAAAGGATCACTACCAAAATTGAAGTTGTGCGTAGACATGTTGAATGGTCTATAAATGAGAGATTTGAGAAAACATGTTTTGTGACAGCTTTACCCGCTAATCTCTGTATAGACTTATGTTTTTAAAGCTTGCTTAAGAGAATATGCCATGCCATGCCATGCTATGCCAGGCCAGGCATTTTGGGCTGCATCAAGGAAATTAAGCCTCAAGTACTGGTATGTGGTCTCCATTTGTAGTGAAGTGAAAACTTGGTTAATAAACCAAATCAAAAACTTATATATATATATGGGATTCCATCCATGGAAGCCCAGTTGCCATGGACAACCAAATCAAACTTATTGGAAGGCTTAGATTGAAACATAAAATATGCCCGGTAAATACGACATGCAGAACTTTTATTTTAATATAAGGGTTCAGCGTGAATTGACATCTTGTCGATATATTTAAACAAAATGAATTTTTATTATTAAAAAACACCGGTAGAAGCGCGACTTATCTGGTTTGTGCCTTTTTTAACTCCTATAACACTGATTTGCGTCTTAAGTGCACAAATATTCAAACTTCATATGATGTGACAATGTAATTCTCATCATTTCATATTTGAGAAATATAGGAGTTATTGGATGGATGTTATAACAAATACATATACAAGCTGTTATAGGAGTTAAAAATATTAACGTTTTAATATTAACCTCATATCAAAAAAATTTAATATTTTAAAATATTAACGCTTTTAATATAAAAATATTAAAGTTTTTAATATAAAAAAATATTAACGTTTTTTAATTTTTTAATATCAAAAATTAACATTTTTAAAAAAAATTAAAATATTTTTATATCAAAAACTATTAACGTTTTAATATTAACCTCATATCAAAAAAAAATTAATATTTTAAAAATATTAACGTTTTTTAATATAAAAAATATTAATAAAATATTAACGTTTTTTAATATAAAAAAATATTAATGTTTTTTAATATTTTTAATATCAAAACTTAACGCTTTTTTAAAAAATTTAAATTTTTTAATATTTTAATATCAAAAATTAACATTTTTTTAAAAAATTAAAATATTAAAACGTTAATATTTTTTAAAATATTTTAATATTTTTAACTCATACGACAAATTTTCGTATATGTATTTGTTATAACATCCATCCAATAACTCCTATATTTCTCAAATATGAAATGATGAGAATATATTGTCAATCATATGAAGTTTGAATATTTGTGCACTTAAGACGAAATCGCTGTATAGAGTTGTCAAAAGGCACAAATATATGTCTAAGTTTGGGTGTTTTTAATAATAAAATTGCTTTGTTTTAAATATATCGACAAGATGTTGACCACGTGTGGAACCCTTATATTAAAATAAAAGTTTATATGTGTCGCTGTCTACCGGGCATATTTTATGTTTCAATCTAAGCCTTCCAATAAGTCGATCAATCACAAAAAAAGGGTCATAGAATTGTCGTCCTCAAACCCAATGCCATGGATGGAATCCCTATATATATATATATATATATATATATATATATATATACGTGCTAAAATGTGAGACCCCAGATTTTATCAATAAAAATTTAAATTTTGTCAAAATAATTTTTAATATTATATGTGAATTTGAGATAATATTATAAAGGGTAGTATTTATAAATTTTTGCAAACGTATGCAGTGGTTATATTATATTCGATTGGCTCTGGGAATATTCTATTTGGTTTAGCGAGGGAATATTCGTATAACTACCAATCATTGGTGGACCCACTAATAAATTAATTATCGGATTGATCGAGAAAACGACAAAAATATTTTATTGAAATAACGGCGGAAGTTTTACCGTGGTTACCGCTGAACTACTCTAGTAGTAAAGTACGAAGAATAAGTGTGGTTGACAAGTAAGACACCAGATTGATTATCGATGCTTTATGTGAAGTCACTGGGGTTTGATTATTATCACGATTAATAATATGAATTATTATAATGATAATGACGCTTGTTTTATTCGTATTATTAACGTAATAAAATGTAAAATATCTTTTATATAAAATAGAATCACTTTATTAAAGTTATTCTATAAATGTAAATATTATATTTTATTACGATAGTGTTTTATTAGCCATAGTGTTTCATAGTGTGCATAGTATTTTTTAAGATTGCATATGTGTTTGCATAGTAAAATGTTTTTATATAAATAGAATATATTATATTTTATTTAAAAGATTTTCTTTAAATATGGACCGTCGATTAAAGTAAATCAATCTGGACCGCTCATGGATTAGTTACTATGCATTCCATTTTCTATAAATAAGCTCATTCCTTCATTATTTTCTTACTTAATTCATCAAAACTTCAGAGAGAGAAATTATAGGAGTTTCATATAGAGAAAGTTATGTAAAGAAGAAGAGTATTCTCGCTACTTCACTACTTTTATATTCAGCTTTTTACTAGTAGTGGATATTATTTGTTGCATCTGTAAGTGGTGTTATTCTTCTTCTTCAAGAGAACTTCATTATTCCATTCACTATTATTCTGCATGGAATAACTCCTGTAAAAGTGGCATACCGCTATACATAACCTCATGATACGCCAGATACCCTATACTTGGTGAAATCTTTATGTTATTCCATTGCTTATTATTCTCATTGAATAACTTTCAGATACGCTGCATACCCTATACTTGGTGAAATCCTTATGTTATTCCATCGCTTATTATTCTCATTGGAATAACTCATGTATACGCTGGCCACCTTATACTTGGTGACATTCTTCTATTATTCTCATTGGAACATCCCGTTCATGTGTTTTACACCGACACGGTTCCGCCTTTATCATTCTGTTGAATATCCTATTCGTATGTTTTACAATCGATCCGGTTCCATCTTTATTATTCATTGAAACATCCAGCGCTTGGTGTAATTTCACCGACCTCGTTCCATTATTATTATTCTGCTGGAATAACTGCCTATGCCAAGTACAATCATGTACGGTGATTTCTTTTGTTATTCTATTCTTTATTATACCCAAATGTTAAAACTTTGACTTATACTCCATGAAATTAGTAGAATATCCTTGATATTTTCGTTTCATCCAAAGATCTTTCATGGAAATATTCTTCCGATCATTATTGAATTTTCTTACTCTACAAAACAAAGATCGTGTTGACAATTTGGACGTTAATAATTCATGGATTAAATAATTCTTGAACTTGTTTTATTGAATTACTATGTCATTGTCATCATCCTCACTCATGTTATATTATGTTATCTTTGGCTTACGCGTAGATGAACTTAGTATGATTACGACTGAGGATCATTCGGATAATCATGACTTGATATAAATGATGTGACAAAGTCCTCGGTGGCAGAATGCAAAATGGATAGTTTTTGGTATGATTATGACTGTAAAGATTCTGATTCGGTATAGTCATGACCATTGATAATTTGATGAAAATCCTCGACCGTGGTACAGGGATGATTAGATGTGGTGGTTTATTATTAAAATCGAGTCTCGTGATAAAATTGATGAAAACCTTTAAAACCTAAAAGATAGTAGACTTTATTCTCTACTTGACTCTTTTAATGGATTTGCTTGTCCATTGCAGCTTAAACCGGTTGTCTATCAGTATTTTATCGGTTTAACAACTCGTTGAAGGCTAATGATAATTTATTCTACATTATCTTGATACATAATATTTCTTCTTTAGTTGAGCTCACCTTTTTCTTTCACCTGCTCTCTTCAGAAATGAGAACATAGTTTGACGAAGTCGGGAACGTAATGGTCGGTCCAGATAAAGATTAGTAGTCCTCACTATTCTCGTGAAATAGTGTGATAATAGTTATAATGAGGACTCCTTTTGAGTTTGTATAATATCTAGTAGATAAAATTTGTATTCAAACTCACGCTTTATGTCATATCGTATACCTAGTCATATAATATTAGTATTGCAAGACCCACGCTATATTTAAAACAGTTGTATTTGAATTTATGTACTGTATAGTGGCGACCAAGATGGGTGGCGATACCCTAATTTTGGGGCGTCACACAATATATATATATATATATATATATATATATATATATATATATATATAGTCTCGATTCTTAAATCACTTATCCATTCATTAGCTCACCCCTTTTTAAGATTGGACACAATGACGGATTCGATTCATTACAATAATCATATCATACTTTTAGCGACTTATATAGTCATCCATCGCTAAAAGTATAGATGACGGTTGTATGACCGTGCACCGTCACGAATCCGTCACTAAAGGAAGGTGAACTCGTGTGAGTTGATTAAGCAAGGAATGAAATTTTGATCCGTGATATATATATATATATATATATATATAACTGATCTAAATCATACTTCTCAAATAACATACCTCGCTTAAATAATATATTTTTATTAAAACTACATTGATTTAGATATTTTTTAAAAATAAGTGGGATTACGGTAGTATTTTTGTAAATAAAAAAAGCAAGTGAGACCACTCTTTTAATATTATTTTGTTTTTAAAAGAATTTATAAAACGATATAGTTTTAATAAAAGATATGTTATTTAAGAGAAATATATTATTTAGAAGGTATGTTTTAGATCCATCGTATATATATATATATCTTGTTCCCAGGATCAGACAGTATACCCTTATTTTACTTCATCCGTGTCACCCCTTTTATTGATTGGACGGACGTGACGGTTCTACTCATACAAATCGTGCTCATACTTTTAGCGACGCTTATATGTTGTCTGTCATAAAAGTATGAGACAACATTACATATTTAATTTAATCACACCGTGTCCGTCACTAAAGGAGGTGAGAAGATGTGAAGAAGATAAGTATCTGACTGATCAATCACTATATATATATATATATATATATATATATATATATATATATATATATATATATATATGAAATGATCCATGGTGCACGTTAGATGTGGCATATAGTTATTCCGTGTATCATTATCCAAATAAATCAAAATTAGATCGAATAATGCTCATAGCTAACGTGCGCCATAGATCATTCCCTTATAATCGTAGAGTTAAGTCACCCTACGATAGTAGAGCAGTCACTCACTGATATTAGAGTAGTTACTCTATTACCGTAGAAACGTAGAGTGAATTCTCAGATCGTAGAGTAATTATCCTACTATCGTTGAATGACTTAAATCTACGATAGTAGACTGTGTATATTTGAGAGTGATGTGCAGCTCCATTAACCTCGTGTGTGTGTATATATATATATATATATATATATATATATATATATATATATATATTTCTGACTGTCAATTGAGAAATTTTATGAACACCCAAAGTATTACATATGTGACAAATTGAATAGATTTGGATAGGAGCACAGAAAGTTGTATTACAATATAGTCGTTTGTATTAGATCTGGAGCAACAACTATTACTTAGCCCAAGATGCTGATTCAAAAACAAAAGCTTCAAACTACACCTTCAAGACTTGCTCTGAAATGACTTCAAAATCCATTCTTGAGATAAAAAGACGCATGCAACTAAAATATGTGACCAACTCGCAAACTTACTCAACTGCAAAACTACCTTTACTTTTCCAAAACAAGGAGCCAAAGAGGAGGTATAACAAAACCAAATATCAAAAGTTACTCTGTTTACAACCAGAAATAAGGATAAAAGTCACCAAAAATTAGACTGCCAAGACATCATGTACCTTTAAGTTCAGCCCTATCCCTATTTTTTCTGTAAGATCTCTTATATGAATTTATTCCTGCAATAAAGTTTGAGAATTTTTCTTTACCCTTTTTTCTTTTTTCTTTTTTCTGTTATATTTTTTTTCCTTCCATATATATATAATATATTCTGCAAGATAACAGGCTTAAAAGGAGCATGCCTGTTCAGTACTCAAATCTGTCATGTTCATCAATGGGGGTGGTCGATCTGTAGGCCAAAGGTGTCTCCTGATGCAATCAAAATTTCCACTCAAAGAGACTTTTTATAAATATATATATAGCTTTGAGCATGTGAATTGTAAGGCTTGGTTTCTCCTGAGCCAGTATTTTCTTCAAGAGAGAGTTGGGTACTAGAATTCAAACCACTATTTGTATTTGATGACGGATATTTGAGTATGTCCACTGGTATTTCTTTCATGAGGAAGTCGCATTCTATGAGTTACTCCGTCCGTTTCAAAACTATATACTCCAATTTAAAATTTTCAAAAATATCCCCTAACAATAATTAACTAAATATGCTGCAATTGTGGCATAAGTAGTAACTTAGGCTATGTTTGTTTGCGAGGATGTGATAAGATTATTAATTCTAAGTATCTTGTTTATTTTTAAATTTGAGTTTGGTATTATTAATCTTGGATTATAAAATAGTTTAAAATGAGAGATTATTTAATATCGTATTCTACCTGATATTATAATCTCTAACATTTGGGATTAATAATTGTAATTTCTGTTATTATTACTGACAACTTAAAATTTATTGGTACAAAACTAAATATTAATTAATTTTTTTGGGGGGGTTGAGTGTGGACGGAGTGGAGTGTATACATAATCACTAAATATTATTTTTTTGGGAGAGGGTGGGGGTAATAAATAAGCAAAATTGTCTTTTGCTAAAAAAAAACATGTTAGATATGGTGCGTCACTTTTACAGTTTTAAAACATTAATGTATCTTTATTTTTGGAATTGATTAAAAAAGAAAATGTATGTTTAATTTTTAAATGGAGGGAGTATTGTTTAGGCAAACTATATACCCATGCAAAGTAAATATACAGATACAGTACTGCCTAATTTAATGCATGTTTCTAAAGAAAAGAATTCATGTAATAAAGTTAATCCTTCCGATTATTTCTAAATCCTTTTAACCATATAAAACTTCAACTTAGTGAGATGATGAGGCAATGGAGTCGCTAATGGAAGCAGAAAAAAGCATTGAAGTTGACATTTTTGCACTACCTTTTCGGGTTAGGTTCAAAGATGACGATAAATAAAGCACTGAGCACTTAATTCCATTATGCCAGATCTGTGACAACAGTTTTGTAGATCTATTTCTTCGTCTTTTTGTTAATAAATTATAATTGATTAATATATAAAAATGATCATTGTACTCTTATTATATTTGAATATTGTACTCTTTTTTATTGGTTAACGCAAAACAAATCTTCTCCTATAGAAAAAGTTGAATAATAAATATTTATGTAACAGTTCGGCATTGACTATCAAATATTAAGTAATTGTCAAACTAAAATCTGGTTAGTATGAAGTTTATTTTTTGGTAAATTGGTCAATTGATTAATAAAATACTGATACACATAGAGACTAAATCGTGCTGTCAAAGACTCTATCGAACAATTAATGAACTTATCTAAAAATGAATCTAACGTCTGCTAATCACTTCCGTCAAACTAAGCTACATGATATAATTGTAAATAAGACAACATAAACTTTATTTATACAAATTTCTCTATTATAATTTGAGTACATTCAATAAACATTTTTATTGCAATTAAAAAAAGGGTTAATATTGGATATTTTAATTAAACATTTTCAACTTTATTTGGCTAAAAATAACACTTTATTTTATAATAATTAAGATGTTTTAATATAAGTCGTCCAAATAGTATTTTCCGACTTGATGAATAAAAAGTATAAACTAAACTAGTAAATAAGTTAAAAATTACATTATAATACTGAAACTTAATATATAAAATTTTGAAGTAGTTGAATTAAGACAAAGAATATGAGAAATTCTTTTTTCTTCTTCTATAGACCTCTAGCTATATATCACATATATTTAGTCTTAAAAATTCTGTGTCAATGGAAATACATATTATTAGTATAATTCCTAATCAATAAATAAATTAGATAAATATATAATTGGTTCATGCGTCCCTTGTTTTAGTATGTTAAGAAAGATCAAAATATATTGTTCATTATAGTATTCAATAAATGTAATTAAATTTTTAATATAAAACTTGTGATTATCAAAATAAACTTAACCCTCCCTCCTCCCTCCCTCCCTCCCTTAATAAATCAATACGAGGCAAAATTTACTTACCAACTTATTTATTTATTCTTTTTTTTTTTTGTTTAAATGGAGAAGCTTGTATAAATGGATTATTGTTTTATTTACATTTTACTCCATTAGAATTTATGTGGAGAATGGAAGATATGTGAGATTACAGTTTACAACCACCAATTCGATTAAGATATTAAAGAAAATTGGGCTTGGCTTGGCTTGGATTGGCTGCTAATTGTGGTGGAGTGGAAAGAAAGCTAGTGGTTCTAAGTTATTGAGCAGTCCTTGTAAATGAACATGCATCTTTTTTCTAATTAATTAAGAAATTCAAAAAAGTAATATATTAAGAAGAGATTCAAACCTTTTGATCTCCCTATCTTCTAATGAAATGATGAGAACCATAAAAATGATTTTCATTATGATCCAATGCTGATATATATATATATATATATATATATATATATATATAATAATGGTTCATTCGTCATTTGGTTTAGGGCAAATTGAGCATGAATCGTGCGGCCACACGTCTCTGGGTGTAGCTAATTTGGTAACATTAAATAATTAGAGTAAAGACAGTTTAATACTATCAACTATTGCCTTCATTCCATATTAACTTTAAAGTTAAATGTTACCCCCGAGAATTCTAACAAAACTAGGACACAGATGGATATCATACATATGACTGACAAATGTTTTTTCACATTTATTTGACAAGTGGCAGAATGATCACAAAGACCCATTGAAATTTGAAGATAGGAAATCAATTAATAATCAAGGTTAAGCCGAATCCCATTACCCTAAAACAAAAACTAAACTACTTTGTTATCCACTTTCACAATGGATTAAGACCCTAATGGCTAATGAACCTACATATATAAGCATCAAATGTACGTCGTGAGAGTTAGGTGGTGTTTGATTAAATCTAACAATTAAGATTTAAATAATTAATATATCTTAATAAATTAATAGTTATTTGATAATTAAAAAGTATAAAACATATATTTTAATAATTTTTAAATTTAAAAATATTTTAAATTGACTTTTTAAAACTCAATAATGATTTTAAAATTTGGAATTGAGGGAGTACAATATTTATTTATAGAGATTTCATATATTTAAATTTTTTATTAAGAAACAATTATTAATTATTTAGATTTATATATTTTAAATTAAAAATGATAAGAAGTAAACAAATATTATCTTATCTATTATATATACCAAATCACAAAGATACGTAAGATAATAAATTGACGTATATTAGTTACATAAAATTGATACATATCCATCCTAATTAATCTTCTTATTGCTTGACAAAAATACTCTTAACAATTACTTTGATATATATCTTGATCACCTTATTTTATGGATATTATCAACAACCACGTTATTTTAGGATCCATTAATTAGATAACTCTCTTGTGACAAATGGATTAAATCAATTTAAACACGATAGAACTAACTTGCATTTTATGAAAAATTAGTTTTAATTATTTGAAAAGTAAATTTCCTTTAATATTAGACTTTTATTTATTTTACCTACTTTTCATAGTTTCCATGCAATTAAAAATTATTTTCATATTCATTTTAAAACTTCAATCTATTAGCTTCCAAAAATTCTTCCAATTATTTGAATCACGCTAATTGATTCTAAAGATATGAAAAATTTATTTGCTTAACCAATTTATGAAAAACTCAATCAATTTAAAATTCATGTGAATATTTATTTTTATCTTTAAAATAATAATTTTGTAATGGCGATCGATATTTTTAAAGTAGTTCAAGAAATCAACTATTACATTATCAAATTAATTTACATGAATTAAAATTGTAATTTTCACTAATTGATTAGTAAAAGAATCTAAACTGGGTTTTTTTTATGGGATACTGGAAGTATAATTAATTTTGTCATGAAACTTGAAATTAGTTTAAGTATTTTATTAAAATGGAATGAACAATTTATGTGAGTTCAGATGAGGTTGTTTCGATGTGGTAAGATTTTGAATGGAATCTATCTATTATTTATTATCTATTATTTGTTATCTACATAAAGACCATTGAATGACATGTGCTTTTTCCACATTATAACACATTTCTATATAATTAATGTAAATCCCACACTAATTTAATTATATTATAACATAATATTATACCATTTATAATTATATTACAACATAATATTATATTGTTTAAAACATTTAAAACAATTATATCCTAAAATTACTACTTTTCTAATATTATACCATTCATAATTATATCATACATTATATCATACATGTATGGTATAATATTATAATACTGTATATATAACAAAATAACTACCTATCTAAATCTATGCGGATATTATCATTACCAATTTAATTATATTACAACATAATATTATACCATTTATAATTATATTACAACATAATATTATACGATTTAAAATATTTAAAACAATATTAAAATAACAAATAATATCAATCATAACTTCCTATATTTATTTTATAATCTCATAAATCACTATTTTCTCAATCTAAACGATTTTTATATTATTATTATTATTTAGATTTTATAATCCCTAAATCACTACAAAATCTAAACCTGCTACGATAATGTTAACTGTTACAATATTATCATTACTAAATTAATTATTAACTTTTAAAATCACTACTTTTTTAATTCCAAAATAATATTTTAAATTTATAATCCACTAAATCACTACAAATCTAAATTATTTTGGTAATGTCAATCATTACGATATTATCATTTCTAATTTAATTATTATCTCCTAAAAGCACTATTTTTTAATCCCAAATTAATATTTTGATTTTATAATCCCCTAAATCACTACTAAATCTAAATTGTTACGATAATGTTAATTATTCTAATATTAGCATTACTAAATTAATTATTATCTCCTAAAATCGCTACTTTTTAATCCCAAATTAATATTTTAAATTTATAATCCACTAAATCACTACAAATCTAAATTATTTTAGTAATGTCAACTGCTACGATATTATCCTTTTAATTTAATTATTATATCCTAAAATTACTATTTTTTTAATCTTAAATTAATATTTTTATTTTATAATCCCTAAAATCCACTACTTTTCTAAATCACACTAATTTAATTATGTTAAAACATAATTATTGTATCCTAAAATAATTATTTTTCTAATATTATAACATTCATAATTATACCATACATTATATCATACATATATGGTATAATATTATAATACACGTATATAATAAAATCACTACCTATCTAAACATGCAAGAGATATTATCATTACTAATTTAATTATATTACAACATAATATTATACCATTTATAATTATATTACAAAATAATATTATACAATTAAAACATTTAAAACAAAATTAAAATAACAAATAATATAAATCATAAGTTACTATGTTGATTTTATAATCCACTAAATCACTACTTTTTTCAATCTAAACGATTTTTATATTAACATAACGTAATTATTATCTTGTAAAATCATTACTTTTTAATCCTACATTATTATTTTGATTTTATAATCCCCTCAACCACTATACATCTAAAACTGCATTACAATAATGTTAAGCTGCTCAATATTATCATTACTAAATTAATTATTATCTACTAAAATCACAACTTTTTTAATCCCACATTAATATTTTAAATGTATAACCCTCTAAATCACTACAAATCTAAACTATTTTGGTAATGTAAACTATTACGATATTATACTTTCTAATTTAATTATTATCTCCTAAAATCACTACTTTATGATATTATCATTCTTGAAGCTATTATCATTACTCCGTTATTTATCCAATTTTCTTATCAAATATCCCATCAATTCCCTTGCGATAATTGTTGATATCACATATCCTAATTTATTGAAAAAATTTGACAATGACTTTTAATTCCAAAACCAAGCCATCCTTGCTCCTACACTTGATACTATAAATAAGGTGAACGAATATTTAATGTATTTATGGCGTGTTATGAAATACCATATCTAAGATGTCCTATGTAAGGTTGATGAAAACTTCGAAGCATGAAGGCATTTACACCTATAATTTTTAATAGCATTATATCTTCTGGAATGTCAAACCACAAGATAACGTTGAAGATTTGGATTCCTGTAATGTTGCTCCGAAGTATAGATCAGTGATTTGGTTTATGCAATGTCACGAGATTAATAGTAACTCAAATGGGAAAACATCTAATAGAAGCAAAAGTAATTTCAGTCAGTAATTTTGGACACAAAGTTTTCATACCTCGCTTGGTCTTAACACCGTCAAACATTAGATTACCTTTTATATTCCAACAAAGACAATTTCCTTTGGTTGTTTACTTTTTCATGACAATTAATAAGAGTCAGGGGCAATCTCTCTCACATGTTGGACTGTATCTGCCACGTCCAGTTTTAGCCATGACCAATTGTATGTAGCAATATCAAGAGTTACAAGCAAGAGTGGAGTAAAAATACTAATTTGTGACAAAGATGGACAAACATACAATACTACAAAGAATGTAGTTTTCCAAAAAAAAAATCACAATTTAATGTATAAAGGTTTGACTGTTTCTGGCTATTATCTTTTTGTTGCTCATTATTAGTGTAAACCCTGATTATTTTATTATTATATCTCATAAAATTTTTACTATAATCTATTTGAATCTTTTTAGGTAAATCTATGATTTGCATTTACAAAGCTATCTCGATCGAGCTAAATTCCAGTTGCAAAGACAAAAATAAACCGACAAACTCTCAACACTACCCCCTAACAAAATTGTTTAGTTTTTATGTATATTCATTTTTTTTATGTCATGTATATATATTCATGTATAACCATTGAAATTTTTTAAATAAAAGAGTATAATAGGTTTGTCTTTTACTTTTTGGATAGCCAAGTATTTGAAATTCTATGTAAGTCCATTTCATATGTGTTTTACTCTAATTCTTTTCATTTTTATTTAATATAGAGCTAAATTCCTTTATGTTACATTAGTTTTCAATCGACAAACACATGAATTTTTAGCTAAGTGTGAGACTTTTTTATCTCTCGCAATACTATTTCCTATAAAAGAGTTGTGGAAAGATAATTAACTATTATGTTTATGCGATGTTGAAATCAACTATTAAGTATGTCTAAATTCTTATATTTCACTATTGTCCAGATTCACATGTAATATTTATAATATTGCAAACGTATTAAAAGATCATTTAAGTGCTAATTTTTGTTTATGTGAATATATTGCACATTCAATAAATATAATCGGATTGAAGACCTAAAGCTGGAAGAAGCTTAAATGTGATAATCCGATACCTATGGTTCAATGGTAATGTGACAATGAATTTGGTGTATCGCAGGTTCTTGGCGAGAGTTAAATTTTTGTTGGCATGCTTCTTGCATTATTTCAGGTGCATCATGGATTTCATTCTGCTTAGCACAACAAAATTTTGCGCCCTACAATTCTAAATACTATTGAAAGTGCAAAGGATTTATATGAAGACCTTCAGATTATGGGACAGTGCATTCAATGGGAGGGGATATAGCTTCATTTTGTGGACTATATCCCACGGTGTTTATATTTATTGTGACGCTCCCAAAATAGGTATACATCACCCATTTAAGGTTAAATCGATAACGTGAATGCGAACAACTACAATTTTATTAATACATCATAAAAGCGTGAGTTTAAATACAAATATTGTCTTAGACAATATACGTACCAACTATATCCCTCATTACAATTATTGATACAATACTTTATAAAAATGGTGAGGACTACTAAAACAACTTCCTAGAACCTTCATTCCGTACCCGGCTAGTACCATTACATTCTCACCTCACTCCGAGAAGAAAAATAGAACAAAAGGAAAAGGGTGAGCTCAATGAGCCCAATAAAGAATATTATGACTAAGATAATATAGAACAAATTATCGTTAGTCTTCAACGAGGAAAAATCGATAGAATACTGATAGGCAACAAGTTTCAGATCAAGAAGAAATAATAATTCATAGATGAGTTACGTAGAGAATGAAATCTACTATAATCTATGAATTTAAAAGTCCATCATCATTATTTTATCCATGTAACATCAATCAATGCACATCTTGAATCATATATTCATCTTTGCACTATATAGCGAAAGATATTCATCGATCGGTCGTGTTTATCTCAACACCGTACATTTTTTGCTCTACTTGCTAAAGATATTCATCATAAAATCAACCATCTTTGCACTACGGGCCAAAGATATTCATGAACATCATCATTTAGGGTGAGGATGATGAAAATAATTTTAAAGAAAAGCGAATCTGAGTGAAACAAAAGAACAAATATTATGGATTGGTACTTTAAACAATCAGGGTTCAAGAATACTTCATAAACAATCATGGTGAAGTAAAATTCAAGAATGATCAAAACATGGATACAATCAAAGCTAGTATCCATAATAGATATTTTGAGACGAAAAGAAAAAAATTCATTTTTCATGAATAGTCTTAGTGATAAATGAATAGTGTCGTACTGCGTGAATAGTAACCCCAAACACAAAAGTTCTAAATTTGATTAAAAGTTCATATCAATACTTGACATAATGATATTGAAAGAAATAATATCATATATAAAAAAAATAACATCCCTTACCTCGAAAAGACGATACCCCTGACTGGAATACTAGATATAGTGCTGAAGGGAACTTGCACCGTATAGCAACACTCAAGGTATCAGAATACTCACAAGAATATGCTCAATATATCGAGAGAGAAATAGAGAGAAAACTTTAGTTTCTGGTGTGATTTTCAATTCTAACCTAAGCACCCTATTTATAGGAAAATACTTAGAACACCAAAGCAGAAAATTTAATATAATATTAATATATTTATCAAAATTTTCTTAGCCCACCTCTAGACATATGATTTCAGCACTTTGCACATGTTAATGATGTCCACAAAATACAAAAAAAAAAAATTCAAAAAAATAAATAAAACTTCCAAAAATCAATTATTTCGGAATTTCGGAACTTCAATAATTCATAATAAATAGCCCTTTTATCAGAAAAATTCGAACCATATGTCCATTCCATAGGAAATTTCATTCTCTACAACTTTGCAGAAGAAAGTTTTTCCAAATTCCAAGCAAATTGGTGAAATCCATAAGCGGGCAATTTTACGGTATAATCAAATTTCGATTAAGAATTGGGGTCTCTGAGCACACAAAACATGTGTTAATCATTTAATACAACAAAAATACTCTTCCTCCTCATATACTCATATATCCCACATTTATTGTAAAAATATCACCATTATTATATTATTAAAATAATATATTTAAATGAATTATTTTATCAGAAAAAGATAAAATATTAATTTTCAACAATTGTCACATTAAAAAATTTCTCCATCTATATCCACATAAAATCAATATTTTTCTCATCATATAAATCAATAATTAATTATTCACGAATAATATTACAGAATCACAATACTGACAACCAGGCACTTCCCAGGAAAGAGGGGGCTTTTAATAAGGATCTCTCCTTACTGGCGCGTAATTAGATGACCAAACCTCTCCTGTATGTAAACTTTCTAGACATTGCCAATAATGTTATCTAATAATATTATTCAGATAATATGAATTATTGCTCGAATAATAGAAAATATTGTGCGATGACAATTATTAAAACAACAAATAATATAAAATATCAACGCAATGATTATTGAATCAATAAAATAAAATATCTTGAGCAGTAATTCTTTGTAACAATTATTGAGTAGTGCCTTCTTACATAAGAATCAATAATTGGTGTAATACTGGTGTCTTTATTGTGTTTTAACCACCGGGTATTCCAATAGTATTAATTGAATAACTTGACGCTACGTAGATTATTTATAACCAACTTATTCTGTCGTTTTCTTCATCCAATCTCTTTACATTATGGGGCCCACACAAGGTTCTACCGTCGTCGACGATATTCTAGATAGTAAAAATATTCCACGACTAAACGAATATTCTCCGTCAACAATGAATATTTTAAAACCACTTGCTTTGTTTGAAATAATTCAAGCATTTTACCCATAACTTACCACATTAATAAAATCAACCCTTACTATTTCAAGATAATAAATAGAGGAAATTTAATTTCATTAAATAATAAGTTGGGGTCTTACAACCTCCCTCCTTATGAAATTTCGTCCTAAATCGAATTGACGTCGATACTCAGTGTTTCTAAAAGGTGAGGATACCTCACTTTCATTTTCGTTTCCAAATCCCAAGTCATTTCCTCTATAGCATGGTTTCTCCACAAAACTTTAACTTGTGGTATGACCTTCGTGCGTAGGACATGCTCCTTCCTATCCAAGATCTTGACAGGTACATCCTCGTGCGTTAAGTCTTGACTATCTCGTCAAGATTCTAACTTCGATAACGTGGTTCGGGTCTTTCACATATTTACTGAAATATAGATATGTGAAATACATTATGAACACGAGACATACTCGAGGTAACGCGAGTCTATAGGCTACATTACTTACTCGATCAAGAATTTGAAATGGACGATAAATCGTGGATTGAGCTTTCCTCTTCCCTAATCTTGTAACTCCTTCCACGGGCAACACGCAACAATACATGATCCCCAATACTAAATTCCACGTCATTTCGATGAAGATCCGCATAACTCTTTTGTCGATCTTGTGCCGCTTTTTATATCGTTATCGAATCATTTGAATCTTTTCCGTAGTCATCACGTCTTAACTCGGGTCCCAACAATGTTGCTTCACCCACCTCGTCCCAACATCTTGGAGAAGCGACACTTTCGTCCCATACAATGCTTCAAATGGGGCCACACCAATGCTTGTCGATAATCATTTGTTATAGGAGAATTCCACCAATGGTAAATACTTATCCTAACTCCTTTGAAGTCTAGGACACAAAGTCTTAGTAAATCTTCAAGAGTTTGAATAGTCCTCTCTCGATTGTCAAATCTGCTTTGAGGATGGTATGCCGATCTAAATCGTAAATTCGTGCCCATAGCTTTTTGCAAGCTAACCCAAAATCTTGAAATAAATCTTGGGTCACGATCCGAAACTATGGATACTAGCATGTCATGCAATCTCACAATCTCATTTACATATATATGAGCAAGACGTTCAAGGGAATAAGTCTCCCGTATCGGTAAGAAATGAGCAGACTTGGTTAATCTATCAACAATAACCCAAATAGCATTGATGCCTTGAGAAATCGTAGGAAGACCCGTAACAAAATCCATGGTAATGTGTTCCCTTCCATTTCGGAATCTCAAGTGGTTCTGATGGACCACTTATGTACTTGATGCTCGCCTTTACACGTTGACAAGTTAAACACGTCGAGATAAACTTTGCAATCTCTCTCTTTATATTGTTCCACCAAAATGTATGTCGAAGATCGCGATACATTTTGGTACTTCCAAGATGGATCACAAATGGTGTATTGTGTGCCTCCATCATAATCTTGTACTTCAAATCAGAGTCGTTAGGAACACAAAGTCTGGAGTGGACTCGAAGTATTCCTTCTTCATCGATTCTCGCTTCCTAGGAATAGCACCTTCTTGTACTTTCTTCTTCATACGATCATCCGGCCCGGTGGGTGGCTTGAAACAACCTTAACTTTTTTCTATTAAAGTTGGCTCTATGCATATACTTGACATCATCGCACTTTTCGTTCTGCGCATATGATCTTCTACTCAACGCCAGCGTCGGCTACACGTTCATTTTCCGGGATGGTATTGAATAGTGTGGTCGTAATCTTTCAACAACTCGAGCCAACGTCGTTGCTTGCGTGTTGAGTTCCTTTTGAGTGAATAAATATTTGAGGCTTTTATGGTCCGAATATATCTCCACTTTCTCCCCATATAGATAGTGCCTCCGGATCTTTAAATAAGAAGGCATTGCACGCCACTCTAGATCATGAGTAGGATAATTTCTCTCATATTCTTTAAGTTGTCATGGCATAGGCTATGACTTTCCCCGTTACGTGAGAACACATCCTAACCCTTTGCAGAAGCATCGTTTGTAGATAACAAATCCATCCGAACCGGATGGTATTGTTAGAAACAGTCTTAGAAATAAGTCTCCTCTTAAGTTCTTAGAAACTCTTCTCGCATTCCTCGCTCCAATGAATTTTGTATCCTTCCGAGTTAGGCGAGTTAATGGAGTAGTGATTCGAGAAAACTCTTCCACGAATCTCCGATAATAACCAACTAGGCCGAAAAGCTACGTGCTTGATCCACCGACTTTTCTTTCTCAACTTTGTATTGCTTCAATCTTGGCGGTCAACAGATACTCCATGTTTTGACACCACGCCCCCAAAGAATGCTACTTCCTCGCCGCGAACTCGCATTTCTTCAACTTGGCATATAGCTTGTTTTCACGAAGCCTTTGGAGTACCAACTACAAATGGTGCTCATGATCTTCACGATTTTTGGAATATATGAGGATGTCATCAATAAAGACAACAACGAACCGATCCAAATAATCCTTGAATACTCGGTTCATCATATCCATGAAAGCCGCAAGAGCATTAGTCAATCCAAAAGACATGACAAAGAATTCATAATGCCCGTACCGAGTTCTAAAGGCAGTCTTTGGAATATCCTTAGTTCTAATCTTCAACTGATGATATCCATAACGAAGATCGATCTTTGAAAAGAATTGTGCTCCTTGCAACTGGTCAAACAGGTCATCAATACGAGGTAGCGGATACCTATTCTTGATGGTAAAATGGTTCAATTCCCGATAGTCAATACAAAGTCGCATACTCCCGTCTTTCTTCTTTACGAATAAAACAAGAGCACCCCAAGGAGATGTACTAGGACGAATGAAACCGATGTCCAACAACTCCTGTAGTTGGACCTTTAACTCCTAAAGTTTAATAGGAGCCATTCGATAAGGGGTTTTAGAAATGGGCTTTGTACCAGGCTCAAGATTAATAAAGAATTCAACTTCACGTTCTGGGGGTAGACCGGAAAGTTCTTCAGGAAACACGTCAGGAAATTTACTAACAACAGGAATATTATTCAAATCTGACGTGTCTTTATTCAAATCCATAACATGGGCTAAGAAAGCTTGACATCCGTTTTTCAATAAACGAATAGCTTTATGACTAGATATGACAAATGATTGATTTTAATGGTTTAGTTGTCAATTACGTACAACAAGTTGGTTAGAATATGAAAACTAACAACCTTACGAAAACAATCAATGTTGGCATGATGAGTAGTTAACCAATCAATCCCCAAAATCACATCAAAAGCAAGTATATTTAAAGAGATAAGGTCAATAGGTAATGTGATGGTGCCAACTTGGATCAAACAAGATTTATAAATAGTGGATGTGACGAAAGTTTCTCCTAATGGAGTCTCCACAGATAAATCAAAGTCTAATTTCTTCGGAGTCAAGTTTAAACATTGAGCACAAGCAGGAGAGATAAATGAATGGGTATAGCAAATTATCAAGTAAGGTATAAACTTAGCAAGAATTAATGATTAGTTTAACCAGTGATCACCTTGTTTGGGTTCCTCGCATTTTGACCAGTCACGATAAACGCTCTTCCAGGAACCATTGACTTTGACTTTTCTGGGACAGTGTAAGACCCCAACTTATTATTAATGAAATTTAATTTTCTCTATTTATTATTTTGAAATAGTAAGGGTTGATGTGATTAATGTGGATAGTTAGGGGTAAAATACGTAAATATTTTAAAATAAGCAAGTGGTTATAAAATATTCATTGTTGTCGGGGAATATTAGTTTGGTCGTGGAATATTAAATCTTTGTCGGGGAATATTAAATGCGACGGCGCTTTGACCATGTGTGGGCCCCATAACTAACGGAAGCGATTGGATGAAGAAAAGCGATAAATATAAGTTGGTTAAAAATAACGGTGTAGTTATTACCATTAATCTTTGTTAAAATACTCGGTGGTTAAAACACGGTAGCTTGCGGTATTGCACCAATTATTGATTCTTACGTGAAAGGCACTACTTCAATAATGGTTACGATAATTCTTCGCTCAATATTTTATTGATTCAATAATTGCTGCGTTGATATTTTATATTCTTTGTTGTTTGATAATTGTCATTACACAATATTTTCATTATCGAAGCAATAATTACATATTATCCGAATAATATTATTAGATAACATTATTGGCAATGTCTAGAAAGTTACATACTAAGGAGAGGTTTGGTCACCTAATTGCTTGTATTAGAAGGAGAAATTCTTATTGGAAGCCCCTCTTCCTGGGAGCTGCACAGGTTGTCGATATTGTGATTACGTAATATTATTTGTGAATAATTAATTATTGATTCATATGATGAGGAAATATTGATTTTATGTGGATATAGATGGAGAAAAAATTTTAATGTGACAATTGTTGAAAATTGAAATTTTATCTTTTTCTCGATAAGATAATGTATTATTATATTTTAATAATATAATAATAGTGATATTTTTACAACGAATGTGGGATATATGAGTATACAAGAAGGAAGAGTATTTTTGTTGCAATAAATGTTTAAAACGTGTTAAACATGTCGGTGGACCCCATTTATTATTTGAAATTTGATTATAGCACGTAAAATCGCTTGTTTGTGGATTTCGGTCAATTTCGCTTTGGAATTTGGAAAAACTTTCTTCGTAAAGTTGTAGAGAATTGAATTTCCTATAAAACTCGCAAGATTCGAATTTTCTGATAAAAGGGCTATTTATTATGAATTATTGATGTTACGAAATTCTGAATAATTAATTTTTGGAGTTTTAATTATTTTAAATAATAAAAATTTTTGATTTATTTGGTAGACTTATTTGTTGTCAAGCATGGCTAAATTCAGATCATAGATTGTGTGCGTGAGGAATTTATATATAATATATTAATATTATATTAAATTTTCGCTTTAGTGTTCTAAGCGATTTCTATAAATAGGGTGCTTGGGTTAAATTGAAAATCACACCGTAAATCAAGTTTTCTCTCTATATTATCGAGCGTATTCTTGTGAGTATTTTGAGTATAATTTGAGTATTGCTATTCTATTGCAAGTTCAAGTCATAAAATTTATATCCTGTTTTATTTCGGTAGAAATCTTGATCTTTCGAGGTAAGGGATATTATTTTTTTTTTCGTAATGATATTATTTTTTCAATATCATTATGTTGAAATATTGATCTGAAGTTTTATCAAATTTGGAACTTTTGGTGTCGAGTTCTTATTCACGTGTACGGCCTTATTCACGTATGACACTATTCACGAATCACGGCCTTATTCATTCATCTAAAAATGAAAATTTTCTTTTAGTCCAAAATATCTATTCTCGGATACTAGCTTTGATTGTATCCATGTTTTGATCATTCTTGAATTTTACACCACTATGATTATTTTTGAGGTATTTTTGGACATGGATAAAAAACAAAGTACGAATCCTTAATCCTTGTCATTTTGTTTCACCGGATTCGTTTCTTTAAAAATATTTTTCATCATCCTCGATCTTAAATGATGATATTATTGAATATCTTTGGCTGTAGTGCAAAGATGAATGATTTCTGAAGAATATCTTTGGCACAGAGTGCAAAGATGAATGTGTGTTTAGATGAACATGACCAATGATGAATATCTTTGGCACAGTGCAAAGATGAATATGTGATTCCGGATATATATTGATTGATGTTACGAGGGATAAAAGATAGAGCGATGAACTTTTAAATTCATACATGGAAGATAGTAGTTTGCATTCTCTACTTAACTCTTCTAATGAATTATTATTTCATTGCGAATATTGATTTAAAATTTGTTGTCTATCATTGTATTCTATTAGATTTTTTCCTATTGAAGACTAACGGTAATTTGTTGTATATTATCTTAGTCATAATATTCTTTATTGAGCTAGTTGAGCTCACCCTTTTCCTTTTTGTTCCATTTTTTCTTCTCGGGAGGCGAGAATATAAGCGAGTACTGCAGTCTGGGTATGGAATGAAGGTTCTAGAGAGAGTTGTTTAGTAGTCCTCACCATTTTGTAAAATAATGTATCAATAAATATGATGAGGATTTATTTGAGTATAGATATTGTCTAGAAGATAATATTTGTATTTAAACTCACAGTTTTACTGTTGTAATAATAAAGTTGTAGTTGTTTTTGTACCATGTATTGACAACTCAGAATGGGTGATGTATACCTATTTTGGGGGCGTCACAGACAGCCTTTTGAGTCATCGTCCCCCCTGGACTTGGTTTCCCTACCGAACAATCTCGAGCGATATGTCTTTCCTTTCCACAATTATAACATACCTTGAACTATTGTGGGCAGTTTGGACTGATATGTCCCTCTTTCCGCATTTGTAGCATACTGACCGTGATCCGTTCTCTCCTCCCTAGAACCGATTCTTCTTTGGTGTTGTCGACGTCTTCACGTGGTCATTAAATCTCTTCTTTTTAAATCTCCTCCCGACTCGCTTCTTCTATTCTCATGTCCATGACTACCACCAGAGTGGTTACCATTTTGTCCGTCTTTTTCTTTCTCCGTGGTTATCGTTATTCATTGATCGCTATCTCCTAGTATGATCCTGGTTGTGGTCCCTCGGTTGAACGTGCTCGTTATCTCGCCTAATAATTGAGCCACGCTGACAACATCCGAATAGAGAAAAATTTATGAGAAATGAGATATTGACGTATGTCGGGTTTCAAGCCTCTCGTAAACATCCGCGTCATAATTCCTCATTCTCCACCAAATGAGGTCTGAAACCCGGATAACTCTGCAAACTTCGTCTCGTCTTTGGGACACCGCCATGTTATTTTGTTCCAGTCTAATAAACTCCACTTCCTTCATATGATAGCGAATACTTTCGGAAAGTACTTGTCGTTGAACAGTTCAAAACGTCTCCCAAGACATGCCGAGTCGAATTTGGATGGAGTACGCTTCACGATTCCAACTAGTAATCGCGCCTCATTATGGAACATAAAAGTAGCGAATGGAACCTTCGTTTTTCCGCAAATCCCAAGACATCGAATATCTTGGTAATTTGTTTGACCCACGTCTCGCCGTAATCGAATCCGCTTTTCCCCAGACTGGTGGTCCCAACTCTTTGAACCAAGCTGGCCGTGACAAATCGTATGCGTTTTATCATTTCCACCATATTTTGAGCAGCGAGTCTCCTCGTCGATTTTGCATGAAATCGCAAAAACTTCTAAACATCCCGTCGTTCATCATCCGCCGATTGGGCGTTGTTCATGGAGGAACATTTCCACTCTTTGCGTTCTCCTCATTGGTGAGTCTGAGGCTCTCCACGGTCTCATTTACTCCATCATTAACATTCTCGGTCGACATTCTCAAATATCGCTATAAAACAAGGGTTAATTAAGGAAATCAACATATCACATAATATCCCTATATACTTGACCAACTAACTAACAAATAAGCTTAGGTAGGACACACTTTAGCGAAGGATTTATTCGCTTTCTCCCTCCTAGTTCTATTCCCCGATCTCATGGAGATCATATATCCTAAGCTCGATATTAACTATGGCGCCTTTGAAAATAGGTATACATCACCCATTTTAGGGACGTCAATAACATGGTCTGAAACAACTACAACTTTATTTATACATCATAATAATCGTGAGTTTAAATACAAATATTGTCTTCAGACAATATATATACTCAACTAAGTCCTCATTACAATTATTGATACAATACTTTACAAAAATGGTGAGGACTACTAAAACAACTTCCTAGAACCTTCATTCCAGTACTCTCAGACTAGTTACTAGTTACATTCTCGCCTCCCGAGAAGAAAAAATGGAATAAAAAGGAAAAGGGTGAGCTCAACAAGCCCAAGAAAGAATATTATGACTAAGATAATATAGAACAAATTATCGTTATTCTTCAACAGGAAAAATCGATAGAATACAATAGATGACAAGTTTCGGATCAAGAATGAAATAATAATTCATAGATGAGTTATGTAGAATGAAATCCACTATAATCTATGAATTTAAAAGTCCATCATCATTATTTTATCCTGTAACATCAATCAATGCACATCTTGAATCATATATTCATCTTTGCACTACTGGGCCAAAGATATTCATCGGTCCATTCATGTTTATCTCAACACTGTACATCTTTGCACTACTACTGGCCAAAGATATTCATCATAAAATCAACCATCTTTGCACTACAGGCCAAAGATATTCAGTAGCATCATCATTTAGGACTGAGGATGATGAAAATAATTTTAAAGAAAACGAATCTAGTGAAACAAAAGAACAAATATTATGGATTGGTACTTTAAACAATCCGAGTTCAAGAATACTTCATAAACAATCATGGTGAAGTAAAATTCAAGAATGATCAAAACATGGATACAATCAAAGATAGTATCCATTATAGATATTTTGGACGAAAAGGAAAAAAATTCATTTTCGATGAATAGTCTCAGATTCGTGAATAAATGGTCAGATCGTGAATAGTAATCCCGACACAAAAAGTTCCAAATTTGATTAAAAGTTCAGATCAATACTTCGGCATAATGATATTGAAAGAAATAATATCATATATGAAAAAAATAACATCCCTTACCTCGAAAAAAGACGGTACTCCTGACTGGGATACTAGATATAGTGCTGAAGGGAACTTGCACCGTATAACAACACTTAAGGTATCAAAATACTCACAAGAATACGCTCAATATATCGAGAGAGAATTAGAAAGAAAACTTCAGTTTCTGGTGTGATTTTCAATTCTAACCTAAGCACCCTATTTATAGGAAAATGCTTAGAACACCAAAGTAGAAAATTTAATATAATATTAATATATTTATCAAATTTTCCTTAGCCCACCTCTAGATATCTGATTTCAGCACTTTGCACATGTTAATGATGTCTACAAAATACAAAAAAATGTTTTTTATCAAAAAAATAAATAAAACTTTCAAAAATTAATTATTTCAGAACTTCGGAACTTCAATAATTCATAATAAATAGCCCTTTTATCAGAAAAATTCAAACCACATATCCTTTCCATAGGAAATTTCATTCTCTACAACTTTGCAGAAGAAAGGTTTTCCAAATTCCAAACAAAAATTGACCAAAATCCACAAACGGACAATTTATACGTGCTATAATCAAATTTCTATTAAGAATTGGGGTCTCTGACACACAAAACATGTGTTAATCATTTAATGCAATAAAATACTCTTCCTCCTCATATACTCATATATCCCACATTTATTGTAAAATATCACCATTATTATATTATTAAAATAATATATTTAAATGAATTATTTTATCGAAAAAAGATAAAATATTAATTTTCAACAATTGTCACATTAAAAATTTTCTCATCTATATCCACATAAAATCAATATTTTTCTTGTCATATAAATCAATAATTAATTATTCACAAATAATATTACGAATCACAATCGACAACAGTGCGCTTCCTGTGAAAGAGGGGCTTTCCAATAAGGATCTCTTTATTGCTTGGCAAGAATTAGATGACCAAACCTCTCCTTAGATGTAACTTTCTAGACATTGCCAATAATGTTATCTAATAATATTATTCAGATAATATGAATTATTGCTCTGATAATAAAAAATATATTATGCAATGACAATTATTAAAACAACATTAATATAAAATATCAATGCAAAGAATTATTAAATCAATAAAATAAAATACAAGCAAAGAATTACCGTAACAATTATTGAGTAGTGCCTTCTTACGTAAGAATTAATAATTGGTGTAATACCATGTCTTCGTGTTTTTAACCACCGGGTATTCCAACAAGATAATCTGTGAATAACTCACGCCAGATTATTTATAACCAACTTATTCTTGCGCTTTCTTTATCCAATCGCTTTTGTTATGGGGCCCACATTAACACAAGGCTACTACGTCAGTCTAATATTCCCCAACAAAGAAAAATATTCCACGACCAAACGAATATTCCCCGTCAACAATGAATATTTAAAACCACTTTGCTTGTTTAAAATAATTACGTATTTTACCCATAACTTACCACATTAATCAAATCAACCCTTACTATTTCAAGATAATAAATAGAGAAAATTTAATTTCATTAAATAATAAGTTGGGGTCTTACATTTATGGCTTCTTCATTTATTGCATTCTATTATATGGATTGTGGCTTTGCATGATTTGTTAAGTACTAGCATCCGGTAAATCATTTTCATCATCATTAATATATATTTTTTGTATTATGGTAATATTGTGAGTGCCTATACAATTGTCAAAAATTGATAAAAAAAATTAATGAGGTATGTATTCGTTCTTTAACTATAACATTGTGTTATGTATGACACGGTCTATATCCGCTATGTTTTTGGACATGGTGTTTGTTTCGATACGAAGATCCAACATAATTATTAATTCTCGTGCTTTTCAATTTTTCGCATTGTAATATGTCCTTTCCCTTCATGTCTGAGGACCGAAACTGAGACATTCTTTCGTTGTTTTCCCTTTCGTTTGGAAGTTAGAATTCTGGTGCAAGTAATTTGTGAGACCCCAAATTTTACGAATAAAGATTTAATTTTCTCGAAATATTTTTTTAGAATATTATGGTGGGAATTTGAGATAAAGTTATAGTTGTGGGTAGTATTTATAAATTTTGCAAAGTATGCAAGTTGTTATATTATATTCGATTGGTCGGGGAATATTCTTTATGTCGGGGAATATTCGTACGACGGCACAATCATTAGTGGACCCACAACGGAATTATTGTTGGATAGAGAAAACGACAAAAGTATTTTATTAAAAATAACGGCAGAAGTTTTGCCGTTGATCTTTGATATTGAACTACTCAGTAGTAAAAGTACGATGAATACGCGTGGTTACAGAGTAGCACACAGTATTGATTATTGATGCTTACGTGAAAATCACCCGCTTATACTCAATTATTGCTATATAAGTAATTGCTTTTATATATCTCTCGTATTATTGATTCGATTATTGTCGTGATCATTTGCATTATATGTTATATTATTAAATTAATAATTGAGACGACAAAGTTATTCATATTATTAAATTACAATATTTATAATGTCTAGAAGTTCTCATCGACGAGAGGTTTGGTCACCTAATCATGCTACCAATGGGAGAAATCCTTATTGAAAGCCCCTCTTCCCGGGAACAACTTTGGTTGTTAAATATTGTGAGTTATAATATTAATGATGAATAAGTTCGTGTTGATTAAAGATGAATTTGATAGTTTCATTATGTTGAGATTATTTGTAGAAATCGACATCTATTCCGATGATAATTGATGTCTGGAGGTTATATTGTTCAGTGGGTATTCGGGAACTTTTCGTGTCGAGTACTATTCACGAATTTACTTATTCACGGGTTACTATTTATGAGTTACTATTCACGAAGTTACTATTCACGAGTTATTATTCATGAAGTTACTTATTCACGAGTTACTATTCACCCTAAGCATTATATTATTCCATGAGAAATGTGCTAATTTTTCGATAGTTGGTTGAAGTTATATTAGTGAATTAATATGGACCACCGGTGGAAAGTTATAATAGTGAATCAATATGGATCGTTGGTTTAAAGTTTTAATAAGAAATCAAGATGACTGTTGCTTTTAAGTTTTAATAAGAAATCAATCTGACCGTCTGCTTAAAAGTAAATCAATCTGGACCGCTTCGAGAATTAGTTACTTATTCAATCCATTCTTCTATAAATGAAGCTCATTCCTTCATTATTTCTTACGAATTCAATTGAAACTCTAGAGAGAAATTATAGAGAAAGAATAAGAGTTTTATGCTACTTCACTACTTCTATATCTAGTTTTTTTTACTAAAGGGTGTTATTCTTTCTTATTCATGAAGAGAACTTCATTATTCCATTCTTTATTATTCCATTGGAATAACTCGTATCTGTGCCAGATACCCTATACTTGGTGAAATCCTTCATTATTCCATTCTTTATTATTCATTTGGAATAACTCAGATCACGCCAGACCCTATACATAACTTTGATACGCTGGCGTACCCTATACTTGGTGAAATCCTCTCGTTATTTCATTCTATATTATTATGTTGGAATAACTTGTTTATGGCAATCTGCATACGTGGTGAAATTCTTTTATTATTCCGTTTTTATTATTCTCGGTTTAATATCCTCGCTTGGTCTTAATTTCACCGACCGGTTCCATTATTTATTATTCCGCATTTAATATTCTCGCTTTAATATCATGCGTGCCGCATCTTAATTTCACCGACTTCGTTCCATTATTTATTATTCCGCATTTAATATTCTCATTTTAATATCCTGTCGGTGTAATTTCACCCTGACTGGTTCCATTATTTATTATTCCGTATTTATTATTCATTGGAATAACTCGCCTATGCCAATACCGCATGCATGGTGATTTCATTGTTATTTCATTCTTTATTATTACATTGGAACATCCTCGCTTGCAGAATTTCACGACACACCGGTTCCGTTATTTATTATTCCGCTGGAATAACCTATCTATCTGAAGTACCAAATGCATGGTGATTTCTGTTGTTATTCCATTCTTTATTATACTTAGGTGGTTAAAGTTTTGATTTATATACTCCATGAAATTAGTGGAATATCCTTGATATTTGCGCTTCATCCAATATCTTTTCATGAAAATATTCTTCTAAGCATCCTTGAATTTTACTTTACAAAGAAGTATCATGTTGACAATTTGGATGTTATTAGTTCCTGAATAAATTAATTCTTGAACTTGTTTTATTGAATTTTTATATCATTGTCATCATCCTCATGTTTATATTTTTGAAAGTCATCATGTATTCAGTAGTGCATAGAGATGGACTTGGTATGATTATGACCAGGGATTATTCTTGTATAATCATAATAGAAATATTACAAATGATGTGATAAAAGTCCTCGTTGGCCCGTAGTGCATTGATGGACGAGTTGTTGGCATGATCATGACCATTGATGAATACACGAATATCCTCGCCCGTAGTGCATGGATAATTTGTGGTCGTGACCCTAATGAATATCCTCGGCCGTATTGCGGGGATGATGTGGATTATTTATTGTCGAGTCCCAAATGATAAAAGTGATGAAAAACTTTTAAACCATAAAATATAGTAGATTTTATTCTCTCTTGACTCTTTTAATGGATTGCTTATTCAAGCTGCAGCTTAAACTTGTTTGTCTATTGTATTTTATCGGTTTAACATTGTTGAAGGCTAATGATAATTTATCCCGCATTATCTTAGTCATAATATTTCTTCTTTGGGCTAGTTGAGCTCACCTTTTCTTTCACCGTATTCTCTTCGTGAAATGAGAACGTAGCAGGACTAGTCGGGGAACGGAGTGATGGTCCAGATGATAAGCATTAGTAGTCCTCACTATTTTATGAAATAGTGTGATAATAATTGTAATGAGGACTTATTTTGAGAGTGGATATTGTCTAGAAGATAATATTTGTATTAAAACTCACAAATTCTTGTTGTATATTTAAGATTGTATTTGATATTACATGTATCATGTATTTGGCGACTCAAGATGGGTGATGTATACCTATTTTAGGGGGCGTCACAGTTGGTATCAAAGCTTAGGGATATTGTAAGACCCCAACTTATTATTATTGAAATTTAATTTTCTCTATTTATTATTTTGAAATAGTAAGGGTTGATTTGATTAATGTGGATAGTTATGGGTAAAATACTGATATTTCAAAATAAGCAAGTGGTTATAAAATATTCATTGTTGTTGGGGAATATTCGTTTGGTCGTGGAATATTCTTGCGATTCGGGAATATTAAATGCGACGGCCTTGCCTTTTTATTGGGCCCCATAACTGAAAGCAATTGGATGAAGAAAACGACAAATATAAGTTATTTAAAAATAACTGGCGTTATTATTCTGAATTATCTTTGTTAAAATACTTTCGGTGGTTAAAACACGGAAGCACACTAAGATTGCACCAATTATTGATTCTTACGAAGGCACTACTCAATAATGGTTATAGTAATTCTTCGCTCAAGATTTTATTGATTTAATAATTCTTTGCGTTGATATTTTATATTCTTGTAGTTTCAATAATTGTCATTACACAAATTTTTTTTATTATCGAAGCAATAATTCATTTTATCCGAATAATATTATTAGATAACATTATTGGCAATGTCTAGAAAGTTACGCTCTAAGGAGAGGTTTGGTCACCTAATTGCGGCGCCAAGAGAGAGAATTCTTATTGAAAGCCCTCTTTCCTTGGAACCGCTCGGTTGTCGATATTGTGATTCTGTAATATTATTTGTGAATAATTAATTATTGATTCATATGATGAGGAAAATATTGATTTTATGTGGATATAGATGGAGAAAATTTTAAATGTGACAATTGTTGAAAATTGAAATTTTATCTTTTTCGATAAAATAATTCATTTAAATATATTATTATATTTTAATAATATAATAATGGTGATATTTTTACAACGAATGTGGGATATATGAGTATCTGAGGAGGAAGAGTATTTTATTGCAATAAATGTTTAAAACATGTTAACATGTCGATTGGACCCCATTTATTGATTTGAAATTTGATTATAAATTTGAAAATCGCTTGGCTTGTAGATTTCGGTCAATTTCATTTGGAATTAGGAAAACTTTCTTCCGCAAAGTTGTAGAGAATTGAATTTCCTATAAAAACACGCGAGTTTGAATTTTCCGACAAAAGGGCTATTTATTGTGAATTATTGAAGTTTCGAAGCTCAGAAATAATTGATTTTTGGAAGTTTTAATTATTTTATTAAGAAAATGTTTTTATTGTTTTTGGCACATGTGTGGCTAAAGTTTGGACCAGATTGTGTGCGTGGAAATTTGATTATATATATTATTATTATATTAAATTTTCTACGCTTTTGGTGTTCTAAGCATTTTCCTATAAATAGAGTCTTAGGTTAGAATTGAAAATCACACCGTAAACCAAGTTTTCTCTCTATATTATTGAGCGTATTCTTGTGAGTATTTTGAGTATAATTTGAGTATTGCTATACGTGCAAGTTCAAGTCATAGCCTATATATCCGTGTTTTAAATTTAAAGACTTTGATCTTTCGAGGTAAGGGATATTATTATTTTTCAGTAATGATATTATTTCTTCAATATCATTATCTTTGAAATATTGATCTGAAGTTTTTATCAAATTTAGAACTTTTGGTGTCTCTGAGTTACTATTCACGTGATACTTGCTTTATTCACGATATCTGATTTATTCACGAATCACGGCACTATTCATCGAAAATGAAAATTTTTCTTTTAAGTCCAAAATATCTATTCTTGATACTAGCTTTGATTGTATCCATGTTTTGATCATTCTTGAATTTTACACCACTATGATTATTTTGACATATTTTTGGACATGGATAAAACAAAAGTACGAATCCTTAATCCTTGTCATTTTGTTTCACCGGATTCGCTTTCTTTAAAATATTTTTCATCATCCTCGCCTTTAAATGATGATATTTATTGAATATCTTTGGCTGTAGTGCAAAGATGAATGATTTCGATGAATATCTTTGGCCCGTAGTGCAAAGATGAATGTGTGTTTAGATGAACATGACCAATCGATGAATATCTTTGGCTGTAGTAGTGCAAAGATGAATATTTGATTCCGGATGTATATTGATTGATGTTACAGGATAAAAGATAGACGATGAACTTTTAAATTCATACATAGAAGATAGTAGTTTGCATTCTCTACTTAACTCTTCTAATGAATTATTATTTCATTGCGAATATTGATTTAAAAACTTGTTGTGCTATTGTATTCTATTAGATTTTTCCTGTTGAAGACTAATGATAATTTGTTGTATATTATCTTAGTCATAATATTCTTCTTCGGGCTAGTTGAGCTCACCCTTTTCCTTTTTGTTCTATTTTTCTTCTCGGAGGCGAGAATATAAATGAAACAGTAGCCTGGGGTATGGAATGAAGGTCCCAGAGAGAGTTGTTTAGTAGTCCTCACCATTTTGTAAAATAATGTATCAATAAATGTGATGAGGATTTATTTGAGTATAGATATTGTCTGTAAGATAATATTTGTATTCAAACTCACAGCTTTCTTGTTGTAATAATAAAGTTGTAGTTGTTTACATGCCATGTATTGACAACTCAAAATGGGTGATGTATATACATATTTTGGGGCGCCACAACAGATCGAGCTTAGGATATGATCTCTCATGCGGAGATCGGGGAATAGAACTAGGAGGGAGAGATTTGTAAATCCTTCGCTTGAATGTGTCCTACCTACCTAAGTTTATTTGTTAGTTGGTCAATATATAGGATATTATGTGATATATTGATTTCCTTAATTAACCCTTGTTTTATGACGGTGATTTGAGAATGTCGTCTAAGAATATTAACAATGGAAATGAGACCGTGGAGACGCTCAGACTCACCAACGAGGAGAACGTGCAACAGTCGGCAATGTTCCTTCCGTGAACAACACCACCGGCGGCGTAGCGATGAGCGAGGGGATGTTTAGAAGCTTTTGCGCTTCATGGAAAATCGAGGCGAGGGAGACTCGTGTTCAAAATACGAGGAGGAAATGATAGCAATTCACGGGTTATCCAAACCATGCAGTTTCAAAGAGTTGGGACCACGAATTTAAGGGAAAGCCGATCCGATCATGGGCGGAAACATGGGTCAAGCAAATTACCAAGATATTCGATGTCTTGGGATGCACGGAGAAACGAAGGTTCCATTCACCACCTTTATGTTCCGCAAGTGGCGAAAGCGGACCATCATGGTGGGAGTCTGTAGGCGTACACTCCATCCAAACCACTTTCGGATATCTTGGGAGACGTTTGAAACTATTTAATGACAAATACTTTTCCGAAAGTGTTTGTCATATATAAGGAAGTGGAGTTTATTAGACCGGAGGCGAGAACAACATGACGGTGTCTCGAAGACGAGGCAAAGTTTGCGAGTTATCCGTGTTTGCACCTCATTTGGTGGAGAATGAGGAACGATGATGCGGATGTTTCTTAGAGGTTTGAAACCCTAAGATACGTCGAAGATCTCATTTCTCATAAATTTTCTCTCTATTCCGGATGTTGTTAATGTGGCTCAATTGTTAGAAGCGAGATAACGGTATGTTCAACCGAGGGACCATAACCGAGGATCGTACGGAGATAAGCGATCAATGAATAATGATAACCACGGAGAAAGAAAAGCAGACGGACAAAAATGGTAACCACTCTGGTGGTAATCGCCGGCCATGAAAATAGAAGAAGCGAGTCGGAGGAGATTTTAAAAAGAAAAGATTTAACAACGACCATGTGAAGACGATAAAGCGGTTAGAAGAATCGGTTCTAAGGGAGGAGAAACGACCACCGGTCATATGCTATAAATCACGGGGAAAGAGGGACATATCGATCAAACCGTCTCCAACAGTTCAAGGTATGCTATAATTGTGGAAAGGAATGACATATCGCCGAGATTGTATGCAGTGGCGAAACCTAGTTCAATGGGGACGGTGACTCAAAAGACTGTCCCCGAAAAAGTCAAAGTCAATCGGTTCTTGGAAGAAGCGTTGTTGTGACCGTCAAAATGCGAGGAACCCAAACGAGGTGATCACGGAGTAAGCTATTTATAAATTCTTGTGAAGTTTATACCTTACTTCGATAATCTGCATCTTTTACCATTCATTTATCTCTCCTACTTGTGCTCAACGTTTAAATTTGACTCTAAAAATTAGACTTTGACATATCTGTGGAAACACCGTTAGGAGAAACTTTTATCACATCCATCGCTTTTATAAATCTTGTTTGATTCAAGTTGGCACCATCACCTTACACGCTGACGCTTATCTCTTTAAAGATACTTTCTTTTGATGTGATTTTAGGGATTGATTGGTTAACTACACATCATGCCAAAATTGATTGTTTTACGTAAGGTTGTTAGCTTTCATATTCCTAAACAACTCATTGTTATGCAATTCAAGCAACTAAACCATTAAAATCAATCACCGCTCATATCTAATCATAAAACTATTCGCTTATTGAAAAACGGATGTCAAGCTTTCTTAGCCCATGTTATGGATTTGAATAAAGACACGTCAAATTTGAATAATATTCCCCTGCATTATTGACTTTCCCGACGTATTTCTGAAGAACTTCCTGGCCTACCCCGTAACGTGAATTGAATTCTTTATTGATCTTGAACCCAGTACAAAGCCCATTTCTAAAACCCCATATCGAATGGCTCTATTGAACTTCGTGGAGTTAAAGGTCCAACTACAGAATTGTTAGACATCGGTTTCATTCGTCCTAATACATCTCCTCGGGGTGCTCTGCTTTATTCGTGAAAGAAGAAAGACGGAGTATGCGACTTTATTGACTATCTGAATTGAACCATGTCACCATCAAGAATAGGTATCCTCACCTCGTATTGATGACTTGTTTGACCAATTCTGAGGGCACAATTCTTTTCAAAATCGATCTTCGCTACGGATATCATCAATTTGAAGATTAATCGAGGATATTCCAAAGACGCCTTTAGAACTCGATGACGGGCATTATGAATTCTTAGTCATGTCTTTTGATCGACTAATGCTCCCGCTACTTTTCATGGATATGATGAACCGAGTATTCAAGGAATATTTGGATCGATTCGTTGTTATTTTTATTGATGACATCCTCATATATTCCAAAAGTCGTGAAGATCATGAGCACCATTTTGTTTGGTACTCCAAAGGCTTCGTGAAAACAAACTATATGCCAAATTAAAGAAATGCGAGTTCTAGCTTGAGGAAGTAGCATTCTTTGGGCACGTGGTGTCTAAACATGGAGTATCTGTTGATCCGTGAAGAAGATGAAGCAATACAAAGTTGGAAGCAACCGGGTTGTTGGTATTTGAAGTACGTATCTTTTGGGCTTAGTTTGGTTATTATCGGAGATTCATGGAAGGGTTTTCTCGAATCGCTACTCCATTAACTTCGGCCTAACTCGAAAGGATACAAAATTCGTTTGGAGCGAAGAATGCGAGAAGAGTTTCCAAGAGCTTAAGAGAGAGTTATTTCTACACTGTTACAACAATACCATCCGGTTCGGATGGATTTGTTATCTACAATGATGCTTGACGCAAAGGGTTAGGATGTGTTCTCATGCAACGTGGGAAAGTCATAGCTTTTGCCCTCATGACAACTTAAAGAATATGAGAGGAATTATCCTACTCATGATCCGAGTTAGCGGCGCAATCGTTTTCATGCTTAAAGATATGGAGGCACTATCTATATGGGGAGAAAGTGGAGATATATTCGGACCATAAAAGCCTTAAATATTTCTTCACTCAAAAGAACTCAACACGCGGCAATGACGCTGGCTCGAGCTATTGAAAAGACTATGACCACACTATTCAATACCATCCCGAAAAGCGAACGTGGTAGGCGACGCGTTGAGTAGAAGATCATATGTGGGAACGAGGTGTGATGATGTCAAATATCGTATAGAGCCAACTTTAATAGAAAAAGTTAAGGTTGCTCAAGCCACCCAATCTTTGAAATGATGCGAAGAAGAAAGTACAAGAAGGAGCTATTCAGGCGAGAATTGATGAAGAAGGAATACTTGAGTCCACTCTGAGACTTTGTGTTCTAACGACTGATTTGAAGTACAAGATTATGATGGAGGCAACACAATACACCATTTGCAATCCATCCGGAAGTACTAAAATGTATCGTGATCTTGACATACATTTTGGCGGAACAATATGAAGAGAGAGATTGCAAAGTTTATCTCGATGTGTTTAACTTACCAACGTGTAAAGGTAGAGCATCTAGTACCTAAGGGTCCGTTGCAACCACTTGAGATTCGTAAATGGAAGTGGGAACACATTACCATGGATTTCGTTCTGGGTCTTCCTACGGTTTCTCAAGGCATCAATGCTATTTTGGGTTATTGTTGATAGATTAACCAAGTCTGCTTTCATTTCTTGTCGATCGGAGACTTATTCCTCGAACGTCTTCTTTGGTATGTACGTGAATGAGATTGTGAGGTTGCGTGGCATGCCAAAGATCCATATTTTCTAATCGTGACCCAAGATTCACTCCAAGATTTTGGGTTAGCTTGCAAAAAGCTATGGACGCATTTGCGATTTAGTTGAAGATACCATCCCTAAGCAACGGATCGACAATCGAGAGGACTATTCAAACTCTTGAAGATCTATTAAGACTCGTATCCTAGACTTCAAGAGGCGGTTGGGATAAGTATTTACCATTGGTGGAATTCTCCTACAACAACAGATTATCGAGCAAGTATAGGTGTGGCTCCATTCAAGCATTATATGGACGAAAATGTCGTTCTCCAATATGTTGGGATGAGGTGGGTGAAGCAACATTGTTGGGACCCAAGTTAAAATACGTATGACTACCGAAAAGATCCAAATGATTCGACAACGTGATCTGAAACGGCACAAGATCGACAAAAGAGTTATGCGGATCTTCATCGAAAGGGCGTGGAATTTAGTATAGGGGATCATGTATTGTTGCGAGTTGCTCCGTGGAAGGGAGTTACAAGATTTGGGAAGAGAGGAAAACTCAATCCACGATTTATTGGTCCATTTCAAATTCTTGGCCGAGTAGGAAATGTAGCCTATAGACTTGCGTTACCTCCGGTATGTCTCGTGTTCATAATATGTTTCCATATCATGCACTTCGTAAATATGTGAAAGACCCGAACCACGTTATAGAGTTAGAACCATTTAGATATAGCCAAGACTTAACGTATGAGGAGGTACTGTCAAGATCTTGGATAGGTAGGAGCATGTCCCACGCTTGAAAGGTTATACCACAAGTTAAAGTTACGTGGAGGAATCATGCTATAGAGGAAATGACACGGGAATTGGAAATGCGAAATGAAAGCGAGGTATCCTCACCTTTTTGAAACACCACCAGTACGTCGTCAATTTCGAGGACGAAATTTCATAAGGAGGGAGGTTGTAAGACCCCAACTTATTATTAATGAAATTTAATTTTCTCTATTTATTATTTTGAAATAGTAAGGGTTGATTTGATTAATGTGGATAGTTATGGGTAAAATACGCATATTTCAAAATAAGCAAGTGGTTATAAAATATTCAAGTGTTGTTTGGGGAATATTCGTTTGGCCATGGAATATTCTTCTTTGTCGGGGAATATTAAATGCATTTACTGCAGCGATCTTTTGTGGGCCCCATAAAGGAAAGCGATTGGATGAAGAAAATGACAAATATAAGTTGTTTAAAAATAACTGGCGTAGTTATTCTGATTATCTTTGTTAAAATACTTGGTGGTTAAAACACGGAAGACACCAGTATTGCACCAATTATTAATTCTTACTGAAGGCACTTTACTCAATAATGGTTATAGTAATTATCGTTCAAAGATTTTATTGATTTAATAATTCTTTGCGTTGATATTTTATATTCTTTGTTGTTTGATAATTGTCATTACACAAGATTTTTTTATTATCGAAGCAATAATTCATATTATCCTCAATAATATTATTAGATAAAATTATTGGCAATGTCTAGAAAGTTCATCTCAAGGAGAGGTTTGGTCACCTAATTGCTTGGCAAGAAGGAGAAATTCTTATTGAAAGCCCCACTTTCCTCTGAACCGCACGGTTGTCGATATTGTGATTACGTAATATTATTTGTGAATAATTAATTATTGATTCATATGATGAAGAAAATATTGATTTTATGTGGATATAGATAGAGAAAATTTTAAATGTGAAAATTGTTGAAAATTGAAATTTTATCTTTTTCCGATAAAATAATTCGTTTAAATATATTATTATATTTTAATAATATAATAATGGTGATATTTTTACAACGAATGTGGGATATATGAGTATCTGAGGAGAAGAGTATTTTTTGCAATAAATGTTTAAAACATGTTAACATGTCGGTGGACCCCATTTATTGGATGAAATTTGATTATAGCTTAGAAATCGTCCGTTTGTGGATTTCGGTCAATTTCTGTTTGGAATTCGGAAAAACTTTCTTCGCAAGTTGTAGAGAATTGAATTTCCTATAAAAACACGCGAGTTTCAATTTTCTGACAAAAGGGCTATTTATTGTGAATTATTGAAGTTTCAAGCTCAAAATAATTGATTTTGGAAGTTTTAATTATTTTTATTAAGAAAAACGTTTTTATTGTTTTTGGCACATGTGGCTGAAGTTTGGACCAGATTTGTGTGCGTGGAAATTTGATTATATATATTATTATTATATTAAATTTTCGCTTTTAATTGTTACTAAGCATTTTTCTATAAATAGGGTGCTTGGGTTAGAATTGAAAATCACACCGTAAATGAAGTTTTCTCTCTCTATATTATTGAGCGTATTCTTCCGAGTATTTTGAGTATAATTTGAGTATTTCTATCGTTTGCAAGTTCAAGTCATAAATTATATCCTGGTGTTTTTTTAAAGATCGATCTTTCGAGGTAAGGGATATTATTATTTTTCGTAATGATATTATTTCTTCAATATCATTATCTTTGAAATATTGATCTGAAGTTTTATCAAATTTGGAACTTTTGGTGTCTGAGATTACTATTCACGATACTCTGACTATTCACCTATATGATCTTATTCACGAATACGGACTATTCATCGAAAAATGAAAAATTTTCTTTTCGTCCAAAATATCTATTCTTGATACTAGCTTTGATTGTATCCATGTTTTGATCATTCTTGAATTTTACACCACTATGATTATTTTTGAGATATTTTTGGACATGGATAAAACAAAGTATGAATCCTTAATCCTTAATCCTCGTCATTTTGTTTCACCGGATTCGCTTTTTTAAAATATTTTTCATCATCCTCGGTCTTAAATGATGATACTATTGAATATCTTTGGCCGTAGAGTCGCAGATGAATGATTTCGATGAATATCTTTGGCCCGTAGTGTCAAAGATGAACACATGTTTAGATGAACATGACCCGGTGATGAATATCTTTGGCCTTCGTAGTGCAAAGATGAATATTTGATTCCGGATGTATATTGATTGATGTTACAGGGATAAAAGATGATTTATGAACTTTTAAATTCATACATGAAGATAGTAGTTTGCATTCTCTACTTAACTCTTCTAATGAATTATTATTTCAGCTGCGAATATTGATTTAAAAACTTGTTGTCTATCAGATTCTATTAGATTTTTCCTGTTGAAGACTAATGATAATTTGTTGTATATTATCTTAGTCATAATATTCTTTTTACTTGGGCTAGTTGAGCTCACCCTTTTCCTTTTTGTTCTATTTTTCTTCTCGGGAGGCGAGAATATAGCGAAAGTGCAGTAGCCTGGTATGGAATGAAGGTCTGAGAGAGTTTTTAGTAGTCCTCACCATTTTTGTAAAATAATGTATCAATAAATGTGATGAGAATTTATTTGAGTATAGATATTATCTGAAGATAATATTTGTATTCAAACTCACGCTTTCTTGTTGTAATAATAAAGTTGTAGTTGTTTACAGTACCATGTATTGACAACTCGAATGGGTGATGTATACCTATTTTGGGGGCGCCATGATATGATCCCTAAATGAGATGTGAGATAAGAACTAGGAGGGAGAGATGTGGAATTCCTTCGCTTAGTATGACCTACCTAAGTTTATTTGTTATTTAATTGGTTGGTCGAGTATAGGGATAATATGTGATATGTTAATTAACTCTTGTTTTGTGGCAGTGTTTGAATGATGGCAGCTGAAAATGTTAACAATGGAGTGAATGAAACCATTGAGACACCTTTAATCACTAACCGGAGTTAATGTGATGTCGATCGAAGAAGAAATTAGAGATATCTACGTGGTAAGTGAAGAACTAATAGTTGCTTTTAGAGCTAGTTGCAGAGTAGCGGTGAGAGTGAGGAAGAAGAGGAAGAAGAGGAACCCGAGGAGAATTGGTTAGAAGAAGTTAATGATCAAAATTTAGAATTTCAAAATCGTATTCATGAGTTGGAAGAAGCGAAATTTGAACTAAGCGGTTGTGGAGCAAAGAGATACAACAATTCAAAATTGTGTTACCCGATATGCGATGCTTGAACAGAAGCACACTTTGGAAGAATATAAGATATTAGAGCCGGAATCGAGAATGCTATGATCAAGGTTCGATGAAAGAAGAAGCAAATGAACGAAAGAGAATAGATGATGCGTGGGTAAAAAACCGCACGACGCATTGATATTGTAGAAAAGACGTCGATCTAATAAGACCAAAATAGATGGAATGGATTTTGCTTTTGGACAAGAATTGGGAGAATCCAACATCGAATTCGAATTACCCCGCAGCGAGTGGTCAACCCCAATTCGATATGGATCGAGAATAATGATTCAATCATGGATCAGGAATGTGACGAAGCAATTAAGGGTGTAATGTACTCTACAGCAAAGTTAAGTCCAACTGGGATGTCCAAGACAAGTCAACATCGGTAGTTAAGTGAGAGCGTTTTTCGAGAAAACCCGAACGAAGTTATTACGGTAAGTTAATTATAAACTCTTGCGAAGTCTATGCCTTTATTAAATACCGCTTCTACCCATTATTTTATCTCTCTGCTTGCGTTCAACGTTTAAATTTGACTCTTGAGAAGTTAGACTTTAACTTAGTGGTTGAAACTTCGTTAGGAAAAACCTTTATTACCTCCACTGTTTATAAATCTTGTTGATTCAAATCGACACTTTCACGTTACCTGTCGATCTTATCTCTTTGAAAATACTTGCCTTTGGTGTGATTTTAGAAATCGATTGGTTAACTACTCATCATGCTTTTCGTAAGGTTGTTAGCTTTCATATTCCTAATCAAATTGTTATGCGAATTCAAGCAACCAAACCACTAAAGTTAATCACCATTATATCGAAGCCATAAAATACAGAGCCCCGATCCTTTCGTTGTTGACTTCCTCGTGTGTGTAATGCAATCGCCGGACTTTTCTATAAAGCGACGTTGTGAATAATGATGTCAAGTTGATAGGTATCAATGTGACGTGTTATCCAAGTCTTGGATGAGAGTCACAGTTGTGAATGATATTTCTATTGTTAATAAATTTCCTGACGTATTCTTGAAGACTTCTTAGCCTACCCCAGAGCGTGAAATCCAATTTTGTACTGACCCCAGTACAAAACCCCATTTCTAAAACCTTAAATATTTCTTCAACTAAAACGAACGTATAATGCGCCAAAGACGTTGGCTCAAGCTGTTGAAGATTACGATCGTACCATTCAATACTATCGTGGAAAAGTGAACGTGGTAAATGACGCATTGAGTAGAAGATCGTATGCGTTTACGAGTGTGAATATACGAACCTATGTGAAGATAACGAATATACGAGTAGAATCGACTTTAATCTATAAAGTTAAAGTCGTGCAAGCTACATACTCAGAGCTGATGAATGTGAAGAAGAAGGTTCAAGAGGGAGTTATTCTAGAAGCAAAAATTGATGAAAAGAAGAAATATCAACCCTCGATTTTATTGGCCCATTTGAAACCTCGATTAAGTAGGAACTGTGGCTTATAGACTCGTTTTACCGCCAAATATGTTGCGTGTTCATAACGTTTGTCACGTATCGATGTTACATAAATATGTGGACGACCCAAACCACATTATTGATTTAGAACCATACGAGATAGCGGATAATTCAACGTATGAAGATGTACCTGTTAAAATCCTGGAATATATTCTACGCTTAAAGGTTATACCTCAAGAGATAGGATCTGACGAAGTGTCCTCATCTATTCGGTATACCAGGTACGTACGTAAATTTCGAGGGTGAAATTTCATAAGGAGGGAAGATTGTGAGACCCCAAATTTTACGAATAAAGATTTAATTTTCTCGAAATATTTTTTTTGAATATTATGGTGTGAATTTGAGATAAAGTTGTGGGTAGTATTTATAAATTTTGCAAAGTATGCAATTTGTTATACTATATTCGATTGGTCGGGGAATATTCTTTATGTCGGAGAATATTCGTACGACGGCACAATCATTGGTGGACCCACAACGGAATTATTGTCGGATAGAGAAAACGACAAAAGTATTTTATTGAAAATAACGGCGGAAGTTTTACCATTGATACTGTTGAACTACTCGGTAGTAAAAAGTATGCGATGTCTGGCGTGGGTTGCGTAGGTAGACACGGTATTGATTATTGATGATTACGTGAGAAATCACTCGCTTATACTCAATTATTGCTATAGTAATTGTTGCATCATATCTCTCATATTATTGATTCGATTATTGTCGTGATTATCATGCATTATATGTTATATTATTAAATCAATAATTGAGACGCACAAAGTTATTCATATTATTAAATTGCAATATTTACAATGTCTGTAAGTTCTATCAAGGAGAGGTTTGGTCACCTAATTGCGCATGAATAGGAGAAATCCTTATTGAAAGCCCCTCTTCCTGAACAACCTCGGGTGTTAAATATTGTGAGTTATAATATTAATGATGAATAAGTTCGTGTTGGTTAAAGATGAATTTGATAGTTTCATTATGTTGAGATTATTTGTAGAAATCGACATCTATTCCGATGATAATTGATGTCTGGAGGTTATATTGTTCAGTCGGGTATTCGGGGAACTTTTCGTGTCGGAGTACTATTCATGAGTTACTATTCACGAGTTACTATTCATGAATTACTATTCACAATTTACTATTCACGAGTCGGGTATTCGGGGAATGTGACGAAGCAATTAAGGGTGGAATGTACTCTACAGCAAAGTTAAGTCCAACTGGGATGTCCAAGACAAGTCAACATCGGTAGTTAAGTGAGAGCGTTTGTCGAGAAAACCCGAACGAAGTTATTACGGGTAAGTTAATTATAAACTCTTGCGAAGTCTATGTCTTATTAAATACCAGTTCTACCCATTATTTTATCTCTCTTGCTTGCGTTCAACGTTTAAATTTGACTCTTGAGAAGTTAGACTTTAACTTATTGGTTGAAACTTCGTTAGGAAAAACCTTTATTACCTCCACTGTTTATAAATCTTGTTGATTCAAATCGACACTTTCACGTTACCTGTCGATCTTATCTCTTTGAAAATACTTGCCTTTGGTGTGATTTTAGAAATCGATTGGTTAACTACTCATCATCATGTTTTAAATGGTTGTTAGCTTTCATATTCCTAACCACTTCATATGCGAATTCAATGAAGAACCAAACCACTAAAGTTAATCAACTTTGTTATATCAAGTCATAAAGTACTGAGCCCGATCCTTTCATTGTTGACTTCCTGTGTAATGTAATGCGAGCCGACTTTCTATAAAGCGACGTTGTGAATAATGATGTCAAGTTGATAGGTATCAATGTGACGTGTTATCCAAGTCTTGGATGAGAGTCACAGTTGTGAATGATATTTCTATTGTTAATAAATTTCCTGACGTATTCTTGAAGACTTCTTAGCCTACCCCAAAGCGTGAAATCCAATTTTGTCCTGACCCCAGTAAAAAACCCCATTTCTAAAACCTTAAATATTTCTTCAACTAAAACGAACGTATAATGCGCCAAAGACGTTGGCTCAAGCTGTTGAAGATTACGATCGTATTCCATTCAATACTATCGTGGAAAAGTGAACATGGTAGATGACGCGTTTGAGTAGAAGATCGTATCGTTCACGAGTGTGAATATACTGACCTATGTAAAGATAACGAATATATCTGAAGTAGAATCGACTTTAATCTATAAAGTTAAAGCCGCAAAATGCAAGCTACATACCGAAATGATGAATGTGAAGAAGAAGGTTCAAGAGGCGTTATTCTAGAAGCAAAAATTGATGAAAAGAAGAAATATCAACCCTCGATTTTATTGGCCCATTTGAAACCTCGATTAAATAGGAACTGCGGCTTATAGACTCGCTTTACCGCCAAATATGTTGCGTGTTCATAACGCTTGTCACGTATCGATGTTACATAAATATGTGGGCGAATTCAACCACATTATTGATTTAGAACCATACGAAATAGCGGATAATTCAACGTATGAAGATGTACCGTTAAAATCTCTTAATATATTCTACGCTTAAAGGTTATACCTCGAGAGATAGGATCGTGAAGTGTCCTCATCTATTCTATTATACCAGTAATGCGTCGTAAATTTCGAGGTGAAATTTCATAAGGAGGAAGATCATGTGAGACCCCAAATTTTACTTAATAAAGATTTAATTTTCTCGAAATATTTTTTTGAATATTATGGTGTGAATTTGAGATAAAGTTGTGGGTAGTATTTATAAATTTTGCAAAGTATGCAATTTGTTATATTATATTCGATTGGTCGGGGAATATTCTTTATGTCGGAAATATTCAAATGCGACAAGACAATCATTAGTGGACCCACAACCAAATTATTATTTGGATAAAAGAAAACGATAAAAGTATTTTATTGAAAATAACGGCGGAAGTTTTACCATCGATCTTCGTTGAACTACTCAAGTAAGTAAAGAATGTCTGGATGTCTGGCGTGTAAGAAGACACTATTGATTATTATCGATGATTACGTAAGAAATCACTCGCTTATACTCAATTATTGCTATAGTAATTGTTGCATCATATCTCTCATATTATTGATTCGATTATTGTACATTATCATCTGCATTATATGTTATATTATTAAATCAATAATTGAGGCAACAAAGTTATTCATATTATTAAATTACAATATTTACAATGTCTGAAGTTACATCGAGGAGAGGTTTGGTCACCTAATCAATTGCTACTATATGAGAAATCCTTATTGAAAGCCCCCTTCCTTTTAACAACCTTTGGTTGTTAAATATTATGAGTTATAATATTAATGATGAATAAGTTCATGTTGATTAAAGATGAATTTGATAGTTTCATTATATCACGATTATTTGTAAAAATCGACATCTATTCCGGATGATAATTGATGTGCGGAGGTTATATTGTTCAATTAAATTATTCGGGGAACTTTTAGGTGAAAGATCTTATTCACGATAGTTATTATTCATGAATTACTATTCACGATTTACTTATTCATGAAGTTCTTATTTATGAGTTCTTATTCACGAGTTACTATTCATGAGTTCTTATTCACGAGTTACTATTCACCCGATTCTTATTCACTCTAAGATTGTGCATTCGGGTATTTGGGTACAATATTATTCCATGAAGAGATGTCTTAATTTTTCGAATAGTTGGTTGAAGTTATATTAGTGAATCAATATGGACCATTTGGTGGAAAATTATAATAGTGAATCAATATGGATCGCTAGTTTAAAGTTTTAATAAGAAATCGGTATGGATGAATTCTTTAAGTTTTAATAAGAAATCAATCTGACCGTCCGCTTAAAAAGTAAATCAATCTGGATCGCTTGAGAATTAATTATTATTCAATCCATTTTCTATAAATGAAAGCTCATTCCTTCATTATTTCTTACGAATTCACAAACTCTGTAGAGAGAAATTATAGAGAGAAAGAATAAGAGTTTTATGCTACTTCACTACTTTTATATCAGGTTTTAACTTTACTTGGTAAGGGTGTTATTCTTTCTTATTCACGTAGAAAATTATGTTATTCCATTCTTTATTATTACATTGGAATAACTAACAGATATCATCTGACACCCTATACTTGGTGAAATCCTTCATTATTCCATTCTTTATTATTCTCATTGGAATAACGAGATACGCTGTGGATACCCTATACATAACCTCGTGCAGCACGCAGATCTCTATATACTTGGTGAAATCCTCCATTATTCCATTCTATATTATTATGTTGGAATAACTTGTTTATCTTAATCTGCATACGCGGTGAAATTCTTCTATTATTCCGTTTTTATTATTCTATCGGAATATCCTCGCATCGAATTTCAATTCTTGACCTTGGTTCCATTATTTATTATTCCGCATTTAATATTCTCGTCGAAATATCCCATCGGTGCAATTTCACCTCGACTTAGTTCCATTATTTATTATTCCGCATTTAATATTCTCATCGTAATATCCCGCTTGATTAATAATTTCACCTGACGCCTTCTATTATTTAATATTCTCAGATTTATTATTTTGTTGGAATAACTTATCATGCAAGATCGCATGCGTGGTGATTTCGTTGTTATTCCATTCTTTATTATTCGCTTGGAACATCTTGTTGGTGCCAATTTCACCCGACCTTTGCCCATTCTTTATTATTCTGCTGGAATAACTGCATCTACGCCAAGACTGCATGTCGTGGTGATTTCATTGTTATTCCATTCTTTATTATACTTTCAATTGGTTAAAAGTTTTGATTTCTATACTTTCATGAAATTAGTGGAATATCCTCGATATTCAAGGCTTCATCCAAAGATCTTTTCAATGGAAATATTCTTTTCGAAGATTCTTGAATTTTACTTTATAAAAGAAGTATCGTGTTGACAATTTGGATGTTATTAGTTCCTCGAATAAATTAATTCTTGAACTTGTTTTATCAATTCTTATATCATCACATCATCCCCACGTTTATATTTTGAAAGTAAATCCACACCGTAGCCTTGTAGTTTCGTAGATGATTACGGTATGATTATAATGAGGATTATTCGGTATAATCATAGCCGTAATATATAAACGATATGATAAAAGTCGCCGTTATCAGAAGTAGTGCGTTGATGGACAAATTGTTTGCATGATCATGACCAATTATCGATGAATACACGAATATCCTCTACCAGAAGTGAGCATGGATAATTTGTGGTCGCGACCCTAATGAATATCCCTATCAGAATAGTCTGAGGATGATGTGGATTATTTATTAAAATTTAGTCTAGCGATAAAAGTGATGAAAAACTTTTAAATCATAAAATATAGTAGATTTTATTATCTACTTGACTTTTTAAATGGATCGCTATTCCTACCAGCAGCTTAAACTTGTTGTCTCATCAGATTTTATCGGTTTAACATTGTTGAAAATTTAATGATAATTTATCCCGCATTATCTTACCGTAATATTTCTTACTGCGCTACTTGAAATTTCCATTTCTTTCTTTCACCGCTCTTTCGGAAATGAGAACGTAGTATAGATCAATTTCGGGAAGCGGAGTGATAGTCTGAGATGATAAGATTAGTAGTTCACCATTTTTCTACATAAAATAGTGTGATAATAATCAGAATGAGAACTTATTCGAGAGTGAATATTATCAGTAAGACAATATTTGTATTAAAACTCACAAATTTCTTGTTGTATATTTAAGATCAGATTTGATTATGATCGTGTATTTGGCGACTCAAGATGGGTGATGATGATACCTATTTTGCGGCGTCACATAATTAATGATATATGGATACGTGAATTCTTCAAAACGATCAAGATACGCTATCGATATTCGAGCGCTGTGTGATTTTGTGAATGCAGTAATGACTTCAAATATACCACTAAAGAATCATATCAATATAACAATTTGATGGCGTATGTTACACTTTCTAAATATTTGTTAGTCTTTATAATGAAAGAGTTACCCATTTTAACCATATTGGTTCACATTATAAACATTTTTATCAAGACATTAATATATATATATATATATATATATATATATATATATATATACACACACACACACACACAACTCAATATGTAATGCTAGGGGCTTAGTGATCAAATTAATTATATACTTGGATATGTATTTCGCATAAAAATTTTATACAACATTATATAACATACGCTATTAAAATTTGATAATCGCATAATAATCTATCATCTTCTTATTATATTTTAATTTATTAATTACATATATAAATTTATTATTAATTAAATAATTAATCCACTTATGAATCGCGAAATTGATTTAATTATTAATCTAAAAAGCACAATGCTCTTATCGGGGAGTAAAGTAGACACTCTTAGAATAACAATTTTTTGGCACTATTATTTTTGTTATTATTATTATTATTCTAATAATATATTAAAGGAAAGATGGAAAAGAATTGAATATTATTATTTTAATAAATCTAGTATAATAATATAGTGTTGTGACCAGCAAACTCAGGGAAGAGGTCAGAGAGGTTTGTGAGGTGATGAGCTTATCCTATTTGAACCAATCACAGTGCGATGACCCTGATAATGGGAAAGTGGGAATTAAATAATTAATTAATGGGAAGAAATTTAGAAAGTAGAGACAAAACCAAACAGGGGTACTAGTGGTGCTTCCACAATCCAGAAGCTTTGTAATTAGTTCTTGTTGGAAACTTATAAAGCTTGAAACATGAAAAATGGCGGAATCATAATATTTTTAGGAGTTAAAATATATTAATAAAAAAATTATTTATTGACATTTAAAATATTTTGTTTTAAAATTTATTTTATTCAATTATAATATTTGATAACATCTTATTTCAACTATCACAACATTTAATTTGTGAGTCTAATAACTTTATATATATATATATATATATATATATATATATATATATATATATATATAATCCTTTTTTAATGTGATCCATATTTAAAACCACCTTTTAACGACGAACAAAATTACGTTAAACCCGTCATTAGAGTTTGAACCAGCTTATAAATGATAGTTTGGACTATCACAACTATTTAATTGAATTTAATAGTGACGGTTTTATTTGACCATCATTATTGCTGTAATTCAAATATTTATTGACCTCCAGAATTAAAAAATCATTTAAAATTGAATTGAAGACTTTTAAGCTTTATATAAGATATATGTTTCTCAATACATTATGCGGAGCCGTTTTCCAACGAATTGGTCCGTTAACGGACCAGTCTTTAGTGACGAATTGTCCGTCGTTAAAGACTGGTCCATTAACGGACCAGTCCGTTCCTGAACTTTTCTAATACATTATGTGCCAACTTGTTATGATCAATTGAAGAGGAAAGGAAGATTCCAGGGGGCAGGGTCATATGATCCTCCCTCCCACTCTCCGCCTCTGAACATGACACTTATAAAGGTAAGGTAAGGTGACCGGAGGAGCCGCCGATGAAGCCTCGTAAAAATTCAGACGACCACTTCATCATATTTACCTATTCAAAATCTCAAATCACGATCTTATATTTTAAAAATCAACACCTTATAATTTTGAGGTTAACTGAAAAAACATTTTCTGTCTTAACTCTGCTAGCTAAAGAGTACAAAGACATTTATGCCTTCTTTTTTTTTCATTCGTGGATATCTGTATTTTGGGGAAATACCATTTCTAAGTTGATGAGAAGAAAAGTCCTGCTTAAGAATGCAAAAGAGGACGATTTAAAATTATACTAGAGAAGGCTAATTTGTTAGAGAATGATTTGAGGGCATTTTGGATATTTTCAGATGGGTTATATTGTGTTTTAGACATGTCCACTCTCTTTTGGAGAGTGAACAACATGCACAGTTAATTTAGACAGAAAATGTTAAACAGGTGTCCTGGCCTCTACCTCACAACTACGAGTGTTTATGTATGAACTTTCAAAAGTTAGGTGATAATGTAAGAATTATAAGTGGTTATCTGAATTTTACTCTAAATTTTTTGTTTGAATTCGATTCATAAGTAACATTTGCAAATATGGGTCGTTATATTGGGATCGACTCATGTTTTAAGTCTAACCAATGAACTTTACGACATGAATCAATGAACTCTACGACATAATAATCGAATGATATTTTAAACTGTGTGAAAATATATATATATATATATATATATCAGAGGGTTAATTAACCACAATTTGATGGATCTGAGCATATCTTGCATGTGTTGTTAATTTTTTATTTTTCATTAATTTCTATGAGATTTTTTTGTACAATAATATTATCACATAAAAAATCCACAATCTTTTCACATCTATACATACGTATATTGTAGGCTCACGCATACGCGTGTAATCTACAATGATGTCGTGTGTGTGTATGTGAACATTACGTGATAGTAACATTTTTTTGTAATGTTGGATCTTAAATCTAATAGTTCATTTCACTGTGCTTTGTCATGTTGCATTAAAAATAAATAAAACTGCAAAACACAATATATATATATATATATATATATATATATATATAAAGTCCGGATTTTAAGCTCACCCATTATCCAACTCACACGAACTCACCTCCTTTTAGCGAAGGACCCGACGACGGTTCGGTCATACAATCGTCGTCTATACTTTTAGCGATTAATAATATATAGCGTCCGGATCTTAAGTTTCACCCTTTTATTTAAGACACTTTCATTATCCCTTTTAATGACGAATCGAATCGTCGCCTCATTCTGTTCATCATTAAAAGAGGTGAAGCGAATGAAGCTGAGATAAAGAGATGAGTTTAAAGATCCTGACCACAGATATATATATATATATATATATCATACCATCTAATTTTTGAGAATTAGACCCCTAAAAATTATTTACACCGTCCTTTTGCGTCCTTTAAGAAATAACGTAAAATATTTTTCGAGATGATTTTTTTATATATAATTATTATTATGTTATTTTTTTTTTTTGTGCGGGTAATGTGGGTCAAAAATTAATGGGGGACTAGGGGGTTATGAGTTGACGGGCTTGCAATTGGGTGGCGCACCAGCCTACGACCAGGCACCCACGCTTGGTTGAAACAATGGACCCACTTGAGGCTCTGCAGTGATCAGTTATGCCACCAATTAATTAGAGAACGGTAAAAACCACGACAAAAAATATTATTTTCATAATAAAAATATCGCTATAGATCTTATAGCTATAATTTTTACCGTCATTATACATCTACAACGACACTTTTGTTATGAAAATAACAAAAAGTGTTATGAATTTAATAATTCTCATTATTTAATATGAACGCTTTTAAGTGGATATAAAAATTAAATATGAATGTATTTAAATTTTATTTATTTAATTTTGATTCTTATTAAAAGTTAAAATATAAATAAGTAAAATTTTAATACATTTATATTCATTTTTTATGTCTAATTTTTATATTTACATAAAAATTTTGAATTAATATTCCATTGCGCGGTCGACCTGTCGTTGTTTTATTGTTTTTATTTGTTTGGCCTTAAAAAAATGTCACATTCATTTATTATATACTACTACTAGAAGTAGTATATGGGAATCCATTAAATCGAGTCCCCCTCCGTACGTAACACTTTTTTCACGGTTCCCAGTCGGATCATCTCTCCTATGCTTAATATAAATACTACTTTCTCAAATTTAAAATTAGATATATATATATATATATATATATATATATATATATATATATATTTGAACTATATGTATATATATATAATTTGTATAGATATAATCGTTTATGATTTATGATTTTTTTTTGATATATGTGACAAATCAACCGTCGATATAGATCAGAATATTATAATGACTTGTTCAACCGCTGAACTCGTCATATAAAGAAAAAAAAAGCTGGTTGTTTATTTATTGATTGTGTCTTACACAAATGCCACAGATACATTTTTCCTTATATATTTAATTTGTAAAATTAAAAATCAAAATCAATTGAAATTTATTTGATTTTTGTACATATAAAATAAATATTTCATACTACAAGAATTACTAATATGACATATTTATTGGACGATTTTAAAAATTAACTTAAATTTCTAATATGGATGAACGGAGCTAGGAGAAATAATGAAAGAATATTAGTAATTTTTTATGATGATGAGTAGTAGTGCAGCCATGAATGGTCTCTCTCAATATTAATTTCTCTCTCTCTCGTCCTTTTATTTTAGTTGGCTGGAAATTGGAATGATAGTATATATCATAAATAGCTAGATTAATGGTATGATGTACCTGAGAAATTGACATATATTTCTACTTGCGCGTGGCGCTTGTCTCCCTATTCAACTATATCAATTTTTGGCCTAAACGTAAGTACACCCACCCTGAACGACAAATTTTCTTAATATATACGACTACTATGTTGCACCAATACAACCTTCTCGTCTTTTTCAAATATTTCCCAAAAAACCAACATTTTCTTGCCAAGTTTTAAAAGAGCAGACATGCAAATTTTCATTTTAATTCAGTTAAAAACTGCTCTTTGTTTAAGTTCAATCATTTAACACTCTAATCTCACGTCGAAAAATATAACTTTTTTTTTGTATATATATAAAAAATTAAATTACATTCGGTCATAACTTTTTGAGTGAAATCCAAAGATTTGTTTAGTAAACGAATTGAGTATCCTAGTGCTTGAAGCCAGCCTTGAACTAACCAATTCCAATACATTTTCATGCATGTATCATCTTTCTTCATTAGATTGACAGTGGCATTTCGTAGCAAAGAGATAAGTGACATTGAATTAGCAACCATTAGCGAATAATAATCAACCACCATCTTATACTTAAAAAGTAATCAACCTAGAACATTAGATAAACAAGCATGCTTAATAATTTAATTATTGAGTTGTTCATTTTATTATTTAAAGAGAAAGATAGAGATAGAGATGCTCATTTTAGTATTTAAAGATATATATATATATATATATATATATATATATATATATATATATATATAGAGAGAGAGAGAGAGAGAGAGAGAGAGACGTGAGAAGCTTTGGTGACGGCTAGTTTGGCATGACGCCATTAATTAAAGAGAGACACAAAGTTCAGAACCTAAGAGGGAGAGAGATGATCATGATCATAATTAGTTTATATGTTGATATAATATAGGAGTATATTCTAATTGTAATAGCCAAGTGTAATTAGAGCATTTTTTAAAAAAGAAAGGGTGATAGATTTGTATACTATAACTAAAATTGAAACGTACGGAAAAGGCCTTAAGGATTCAATCAGAATGGTTTTGGCACGCATGACTTGCTTGATTGGACTTAAAATTTTAGTGATCCTTTTTCTAACGTTAACATACATGGTGGATTTATTTAAATTTAGAAGCCGAAAGAAATGCCAAAAGGCCAAAAGTTTTTTAAGACATCAGTACCAACACTACTACATGACTAGTGTGCCTATTCTCACCATGGGAAAATGACTTGAATTAAAACTATCTATACGTGGCCTAATTCAGCTCAATGGCGAAAGAAAAGTACAAATGTTGAAGTAAAAATAAAAATAATACTGCTAGAGACAACTTATTTTATAATTATTTTATAATTTGTTGCATGATACTCTACATCGCTTTTTATGGAGGCAAGTAGATTATACTTTGAATCCAATTTGTTCATCAATATGGTGAAGTGGAGTATGGCACATCAGCAAATTTTTTTTTTTGGCCATTGACTTTGAACTTTGAAGACTATTTCCTTCCGCATCTAAACAAATACACACCACATGATCAACTCTCCCCTGTATGCATTGCATTGCATCAAGTGGTCAATGATTATATATATATATATATATATATATATATATATATATATATATATATATATATATCCAAGAATTAAAGTTGAATCAAATCCATGATACAAAAATATACACACATATCTATGTTATGTTACATACTCTCTAACACGAAAATCCAATATTGGATATATAGTAACAATCCCAAATTCTCAATCATTACATGCATACATCACACACATTTGTAGTGCTAGATGTTTATTATATTCTGCTTTCGTAAGCTCTTGCTAAAGTTTTATATAGCTAAATCTGGCCCATTTCTCTGTCCTTCTCCAACTATAAAAGCCCCTCCACTCCTCGTGTTATCCATCTCCTCTCAACACATTATCTGCAAAACAAAACCTTCAAATAATCAAATTCCCTTTACCACACACACATATATAGCCATGTTGTTTCAATCTGAATACGAAGGAATCCACTCCCTAGCACCCGAAAATCCATCCCCTTTTGCAAATAATTTCGGGGTAATGATGCAGGACAGTATTTCATCATCACTTCACTTGAGTAACTTGTTAACTAACTTACCAAATTTTCAAACATCTTTTCCTGTCCATGACTTCACTCCACAGTCGTCGTGCATCAGCAATAACTCGACCTCGGACGAAGGAGATGAGCTTCATCATAGTATCATCAACGAGAGAAAGAAAAGAAGAATGATTTCTAACAGAGAATCGGCTCGCAGGTCAAGGATGAGGAAGCAGAAGCACCTTGATGAGTTGTGGTCACAGGTGGTACGTTTAAGGACCCAGAATTATAATCTCATCCACAAGTTGAATCATGTATCCGAGAGCCATGACAGGGTTCTTGAAGAGAATGCAAGGCTCAAGGAAGAAGCTTCAGGCCTTCGTCAAGTGTTAAATGATGTCCAACTTGCTACTACTTACAATAATTTGAGAGATTTGGAGGAGCTTCCTTGCACCTCAGCTCATCTCAGGGCTGAATCTTCAAGCCAATCCCTCACTAATTCCACAAATCTGCTTCAATGAGAGAGAGAGAGAGAGAGAGAGAGAATAATCACTCAAGTTGTCAAAAATAAAATAAAATTTTCCTATCCACTTCATTGATATATATATTCCTTGTTCTTTTTAAGTATGATATGAATGCTAGTCTATCGTCTCCGATCCTTGGAGGAAAAACAAAGGTTTAGAGCTGTCATGTGCAATAACATCTTGAACCATATATATCATTCCAAAGTAGCTAAATATGTGTGTAATTCTTAACAAACTCATCGCCGCAGCATACGTAATTATCAAATGATCAGTTACGGAATTGGAGCAACATATATGAAAATGATATTTCCAACAGCCCACCACAGGTACTTATTAAGGACTTCATCATGACTTTCTTAAAAGTCATTATGAGAGCCCCGTCCCATCAGCTTTATTAATTTATACAGCCACACAACAAGTGACGATGCAACTTGCAAGAAGTTATATGAATGGATTTTTTGGGGAAAACAGAAGAGAAATTATCAAGTAGTCCAAAAAAAAAGGGGGAAATTAAAATCAAGTCAAATTCAAAGTGAGTGGTGCTCGATCAATGGAAACAGGCACCAGTAATTAAGTTTGAGAGAAGGTCGGTCCCAGTAGTCCTGTTTTTGCACACTGTGATACACGCAATGGGACAAATGGTGGTGGAGGTGCTGGTAGTAGTGGCCAATAATTCAATGAACTACAAAACATTTGAAAAGGCAACCCATTATAACCAGTATGTACATCTTTAGCTTGTTGTGAGGGCATTGATCTAAGCTTGTCTAGCTAGCTATCTTGTTTCACTCCAGCTTACGTTGTTTCAGCAATTAGAATTGTGCCCGGCACAGACTGCTTCAGGTATGTCTGCTGAGTGCACCTTCCTTTAACATTTCCACAAGCTATCCTGCTATTTGCGGGAGTCTCATCCTTTTCTCCCATGAGTATCACATCATAAAGGTAAAGCTGCGTGTATTTGACTTCTCACAAATTCTGCTGCTATTTACCCATAAGTATCACTTTTATAAAAACAAAGTGATCTTGTATTTTGAAACATAGATATACCATGCATGCATGTGATATATATGTTGGTTGGTGATAAAGTATATGTATCTCTGCATATTTTCACACGAATGAGACTAATTAGTCCTGTAATTTGCAGTCAGAGATAATCTATCTTTCGGTTCCTGTTTTAATTACTTGTCCATTTGTCAACTAGATACACTTTATTCTATGGTTTAATGTGAAAGTTTCAATGTGACAAATGTAATTACTAAAATAAAACCCCCAAACCAAAATAAAACTCCAAAACCAACCTAAATTTGTACTATGTTTACAATAGATATGAAAGAAGGAATACAAGAACTACAATGTATGATATAAATGTATCTCAGATTAGTTTTCTTGAAGAATTTCTGTTCTGCAGTCTCTTGTGTCTCCTTATAGCCGAGCAACATTATATATAAAGAAGAGTAGATCAACGGCTATAATAAAGTAACGTGAGATATCTGTTAGCTAAAAAATCTCAACCTTCAACAAACACTAACAGATAAGATAAAAGATAGTCCAAAATAGATATAGTTAATGAATATTCAAAGAGTAATACTACACAGACATGAAATTGGGACCGGAAAATTAGACAGTTTTGAATTTTTTTTATTTTATTTTTTGCTTGTGCCTTCTAAAAAATGTATAGTATTTATTCTAACAGAAATTTTTACAAAACATAGTGTCTGTACAACCCTGTTTTTGTATATGTATCCAAATTACACCTACAACACTATGTTTTATAAAAATTCTTGTTATAATAAATACTATACATTTTTTGGAAGGCACAAGCAAAATAAAAATAAAAATCAAACTGTCCAATTTTCCGGTCACAATTTCATGTTTGCCAAGACATTTTCATATTCAAAATATAGCTAATAGAGTCCAAATCTGTTAGCATGAAAACAACTGCTCTATCTACTATGAAAAAAAGGAATCCTTACTTATACCAATTCCTAAAAAATCTCTAAGCCAAATACCAAACAGATAACATATATACAACTCAGCAATTCAAAAATATGAGATTCCTAATTATACTAGATTCCATAAAAACTAAAGCATGTGGTAACCAGATAACATATATATATATATATTGGAAAGATATAACCCAACCTTTTTTAGTCATTCTCCATCCTGCCATAAATTTTTATGGGCTACCATACAAAGTGATTATCAACCCATGCAATCCATTATATAATTAAACCCAATAATATTGTCAACATTAAATTCACAAAAGATATAAACCAACATTCCTAAATATATTGTCATTATTAAAATCACAAAAGATATAAACCAACAACAAACATGCAGAAGTTAAGCATTTAAATGGTTTTAAATGAATTGGAGAGTCTCGTCTAAATTTAAAATGTGCTAGAATCTGACATCACAACAATAATTGAAAAGACAAATAATGATAAAAAAATATACAAAAGAATGAACTCTTTTATTTCTCTACTCATTAATATTTTCTGTGTCATGTTTTAGTCTCACGGATACAAGTGCAATCATTTATCTATGTTAAATCATCAGATAAGTCAACTTTAAATATTCATCAGATGTTTCAAGTTCAACTTTAAATTTATATTCCCTCATCTATCAAAAAATAATAATTCCAAAATGTGCAATTTTATTTGTCAATTTGTTAATATTTAAAAAAGAAAGAGTTTCAATTTTGAAAATAATATAAAATAACATAATTGTCACAAATTTATAATCGCAATAACTTTAACTAATTTTTAACAAATATAATATTTAAAATTATAAATTATATGCAATTAGTAAGTTAAGTTGTGAAATTATTAATTATTAAAATAATTACTACTTAGTGTTGTACAACTATAATTCTTTTTATAGTCCTACAAATGTAATGTTAACTTATTATTATACAATAACTTTTCTAAAAAAGAATCATTTAATTACGTAGTCATACAATAAATAAATTTAAATTTAAAAGATATATTTAAGATTTTACTTTACTCAATTTTGGACTCTAAATAACTAAATATTAAAAATATAGTAAAACTATTATGATTACATAATACTCCATCTGTTCTATTTTATTTGATCATCGTTGAATTTTTAAAATCAACTTAAAAGATTTTAAACTCAAAATTAACATTTTTTAATTTTAATTAATACAATGATGAATATTGTAAAGTATCTAATAAGTGTTTCTCATTATAAGTTTTATTGTTTTATAATTTTTAATGAGGCATCTTAATTTTGAGTTTAAAAATGTCTCAAATTAATTTTTAAAAATCGGAATGATCAAATAATTTGAAACGGAGAGTGTAATTAATACTAACAAATATATTATTTAACCTAACAGGGTATATATTTTTCAGTTTACATAATTTGATGAAATTTTATGCTTATAAGTTTTTATTTTAATTTTTTCATATATTTTAGATACTACTCCCTCGGTCCAAAATATAAGCTCAATTTTATTTTTAAAATTAATTTGAGATACTATTAAATTCAAAATTATAATAAATTCATTTAATTTCAATAAATATAAACATGACGTTTTAAATTTAAAATACTTTCAAATTAACTTTCTAAAAAAAGAAATCTAACATTTGCCTTATACTTTATTAAAGGAAAATGATGTTTGAATAATATGAGCTCATCTCGGTCCGACTCATTTGTGGCCTTTACTTGATGATGTAGTGGTTCCGGAAGAGAGAGCTAAACGGGTAAAACCAGTGGCCCATCCTTAATAATGTTTTGCTACGAATGAATAACTACTAGATATTTTCCCCTCTTATCCATTTTGTCAAATTATTTTTCTGTTTTTGTAATTCAACCAATTTCCCCTACTGAATCCACCAAATATGGCGTGTTTTCACTCTCCTTCACCTGCATTTTCTTTCAAAATCCCCTGTTTTACCACAAGACCTTTACGTTCCATGTTGAACACACGAGCCATGGCTAAAGAACTGTACTTTAATCATGATGGTTCAGCTACAAAGAAGCTTCTGGTCACTTTTTCAATTCCGTTTCCCTTAATGGAATGGTAAACATTGTTTGAAATAAATGTTGATGCCTACTTCGTTGTTGTGTTGCAGGCAGGGGTGGACCTGGTGGCAGAGCTGGTGGGGGTCACTCTGGGTCCTAAAGGAAGGAATGTGGTTTTGCAAAACAAGTATGGACCTCCCAAGATTGTTAATGATGGTGAAACTGTTCTTAAACAGGTATATTTTGTTTGATTACTGAAAAAATATTATGCATCAAGGTACATAGTTTTAAACAGGTATATTTTGTTTTGAGTACTTTTAGTGGGCTATAAGATAGACACAAAGCTCCTGTGGAATTTAATTTAATTTTTGATTTTATTAAAGTTGTAACCAAATAGATTGCATGAGAATCTTAACCCAGTAATGTATAGAGTACCCTTGTACAACTTTGTCATTAGCTGAAGGAATGGTGTTGGGAAAAAATCACCTCCCAAATACTGTTGTCTTTGATAAATTAAACGGATAAAAATATCAGCACATGCCAAACAGATTAAAAACCACGGGACGATCTCCGAAAAATCCACTATAATAATATGAGAGAATGCAAAGATATCTTAATATGAGTACAAACTTAAATTATTTCACCACAATAACTATGTGATGGAATCCAAATAAAATACCTATTTATTTGAACTATCTTTCTCTCTATTTTTCTTAAGTTTTAGAACTAAGAGGTAAAAACCACGGGACGATCTCCGAAAAATCCATTATAATAATATGAGAGAATACAAAGATATCTTAATATGAGTACAAACTCAAATTATTTCACCACAATAACTATGTGATGGAATCCAAATAAAATACCTATTTATTTGAACTATCTTTCTCCCTATTTTTCTTAAGTTTTAGAAAAACTTTTTTTTCTCTCTTCCTTCTTTCTCTCGGATGGAGTATGTGATTTTTGGTGTGTTTTTCCCTTCTCATTTGGCTGCCTTTTATAGTTTTAAATTTGAGAAAAGAGAGTGGAAAAAGAGCAGGCCAAAATCAAGGGGCGGGGAATGGGAAAATTCAATGGGCTGGAGCATGAAAAAAAATGCAGGCAAAAAAAAGAATGGGCGAGGACTGTTGACCAACAATCTCCTCCTCCGAACTCATTAGAGGAAGTAATCTCTGTAACCCCGTTACTTGGAGTCCATCCTGGCCAATCTCTTGCAAAATTCCAGCTTGTCACGAGTGATAAATTTTGTTAACATGTCTGAGGGATTCTTGTTGGTGTGAACTTTCTTCACTCTCATTAATTTCTTTTCCATCACTTCTCGTAACTAGTGATAATGAACATCAATGTGCTTGGTCCGATTATGATACGTGGCGTTTTTGGTCAAGTCAATTGCACTCTGACTGTTACAATAAACCATGTACTCATCTTGTTTCAAACCTAACTTTTGGAGAAACCGATTTAACCACAACATCTTCTTACTCGCTTCAAAGAGCAATGTATGTATTCGACTCAGTTGTATAGCAGAACACACTTTTGCAACTCGACTACCTATAAAAGTAAACAAATACCAAGTAGACTTCTTCTTTCGTAACTGCCATATACGCAGATCAGAAAACCCTCCAAGACCGGACTCGTACTCACCAAAACCCAAACATAAACCGGAAGTAGCTTTCAAGTATTTGAGAATCCACTTAATCTGCTTTCCCAATGTTCTCTCGTCAGATTTGACAAATACCGCCACAACGCTAACCGCATTTGCAATATCTAGCCACTGAAACCATCGTATACATAAGACTCTTTACAACAGAGGAGAGAATTGTTGCCATATCATCTCTTCCTTCCTCGGTAAGGACACATGCACTTTATCAACTTAATACGACTAGCCATTGCTGGTGTGCTAATCGATTTAAGATCACCATGTTGAACCTTGCAAGCACCCGCTCAACATTTTCTTTTACGACAACCACAACCTCTTGGCTTTCCCTCGTCACGAACAATCTTCATACCCAAAATCTGCTTAGTTGGACCTAAGTCCTTCATATATCAAAGGACTTAAACAACTCACCCTCGAGCTCATGCGAATCATATCGACATTACGCTCAACTATCAACATATCATCTACATATAGCAACAAAATTACGGTTACCATCTAGAACTTCTTAACATACACAGCCGATCTCGCAATCGCTTCTATCAGAACCTTTATTCACCATAAATGAATCAAATTTCATGTACCATTGCCTTGGGGCTTGTTTCAGGCCGTACACACTTTTCTTCAACTTGCAAACCAAGTGCTCTTTCCCTTTAACTTCAAAGCAATCTTCACATCCAACTGCTCAAGCTCAAGATCCATAGTAGCTACTAATCCCAACACTACTCGAATAGAAGTCATCTTCACATTGGAGAAAAATCTCATCAAGTCAATACCTTACTTTCGAAAAACCTCGACGACTATTCGAGTCTTAGACTTCACTAGTTTTCACCATCCTTATTAAACTTAAACACCCATTTGTTCTTCAATGCTTTCCTGCCCTTCGGAAGTGTAGTCAACTCATAAGTGTGATTCTTGTGCAAAGAATCCATCTCATCCTGCATAGCTCTCAGTCAATTGCCTTTCTCCTTATGAGTATTGACTTCCGAAAATTCTCTCGCTCCCTTCCTAAGAATCTAAAAGATATTCAAATGAAGGATATCTCGATCGATGACACACGCTCTCTCGTGGATCTTCTTAGTCGAGGTTCTTCAATATCGTTTACTCCCCTCGATCAACACTCTTCGTGATCTCGACCCATCACTATCGTGCAAATCAGACGGTCATATCTTCATTCCGACCTCCTTCTCCAACCGTGGCATTCTCAGACCGGAGAAGGAACTCACCGAGATCCGGAACTCTATTATCTTTGGGTCAGGTAGCATTATCAAAATGCTCATAATTCGTGCTCATTCGTGAAACACCACATCTTTGCTCTCAATAATTTATTCAAAGATTGATCCCATAACCCAGTATCCAAACTCGCATCTCCATAGCCAACAAACACACACGTGAAGTAGATTTGTCATCAAGTTTCGATCTTTTGTTCCTTGGGGATATGTGCAAAAGCCTTGCACCCAAATACCCTCAAATAAGAATAAGACAAATCCTTACCACTCCAAATCTTTTCTGGAATCTGAAAATCCAACGATGCTGATGGAGATCTATTAATTAGGTAACAAGCAAAGATTTAATGCCTTCACCCCAAAAATGACTTGGCGGTTTAGTCATTCTCAACACGATCGCACTCTCTCAATAATAGTGCGGTTCATTTCCTCAGCCACACCATTATGTTGTGGGGTACCAGGAACAGTCTGCTCACGCCGAATGCCATGTTTACTACAATAATCAGCAAACTCCTTTGAAGTGTATTCCCTTCCGTTGTCACTACGAAGACACTTCAACGATTTTCCATTCTCCCTTTCAACCATAGCATGAAAACTCTGAAAATGTTGGAATACCTGGTCTTTTGTTCTCAACAAAAATACCCACACCTTCCGCGAAGCATCATCAATGAAGGTAACAAAATACCTATTTCCACCCAAAGACTCAACCTCAATGGGTCCACATACATCAGAATATACTCTCTCTAGTATCTCTGATTTTCTTTTAGCTGAACTACTAAAAGAAACTCTATTGTTTTTCAAACAAACAATAATCACAATGGCTTAAAACAGTACCTTTAGCAAAAGGAATGAACGACTTTTTTGCTAATAACTGCAACCCTTTCACTTATGTGGCCAAGCCTCTTCATATGTTTGGTGAAGAGTCATCCTCAACTGCATTTAACTCACTAGAAAACACTTTCACACGAGTCTTGTACAACGAACAACAAGCATCACCTCTTGCAATCACCATAGAGCCCTTGGTAAACTCCCACTTTCCACTGCCAAAGTGATTCTCATAGCCTTCTATGTCCAAGGCCATGCCAGAAATCAAGTTGAGACGTAAATCAAGAATGTGTCTAACATCCCTCAAGGTAACAGTGCAACCAACACCTGTCTGAATGCAAACATCACCAATTCCAATAATCTTGGACTGATCAGTATTTCTCATTCTCATGTACTCAAAGTCTCCAGTTTTGTAAGTTGTGAAAAATTCTCTGTTGGGTGTAACATGATACGAGGCACCAGTTTCAACCACCCAATCAACTTTCTGATATGCAAGCATTCTTCTTCCCTAAATGAAAGATTCAAAACATCTTCGGTGACTGTGGCTGCAGTGTTCTTCTCCTCAACCTTTCTCTGCTCACCATTTTTCTGCTTGTTTAATCAGATTCTATAATTTCTCTTGTAATGACTTTCCTTATTACAACGGAAGCATCGATACGTTTCACCTTGTCTGGTCTTTGACTTGCTCCTGTGATTTTTGCTTTTGTTGCGACTTTTATCTCCTTTGTGAGATCCCCTAAAATTGGTTCTGCCCCTGTTCTCCGCGACAAGAGCATGTGTCTCAAATTTACGCTTTGCTCCTTTCGTCTTGTCTCCTCATTATGAAGACTGTCCTTAACCATCTGCATGTTTATTTTTCCTTTTGGAGCTGAATTGCTTAGAGACACCACCAAAGTTTCCCAGTTGTTTGATAACAAACTGAGAAGCAAAAGAGCCTGAATCTCATTATCAAGATTCAACTTCATGGTGGAAAGCTGGTTCACCAAACCTTGGAACTCACTCATATATGCTCCGGCCTTAATCGCTCCAGATCCTTCAGACTTTAGATTTACAATTTTCTAAATGACAAAAGTTTTATTTTGTGCATTCTTCTTCTCGTACATAGACTCTAGTGTTGTCCATAAAGTGTGAGCATCCGTCTCTCCTGCGAAACATGGTGGAACACACTTTGATCAATCCACTGCCGGATGTGACCAATAGTCTTCCTATTCATTTTATTCCAATCAGCCTTAGATTTATTCGCGGGCTTCTTTCCCTTGAGCTCCAACGGATTTGTACAAATCCTTGCAATAAAGAATATCCTCCATTCTGGGCTTCCAGGTCGAAAAATTTGAAGAGGTCAATTTAATCATGGCTATGACTGATTCCTCCATAAAATTTATCAAAAACAACCGAGCAAATAACCTTCGCTCTTGGGAAAAAATTACCTCCCAAATATTGTTATTTGATAAATTAAACGGATAAAAATATCAGCACATGCCAAACAGATTAAATTTGCAGTTCCACCAAAATAATAACCACTGCAGAAAATAATGACAAGAAAATATCCAACCACGAGACACCGAAATTTTTACGTGGAAAACCCTCTAAAACAAAGAGGTAAAAATCACGGGACGATCTCCGAAAAATCCACTATAATAATATTAGAGAATACAAAGATATCTTAATTTGAGTACAAACACAAATTACTTCACCACAATAACTATGTAATGGAACCCAAATAAAACACCTATTTATTTGAACTATCTCTCTCTCTATTTTTCTTAAGCTTTAGAAAAGCTTCTCTCTCTCTTCCTTCTTTCTCTCGGATGGAGTATGTGATTTTTTGTGTGTTTTTCCCTTCTCATTTGGCTGCCTTTTATAGCTTTAAAACTGAGGAAAGAGAGTGGAAAAAGAGCAGGCCAAAATCAAGGGGCGGGGAATGGGAAAATTCAATGGGCAGGAGCATGAAAAAAAATGCAGGCAAAAAAAGAATGGGTGAGGACTGTTGACCAACAAATGGAAGAGCAGTCATTAATGTGTGTATGCCCGTGATGTAATTTATTCCAACTTAGTTTCTTCTTGAAAATAAACATCCTTATAGTTTCTTGTATGACACATTGAGTCATGGTGTCGAATGTAGCTGCCAAAGTTTGTGCATATTATGCTGGAAGTATCTGTTGGGTTAGAGCTAAAAGAGGACTAGATCATAATAACCTTAACAGAATCTTAACCTCGCATTCCCACAAGTGCGAAAAATGTTATAGATGAGAAACTTGTTCTGTCAATTTTATTAGTGTTTGTCTAGCAATCATCAACAGATTCTTTAAAAATAATAATTATAGTTATGTAGTGTTGTAGATCTTAAAGGGTTGGATAGATGAATATTGAGATTCTCTGATTCAATAACAGGGAAAATATCAGTAACTAGACAGGGTTGCTTCTTATCTAGTTATATACTTGGATATCTTAAATGACAATCTTTCTTCATTTAGATTGAGCTAGAGAATCCTCTTGAGAATGTTGGTGTAAAATTGGTGAGACAAGCTGGTGCAAAAACAAATGACCTTGCAGGTGATGGTTCCACCACATCTGTTCTGCTTGCTCAAGGTCTGATTGCTGAGGGTGTGAAGGTATGAATGAAATGCTGAAACATTAATTCTTTATATTGTTATTGGAACAATAAATCCTTGTGCAAAGGAACCAACTTAATACTATCTGAAAATTTTCCATTGCTGAAAGCAGTTTCTCATTGAGATTGAATTTTGAAAGCCTTTTCAGTTATCCTGTTGCTATTTTCACTTCTGCACCTCTTCAAATAAATCTATCCTTTCATTAACTAATTTTTAGCTTCCTCTAGGTTATCGCAGCTGGCATGAATCCTATTCAGATATCACGTGGAATTGAGAAAACTGCTTTAGCCCTTGTTTCTGAACTAAAATTGATGTCCAGAGAGGTAGACAATGTTTATGCTCTTCCACTATTCTGAAAAATTGGGGAAAATTTATTGGTCTTCAAGGAATTTGATTGTAAGAGGAAAGAGCATCATATTCCCAATTTCTCAATCAAAGCAGAACTACAGAGTTACTCTCTGCTGGCTGATTGCAGGTTGAGGATCATGAGATTGCAGATGTTGCCGCTGTTAGTGCAGGTAATGATTATGCAGTAGGAAAGATGATTTCTGATGCTCTTCAACAAGTGGGAAAGAGGGGAGTAATCACAATTGAAAAGGGAAATTGTGCTGAGAACACCCTTCAGATTGTAGAGGGAATGCATTTCGATCGTGGATACTTGTCTCCTTACTTTGTCACTGATCGGCGAAAGATGATTGTGGAATTCCACAATTGTAAGGTCAGGCTGTTAATCTTGTTAAAGCTATACATGTTTCTTTATGGAGTAATTAGAAGATGTTATCTTTTGTTGCAGTTGCTTTTGGTTGACAAAATAATTACAAACCCAAAGGAGATGTTAAAAATATTGGACAATGCGGTTAAGGAGGAGTACCCAATTGTCATAGTCGCAGAGGGCATTGAGCAGGAAGCTCTGGCTCCAGTAATTAGAAACAAACTCAGGGGCGTACTGAAGGCAGCTGCTATTAAAGCTCCTGCCTTCGGTGAGCGCAAGAGCCACTACTTAGATGACATTGCAATCTTGACTGGAGGTAGTAAAACCAGTACCAAAATACTAAAATTATTACTACCTGACATGTTGATAGTTGTAGACTTTTAGTGCATCAATCTCACATAACACCCTCCAAACTGAACTTGTGCAAAATGTGATATTTTTGTTCATTATTTCATTGCATACTGTTGGTATGTCTTGGATTTCCATAGCTAATGCAGGAATAAAGATTCCTCTTAAATGAAGTCTTTACTGAAATTTGTCATCATTGTTAATAATAATGATCTTATCATCCCAAGATGTGATGATCATATGTCATGAACCCAAAACTATAATTTTGCATGGACATTAAGATAAAGAGCAATTTCTTGTCTAAAACAATACCTTTTCATTTGTTTAATTTCGCAATATACTTCATTTCAGTCCTTTTTAGTTACGTTCCAACCTATTATGTGCTTTGCAGGGACTGTGATCAGGGATGAAATGGGGTTGACCCTTGAAAAGGCACACAAGGAGTTATTGGGGAATGCTACTAAGGTATTAATAACGAAAGACTCTACATTGATTGTTACTGATGGGAGCACTCAACCGGCAGTTATGAAGAGGGTTGCTCAGATCCAAAGGCTTGTTGAGGTAAATCAAATCATTTGTTGTCTCTTTATCATTGCAGAATCATGTTCGTGCTCCCATCTTTCAAATATGCATTTGTGAAACCATTGAGCATATTGCTGAAGTATGACATACAATCTTAGACCCTTTCTCTCACGTTAAACTTTTAGAACAATTCGTAGCTTGACATGGTGGTATCAGAGTTGTAGCAGATAGTTTATAATTTGCCTTCAGATATATGCTTAGCTTCTTTGAGAGTCATTAATGATTAATTTCCAGAATACTGGAGAAAATTTTCAAAAGAAGATGCTGAATGAAAGGATAGCAAGGTTATCAGGAGGAATTGCAATTCTTCAGGTAATTTTCAATTTTTTTGTGATCGCCTCTAAATAATACCTAATGGATGATGATATTTGTTTCTATAAATAGGTAGGTGCACAAACACAGGTTGAATTAAAGGATAAACAATTGAGGATTGAAGATGCTGTGAATGCAACTAAGGTAGATTCTCTCTTAATGCACAAGGATTTACTTCACAAGGGTATCTAGATTCTTTCTTAATGCACTAGTAAGTTTCTGTATTGAATTTCAGGCAGCAATTGACGAGGGAGTTGTAGTTGGTGGTGGCTGTTGTCTTTTGAGGCTATCTTTAAAGGTGGATGGTATAAAAGAACTTTTATACAATGAAGAACAGAAGGTATTAAGGTGGATGGTAGTTTTTTTCTCTTGACGTTAAAAACTTGATATATTATAAGGACTTGAAAAGTTGTCTGATTACTAATGTGATGTACATGGAACTGAAGATAGGAGCCAATATCTTTAAAAGAGCTTTAGCATATCCAGCAAGACAGATAGCCAAAAATGCCGGTGTAAATGGGAATGTTGTTATAGAGAAGGTATGCACATACAATTACATGATTTGTCTATGAGATATAAATTTTTGTGAAATATTCAGTATATGTCTGAATTTTCCCATTCAATGAACTGCAAATTTAATAAGATGTCTTTTAAAATTTCACATGCAGGTTCTATCTGTCAGTGATACAAGGTATGGGTACAATGCTGCAACAGACGAATATGAGGATTTGATGGCTGCTGGAATTCTTGATCCATCAAAGGTATTATTAAATAAATGACTTAGTTACTAGCACTCCTATCACTTTCTCAGACATGATATAGGTGTTGAGAGTTGAAAATAGATGCACCTTCGCTGTTTATAAACGACACCGAGCGAGAGATTATAACTGTTTAAATTTATTGTTGCACAAGAAATAGTAAAGGGTATCATGTATATGAATTTGGCTTGGTGGAAATTGAGAACTACTGAGGAATAAAAAAGTTATCTTGATTAAACCTCAACTTAAGCTTGAAGTATAATGACTTTCCAGAATACGTGACTTCAAAAGTTATATGCACCATGTTAGAGGACTTTCTGAAACATGCTTGTTCCCTGAGAAATGTGACCACTTCTTGTGAGATGCTATAAACTTTCATTTGAATGATTTCTTTTGAAATTTATCCACCATGTACTGGGTCATAACTTTTAAATTTTCTAAAGTTGTAATTAACATTTGAAGCAGGTAGTTTAGATGTTGTCTAGAGCATGCAGCATCAGTTGCGAAGACCTTTTTAACATCTGATGCTGTTGTCATTTACATTGATGAGCCAGCCCCCAAGCAAATGAGAAAACCAGTGCCCACATCAGGTAACTTAATTCTACCAGAAAAAAAACTAAATACACACGCACACACTCTCAAGCAGTTCCCACCCATTTTTAGAGTTTAACAACTTCAATGTCTCCTGACTTCTGTCATGCAGGAATTGGACCAATCGGCCTCTAGTTTTGCTGATGAAGTTCTGTAGCTTTTTTCATTTTTTCAGAATTTTTCCCGCCACCTACAAGGAATTATGCTGGAAAAATTAAACTGAAGGAACACCTAGATTTTCCACCATTACAATGTAGTGCTGGTGACTTGAGCTACAATTGCAGAAAAAAAGAGAGCTGACAACCACTACATTCCTGAGATCGGACTAGAGGTTTTCAGTCAAGTAACAAACATATCACTGGTCCTAGATATTTGTATAAGGGAATGCAGCAAAGGTGCCTCCTTGAGCTCAAATTTGAACAGGACAGAAAATGCTTTAGTAGTCTGTGATAGTTATTCAGTAGAAAATCATGAAAAGAGAGAGTACGTACAAGGATAGATATTCCATTACTCATCACTACTATCCTGAATAGAGAAGACAACAATCCTTGTTTGATGTATTAGTTAAATCTATAAGATTATGGGGTTTTTTTAATATCTTGATGTATTAAATCTCATTTCATTGCTTCCCTCATTTAGGTAGGAGATATTTAATTTATAGAAAATGGTTTAATGTTGAAGATTAAGGTTTTTGAATAGGAAAATGCAGAGGGGGAGGGACAGAGAGTCGAGTTGCAAAAAATAATTTGATGCTTGCCCCTAGGAGGCCATTATTATGGAATATGGAGTATGTTGCAGGACGCAACTCTCACATGGTTGGGGGATAATTTTGCTGAAACTGCATACACCTTTTGCATTGGATTTATCAACCGACCCCAGATAAGATAATTGAATTTAGGCTCCCAAAGTACTGACAACTATGAATTGCCAATAATTTACCTACTTGGGGTACAAAATGAAATATTGTTCCCTAGTTGTAATGTTATTAATTCTTGAAGCAAATTGAACTACACAAACTCAGTTCCATATATCTTGTTCACTATTTCTTCCATTAGTTAAAGAAAGGGACCAACTTATCTGCTACTTTCATCAACTCGCTCACCTCAAACCCATGCACTAGACCTGCCCACACCTCCTAATCTCCTATTTATATGTGAATACACAATACTGTGGGACTGTGGGAGTCGATAAAAGAGTGTTTTCGAGCATAAATGTCCCGGACACGTTTTTTCCATTAAAAAAATAAAATTATGTAATAGGAGTAGAAGTTAATTAAAGAGCTCAAATTTAAAAAGGGTATTGATTATTTGATATTTCTATAAGTTAAACTTATTTACTATTCACATCAGATAGGCAACTAACATTTTTTTTTTGCTTGTGGAAAAAAAATTAGTACACTTGCCTGTTCGGGAATGACTTATATAAACACAACTTATAAGTTAAAAATATAAAATGACTTATAAGTCATTACAAGTTGCAACTTATAAATAAAAGTATTTGATTTGACCATCTTGCTCCAACTTATAAATCAAATCAAGTGTGCATATTAGTTATTGGGTCTTGATAATTTTCTTCAATTTCAATGTTTTAGATACTTAATTCTGCAGTTGATTGTATTTGTATTTGCTTATTTTGTGAGTTCTTACCACAATTTAAAGGTCTTTTCTTTGTGTGTTTTGAGAAGCTCGGGCAATTGCATTTGGGACTTTTGTTCTGGCCCACTTCTCTCATATGGGTGTTTTGGAACATCATATTGGTTTTGCTTTTGGGGATATGTCCTTGGGAGCTTTGTAGTCATATCAATATCAGTTTGTGTTAGAGGTGGTAGGGATTAAGGCTTTTGGAAATTGGAATAATACCTTTCTTATCTATAACAAGACGGTATATGCATAATGTGTAAAAGTTGTGGATATGTAGATGCAATCTAGTTGTAAAATACTTAATCTCGAAATGAAATGAGAGTCCTATTTCTATTTTTGTACCTCCAAAATGAGTGATCTCTTTCAATGGTCTATAGAAAAGTGACATAATTCTTCAATTTTATACTGGTGAAAATACAAAATGAGAGTCCACCTTCTACATGTTACTCTTTTTGTGATGCAATTCTTTTTTGCAAATGGAAGTATCTTTCGGGTTTCTTGTTCCTTCAATTGTTGAAATTCTCTTGACGTTGTAAGCTCTATATATCTCATGTTTTCATCTCTCTTTGGTTGCCAAATTGTGTAGTGTGCTCAAGGTTTCACATGTATAATCATTTAATCAGTTTATGCGAATGGCGAAAAATAATTTTAACATTGCAATATTTTCTTTCTTGCAGGAGGTTTTATTATGAAGTTTTCTGTTGAATAAATGGGGGCATGGTCTACTTTTGGACGGCTTTTCCATGAGATGACATCTGGAATGATACAAGAGCATCACTTTGTGAAATGGGGTGGTATCCTGTGCATTCAACAATATAATAATGTATGTGTTTATGGAAAATGGTTAACCTAGACAAATGACATAGGAAGGAAGGAAGGAAATATATGCATATGTAGTAGCAATGCATAGAATATGTTAGCATTTTTAATCCTGTTGGAATTCTTCCTGTATCAATGCAAGAGCCCCTGATACTCAAAATTCCATCTTGAGGTGTTTTGTTTCTCTGTCATGATTTGCATATGCCAACTTTTGTATTCAATCAAAAATAATTTAGTTCATCTTTAAATCCTAATTTCATTGATTCTGAATCCATCACGACTGGGAACTCCTACCTAAGGTTCTTAGCAAAAACTCAGAACCTTGTGAAAGTAGCAATTTTACTTGTGACCAGCTCTTTGAAGTACGCCATTCCTCGGACCCCATCCGGCTAATAGATTACACATAAATATATAATTTTTTTAAATTTAAATAACTCATTAAATTTATTAATTTAATTAACCCATCTTTATCTTCAGACCTGCCTCCCTCTGTTATTTCCCCTAATGTTGATCCTCCGATGTCCCCTTGGGATTTTGGTATCAAAACAAGGAATTCTCAATTGGATTCTCTCTCTCCTTTATTATCTCCATCTTCGTCGAAAAAATCTCTGTTTAGCTCTTCGAATTCTGGCCTTGAGAACTCGAATTCTCCACAAATAATCAGATTTGGCTTGGTTTGTTGATACTCTCTCCTTTTCGCCGGATTCCATGATGGTTTGGTTTGTTGCTTCTGATTTCATGTGCTCTGATGGCGTTAATCAAGTCATATTTGACCAGATCCGATTTAAGTCGATTAGATTTTATGTTAGCGACAGAGGAGGAGGTGGTTCGGTATAGGCGTAGTGGCGGTGGCAGCAGTGGGTGGAACGTGGCGGTGGTTGTGATCGGAGGTCCACCTCATGCATTTCAGTTTTTATTTGGGGCTGGAATTGGATATTTGTAAAATATATATTTTCTTAACATTCATTGGCATTCATTCATATGGAACCTATTCATGAATATTTTAAACCAAAGGGGTAAGGTCTGTTGAGCTTCTTATGGAAATTGATTCTGAAATCTGATAGTTTATGGATGACGGTGGCGGTGGTTGTGATCGGAGGTTTAAAATGTTTTAATTGTGCTCTGATGTTTGGGTTGTTAATTCTCCACTAATAATAATAATAATAATAATATTAGATAATTTTCAAAATATTAGATAATTTATATTTTTAAAATGAACTTAAAATATTTAAAAATTAAAAAAATAATATGAACTCATTAATTTATATAAATATATTTGAAAAAATTATACATTAATATATTTATTATTAATTTATTTAATTAATTTAATTATTTGTTATGTACATTAATTTGATTTATATTTTGGTTAACTATTTGTTATAGAATTGACGATTGTTGTGTTTTTTAATTGTTGAATATCCACTTAAATATCTGATGTGTCCATTTAAGCATCTGACGTGGTGCCACATAAACATTCCGTTAACTTTTAGACATAAAACTCAATTTTTATAAAAAAATTATAATTCAATGAGTTCACCGTAAAAATATTCACGTCAGTGATGCATTTATAAATCGATCCTAGTAGAATGACTAAAAGTGTATTTAAGTCTTATAACAACATACAAGTTGTGGCTCAAGCAAATTAGACTCTTACCCCTGGAAAGGAAGATTAGATCTTGCTAGAATCGGCCCAACCCATTTTCTTAATTAAAAATTAGGGTCCTTTTACATAAGTATACAACAAATAAAAAAGTAATTACACTATTAGTGCATCAACTAAATAATTACAAAAATAATAATCTTCTCATATTTATTTACAATATTAATATCCTTAATTTAGGGAAACACATATCCGCTTTATTCTCTTTCTCTCCCCTTACCGCCTCCTCTCTCTCCTTTTCGTCATTGTCGTCACTTGTCAATGCCGCATGCATTGCCGCCGCCGCCATGCTTCAACACCTTGAAGATGTAGATCTTGTAAGTCTTCTTCTTCTTCTTCTTCTTCTTCTTCTTCTTCTTCTTCTTCCTCCTCCTCTACGCATGGTCCTCTTCCTTCTTCGTCGTCAGCCATGAACACCTTAAAGTTGTAGATCTATAGATCTTGAAAATGTAGCCATGGACGCCGATCTCTCATTTTAGCTACTAGTTTATTGCTTCAACACCTCCGCTTCTTCTTCTTTTTTTTTTCGTCCTCCTCATTCGCCATTGCCGCCATTATGGACGCCGATCTCTCATCCATTACCGCCACAACAAATTCCGAAATTAAAAGGAGAAGAAGATAAATTTTAGTGCAATTAGTAGCAAACATTTATACAAAGGTAACCATTTTAGTTTTTGTGAGTAACCAAGAGAAATTTCAGTGCTGTTGGTAACCATTTTTGTTTTTGTTGGTTACATTTGTATTAAGGTTTGGCTACCAACTGCACTATGAAAAAAAAAATCTATAAACGATTTTTTAAAAATAAATTAGTAACCTAATAATACTGTATTGGTTACTTTGGTTTGAATGTTTGGCTACCAACTGTACTATGAAAAAATCGTAATGTCCATATTGTACTACCAATCCTTCTTTTCAGATTCAAGCAAACTTTGTATATATTGTAAATAGAGATGAGAGTTGGGCGCTTTTATTTTTTATTTTCTCTTCTTCTTCTTCTTTAACAATGGTCGTGGTCGGTTATGGATGCCAGTTATGGATGATTATGGAAAGTAGTTCGGCGGAGGGGATAGAAGGGAGGAGAAAGGAGAGAGAAAGTAAAACACATCCCATAATTAAAGGAATTAAAACACATCCCATAATTAAAGGAAGCATAAATATGTACTAATAATGAAAATAAAATTTTAAAAATATTAATTGTGTAAATATTTAATGAGTGCACTTTTCTTGTAATTATGTTTTTAAATGTACTATAAAATGTAATTGTTCCTAAAAATTACTACTACTACTACTACTACTCATTTTGTTCCTACGCTATCAAGTTACTACTTGTGTAGTTTAGCCTATGGAATGGCCCAATAGTAGTAGGCATCTTTTTGTTTTCCCACTCGTCCGTTGAATCTAGAAAGAAAGAAGCATATAGTATGTATTGTTGGGCGTTCGCTTAGACTTGGGGCTGAACAAAACGTCTACTTTCATGTTTATGATATACTATTAACTAGTGGCAAAAAATACTTTTTGGCTACCAGAGTTATAAATGTTTTAAACAATTAAATATTTGCGCTTTTTTTAAAATATTCAATTAGCCTTAATCGTGTTTTTAAAAATATTCAATCAGGTCATTCCGTCTATTTTCGTAACTGACGTTAAGAAATTAGTCAAATTTTCTTATGTGGATTTTTTTAAAAAAATAAAATAAAACGTGTATTTCCTGATGTGAAATTTGGCTGATGTATATTTGTTGATGTGTATTTACGGCCCTTCTTCTTCCGAAATATATTTACACCAAAATAGACCCCCAAAAAATCATAAATATGTATTTACAGATGCGAAATATATCAATTGTAGAACATTCGATGGTAGTCCAAGGTAAGTAAAAGTTAGGAGGACTCACCACGGCTTCTAAAAAGCGATCGGAGAAGATCAAGGAGTTGAATGAAAATGTAAGGAGAGAATTGAGATGTAAATTTGTGAATATGAAGAGAGAAAAGGAAAGGCAAGTTGGGAGTCCGGAAGACTTGTCACAGTGGAATTGTCCGGAAGAGAGAATTGGGAGTTCGGTTCGGTACCACGGCCATGGCCACCGTTCAGATCTGGTCTCTGTTCTGTGTCTCCGTTCGGATATAGATCTATTCATTTTCAGTTCGAATTTGGGTATAATTTAGAGGCTTGATTTTGGCCGAAAAAATGGGGGAAAAGACGTGCTTGTTTTGAAGCTACCTGGGTAAAAGCAGTTTTGAAGCTACCTGGCCGGAAAAAATGGGGAAAAATTTTGGGTATAATGTATTTTTATTTTTATTTTTAAAATAAAACATACATATTAATTATAAATATTATAATATTAATTTTTATTAATATTATACATATTATAAATATTTATGTAAAGAAAAAGAAAGAAAATAAAATATAAAAATATTTTTATTTTTTAAAATTTTATAAGTATTTTAAAACATAAAAATATTTTTATTTTTATTTTTAAAAATAAAACATACATATTAATTATAAATATTATAATATTAATTTTTATTAATATTATACATGTAAGACCCCAACTTTTATGAATAAAGATGAATTTTTTATAATTATTATTTTTAAATATTATGGAATGAATTTGATATAATGTTATAGTTGTGGGTAATATTTAAAAATTTTGCAAAAATACGCAAGTTGTTTATAATATTCGATTGGTTTGGGAATATTCGATGACGGCACAAATCATTGGTGGACCCCTAAATCGGAATTATTATCTGATTGAGAAAACGACAAAAATATTTTTATGAAAATAACGGCGGAAGTTTTACCATTAACTGTTGAAACACCCGGTGTTAAAAGTACATGAATACGTGTGGTTGCATAGTAGCACACAATATTGATTATTGATGCTTACGTGAGAAGTCACTCAATTTTGTTCAATTATTGCTTCAGTAATTGTTGCATAGTATCTCACGTTATTTGATTCAATTATTGTCGATATTTTATATATTATTAAAACAATAATTGAGATGACAGAGTTATTAATATTATTATTTGCATTATTAACGATGTCTAAAAGTTCATTAATGAGAGGTTTGGTCACCTAATCAAGCGCCAATAGGAGAAATCTTTATCGAAAAGCCCCTTTTCTTTAACGACACAGTCAATTAATAGTGTAAATAATAATAATGATGATGAAGTTTTGTTTTATTAGTATTATTAATGTAATAAAATGTAAAGTTTTTTATATAAAATGTAATACTTTTATAAAGTTATTCGCTTTTATTAGGCTAATAGTAAAATCTTTTTATATAAAACAAAATACTTTTATAAAGTTATTCGCTTTATTAGATAATAATTAGAATATATTATATTTTATTATACATAAGTGTTTACATAGTGCTCGCATAGTGTTTTGCATAATAAAATCTTTTTAAAAGTTATTCGTTTTATTAGATTATAAATAGAATATATTGTATTTTATTATAAACCAATACGGATCGTCTGCTTAAAGTAAATCGATCTCGGACCGCTCATGGATCAAGTTACTATTCACCTATTCTTCTATAAATAAGCCCATTCCTTCATTATTTCTTACTTAATTCACCTCAAACTCTGAGAGAGAAACCGTAGAGAATTATTCTTTTTTATCTTGAGCATATTTCTTTAGCGCTTTTAAGAAAGCTTTGAGCGTAGTGCAAATTTCTTCAAGTATATCCCCGCCTCTACCGGTGAGTACTCTTCTTTATAAGGTAAGGTATTTTTTTTTCATATTCATGAAGAGAACTTCATATTCTAGTTTTTATTATTCTCACCGGAATAACTCAGATACGCTGGAATACACCTATACTTGGTGAAATTCTTCATTATTCCATTATTTATTATTCTCGCTAGAATAACTCGCCTACGCCAAGGCACCGCATACATGTGAAATTTCGTTGTTATTCTATTTTTATTATTCTGTTGGAATATCCTGCTCAAGCGCTTTTTACGCCGACCGGGTTCCGCCTCTTTATTATTCTCATTGGAATATCTTGCGCTTTTACGCCTTTACCTAGTTCCGTTATTTATTATTCTGTTGAATAACCTCATCTATGCCAAGTACCGCATGCACGGTGATTTCATTGTTATTCCATTCTTTATTATTCTGCTGGAATATCCCGCTTGGCATGTATTACGCCTTGACCGGTTCCGTTATTTATTATTCTCGTTGAATAACTTTTAATGCTGGCACCGCATGTACATGGTGATTTCTTTTGTTATTCCATTCTTTATTATACTCGGTTGGTTAAAGTTTTAACTTATATACTCCATGAAATTAGTGGAATATCATTGATATTTGCGCTTCATCCAAAGATCTTTTCATGAAAATATTCTTCCGAGCATTCTTAAATTTTACTCTACAAAGAAGTATCACGTCGACAATTTGGATGTTATTAGTTCTCAATAAATTAATTCTTGAACTTGTTTTATTGAACTCTTATATCATTGTCATCATCCTCATGTTTATATTTTTTTTGAAAGTCATCTCATTCTGTAAAGCGTATGTATGGATTTTGTATGATTACGACCAGAGATTATTCTATGTAATCATGACCGTAATGTTACAAATGATGTGGTAAAAGTCCTAATTAGCCCGTAGTGCATTGATTGTGACGCCCCCAAAAATAGGTATACATCACCCATCTTGGGTAGTCGATACATGGTATGTAATTTAAATACAACTTACTAATATAATCGTCGGTACAATACGACATAAACCGTGAGTTTGAATACAATATTGTCTACTAGAGATCATACAAACTCAAAAGGAGTCCTAATTACAATTATTATCACACTATTTCACGTAATAGTGAGGACTACTAATGCTATCATCTGACCCACTACTCCGCTCCCGACTCGTCCCCCAACTATATTCTCATTTCCTCAAGAGAACAAAGGAAAGAAAGAGTGAGCTCAACTAGCTCAAGAAGAAATATTACGACTAAGATAATGCGTAATAAATTATCATTAGCCTACAACAAAGTTGTTAAACCGATAAAATATAATGAACATCAAGTTTAACTACAATGGAACCAAAGAATCCATTAAAAGAGTCAAGTAGAAAATAAAATCTACTATCTTTTATGATTTTAAAAGGTTTTTCATCATTGTTATAATCGAGACTCACTTTTAATAAATATTCCACATCATCGAATCAACCCCGACTACTACGGCCAAGGATATTCTTTAAGATCACGACCACAATTATTCATGCACTACGGCCAAGAATATTTGTGTATTCATTAATGGTCATGATCATGCCAACAACTCGTCCATCAATGCACTACGGGCCACCGAGGATTTTTACCACATCATTTGTAATATTACTACCATGATTACACCGGTAGTCTCTCGGTCATAATCATACCAAGTCCATCTATGCACTACAAAACCACGATGACTTTCAACATAATATAAACATGAGGATGATGACAATGATATAAGAATTCAATAAAACAAGTTCAAGAATTAATTTATCTAGAACCAATAACATCCAAATCACAACATGATACTACTTTAGAGAGTAAAATTCAAGAATACCGAGAAGAATATTTCCATGAAAGGATACTCGGATGAAGCGCAAATATCAAGGATATTCCACTAATTTCATGGAGTATAGAAGTCAAAGTTTTAACCAACCGGGTATAATAAAGAATGGAATAACAAAAGAAATCACCATGCATGCGATGAGACCGCATGGCAGCAAAAGTTATTCCAATGTAATAATAAAGAATGGAACCAGTCCGGCAGAAAACACAATGCATGTGATGTTCCAACAGTAATAATAATAAAGATGGAACCAGTCCTCCGGTGTAAAACACACGCATGTGATGTGTTCCAAATGTAATAATAATAAAGATTTTAACTGTGTCCTGTAAAACACACGCATGTGATGTTCCAATAATAATAATAAAGAAAGGAACCAGTCCAGTCCGTAAAACACATGTATGTAATGTTCCAATAGAATAATAATAAAGATTTTAACCAGTCCGGTGTAAAACGCATGCATGTGATATTCCAAAATGAATAATAAAGAATGGAATAACAACAGCTTCTTCATGAATAAGAAAGAATAACACCCCTTACTTTTAGTAGAGATTGAATACCGCAGAAGTGTAAGAATAAAATACTCTTCTTCTTTCTCTTTATTCTCTCTATACTTTCTCTATAGTATAGCTTGAATGAATTCGTGAAAAATAATGAAGCACTAGGCCTCTATTTATAGAAGATTTTTAGCTTAGACCGCCATGTGAAAAAGGCAAGTGGCTCGACGAATCGGATGATGTGAAAAGAAAAGTGGTTTGACCTCAGAATGTGAAACGATAAGTGGTTCGATGTCTGTAATGTGAAACGACAAGTGGTTCGACGTCCGTAAAGGTAATTACTATTGACGAAGGTAATTACTATTCACAAAGGTAATTACTATTGACGAAGGTAATTACTATCGACGTAAGAGACTTTTAGATGATGACATACGGGCCCCCATAAAATAATCAAACTTACCACAAACGCCTCATAATGTACTTTTTATATACATCAAGGATTGAATAAATATTACCACAAATCATTTTATTTTTAATCAACATATTTAATCTTTCAACAATTATTAATCATTTATAACTTGTCGCCTCAATTATTGATTTAATACTATAACATATTATATAGATGATATCTGTGACAATAATTGAATCAATAATATAAGAGATATGATCGCAGAATTATCAGTAGCAATAATCGAAAGCATAAATGAAAAGTGACTTCTCACGTAAAGATCAATAATCAATATCGTGTGCTACTATACAACCACGCCAGACATCGCATTTTTTACTACCGTAGTTCAACAGCTTTTAACTGAACACCTCTGCCGTTATTTTTATAGAAAGATAATTTTATCGCTTTCTAACTACGATAATACTTCCGCTAGGGGTCCACTAATGATTGAGCCATCGTATTTAATATTCCCTAACAAAAAGAATATTTCCCGACCAAACGAATATTTTATAACAACTTGCTTACTTTTGCAAAATTTATAAATATTACCCACAACTATAACATTATATCAAATTTATTCCATAATATTCAAAAAATAATATTTATAGAAAAATTCATCTTTATTTATAAAAGTTGGGGTCTTACATCGATGGACAAATTTGTTGGCATGATCATGACCATCATGAATACACGAATATCCTTTCCTCAGTAGCGTGCATGGATAATTTGTGGTTGTGATACTAATGAATATCCTCGGCAGAAATAGTGGGATGATGTGGTTTATTTATTAGTTTGTCGACGCCCCAAAATTAGGTATACGCCACCCATCTTGGGTCGCCACTTACATGGTACATAAATTCAAATACAACTTACTAATATAACTGCTGTGTACAATACATACATATAAACCGTGAGTTTGAATACAAATATTGTCTACTAGATATTATACAAACTCAAAAGGAGTCCTCATTACAACTATTATCACACTATTTCACGTAATAGTGAGGACTACTAATGCTATCCTCTCGACCATTACTCCGCTCCCCGACTCGTCTCCAAATTATGTTCTCATTTCCTCAAGAGAATAAAGGAAAGAAAGGGTGAGCTCAACTAGCCCAAGAAGAAATATTACGACTAAGATAATGCGTAATAAATTATCATTAGCCTTCAACAAAAATTAAAAACCGATAAAATACAATAGACAACCAGCTTTAATCAAGCAGCTTTAATATGCAATCCATTAAAAGAGTCAAGTAGAAAAATAAAGTCTACTATCTTTTAGGTTTTAAAAGGTTTTCATCAATTTTTATCACTAAGACTCACTTTTAATAAATAAACCACCATATCTAATCATCCCCGCATTACTCATGGCCAAGGATTTTCATCAAATTATCAATGGTCACGACTATACCGAATCACCCCCGGTCATAATCATACCAAAACTATCCATCATCGCATTACAAAGCACCGAGGACTTTTATCACATCATTTATAACAAGCCATGATTATACCGAATGATCCTCGGTCATAATCATACTAAGTTCATCTATGCACGTAAGCCAAAGATAACATAATATAACATGAGGATGATGATAATGACATAATAATTCAATAAAACAAGTTCAAGAATTATTTTATCCAGAATTATTAACGCCCAAATTGTCAACAAGATACTGCGCTTTGTAGAGTAAAATTCAAGAATGATCGTAAGAATATTTCCATGAAAAGATATCGATGAAACGCAAATATCAAGGATATTCTACTAATTTCATGGAGTATAGTAAGTCAAAGTTTTAACCAACCGGGTATAATAAAGAATGGAATAACAAAAGAAATCACCACGCATGCAGATTGTGATGTATGTGTTATTCCAATGTAATAATAATAATCTAACCAAAGTCGTGAAATTCACAATCGACATGTGATGATCCAATGTAATAATAAATGTCAATAATAAACAATGGAACCAGTCCTGTAAAACACACGCATGTGATATTCCAATGTAATAATAAATGCGAATAATAAACAATGGAACCAAAGTCCTGTAAAACACACGCATGTGATATTCCAATGTAATAATAAAGAATGGAATAATGTAAGAAGATCACCAAGTATAGGGGATTCACAGATACAAAAGTTATTCCAATGTAATAAATAAGAATGGAATAATATAAGGATTTCACCAAGTATAGGTACGCCAGATATACAAAGTTATGATAGTAGTATACCACTTTTACAAAAGTTATTCCAATGTAATAATAATGAATGGAATAATGTAAGTTCTCTCATGAATAAGAAAGAATAACACCCTTACGTACAACAAATAATAATACCCTTACCTTAAAAGAACCGATATCAAAGTAAGTGAAGTACCGTATCATACTTTCTTCTTTCTCTCTATAGATTTTCTCTATAGCTTCTCTCTATAATTTCTCTCTCTCTAGTTTCAAAGAATTCGTAAAGAAAATAATGAAGGAATGAGCTTCTATTTATAGAAAATAGAATGCATAGAATTAATCCATGAACTATCCAGTATTGATTTACTTTAACTGACGGTCCATATTTAAAGCAAAATCTTTTAAATAAAATATATATATATTCTATTTATATAAAAACATTTTACTATGCAAACACTATGCAACACTATGCAAAACACTACGCAAAACACTACGCAACACTACGCATAATAAAATATAATATATTCTATTTATGTAATAACTTTAATAAAGTATTCTGCTTTATATAAAAGATGTTTCGCTTTTATTACGCTAATAATACTAATAAAACAAAACGTCATTATCGCTATAATAATTCATATTATTAATCGACAATAATGGAATCAAACCGAAAGACTTCTCACATAAGATCAATAATCAATACCGTGCTACTACTATGCACCACACGACATCGTATTTTTACTACCGAGTAGTTCAACAAGATCAACCAGAAAACTTCCGCCGTTATTTCAATAAAATATTTTGTCGCTTTCTTTCAATCCGACAATAATTTCGCTAGGGGTCCACCAATGATTGAGTCATTGTATTTAATATTCCCCGCTAAACCTAATATTCCCCACCAATCGAATATAATATAACCACTGCATACTTTGCAAAATTTATAAATACTACCCACAACTATAATATTATCTCAAATTCACACCATAATATTAAAAATTATTTCACAAAATTTAAATCTTTATCGATAAAATCTGGGGTCTCACAATCTCCCTCCTTATGGAATTTCACCGAAATTAGGGTACGACTGTATGATAAAGAGGTGAGGATACCTTTCAATACCTTTTATCGTTGAAAATATTAAATTCATCTTTGCAATCCGCCAAAGATATTCATTAACAATTCATCTTTGCACTACAGCCAAAGATATACAACCAGAAACCAATAATGCCGAGACGCACTAATAGTATCACAACCACGAATTATCCATGCACCAATCGCCAAGGATATTCGTGTTTTCAATTACTACTACGATTATACCGAATAATCCGTGGTCATAATCATACCAAGTCTATCAATGCACTACTACCAAAGATGACTTTTTACCACATCCATGAATTAATATTTCATCACGAGACTCAAATCAATAATTAATCCATATCATCGAATCATCCCCGCACTACGTGCCAAGGATATTCATTAAGATCACGACCACTAATTATCCATGCTACTACCAAAGATAATCGTATATTCATTAAGATTAATTAAATTATCCATACTACTACCAAAGATAATCGTGGTATTAAGATCACGACCACAAATTATCCATGACTACTACTACCAAAGATAATCGTATTCATTAAGATCACGACCACAAATTATCCATGCACTACTACCAAAGATAATCGTATTCATTAAGATCACGACCATAAATTATCCATGCACTACTACCAAAGATAATCGTGTATTCATTAAGATCACGACCACAAATTATCCATGCACTACTACCAAAGATAATCGTATTCATTAAGATCACGACCACAAATTATCCATGCACTACTACCAAAGATAATCGTATTCATTAAGATCACGACCACAAATTATCCATGCACTACTACCAAAGATAATCGTATTCATTAAGATATCACCACCATAAATTATCCATGCACTACTACCAAAGATAATCGTGGTATTCATTAAGATCACCCACCACAAATTATCCATGCACTACTACCAAAGATAATCGTATTCATTAAGATTACGACCACAAATTATCCATGCACACTACTACCAAAGATAATCGTGTATTCATTAAGATCACGACTACAAATTATCCATGCACTACTACCAAAGATAATCGTATATTCATTAAGATCACGCACCAAAATTATCCATGCACTACTACCAAAGATAATCGTGGTATTCATTAGATCACTTATCCATGACTATACCAAAGATAATCGTGTTTTCAATTACCTCGTCATAATCATACCAAGTCCATCTATGCACTACAAAAGCCGTATGACTTTCAACATAATATAAACAATGAGGATAATGATATAAAGAATCAATCAAATGAGATAAAGGATAAATATTAAACATTTATAATATAATTTATCCAGATTCAAGAATATCCCCATGTTATCAATCACTTAATAATCTCTCATAATCTAATATCATTAATATTATAACAATATTTTAATCACTTTTTAAATTTATAAACAATTTATCTCAATTGTTTACGCTTTTACCATATAATGCATTTAATCATTCAAAATGCCATACTCATAAGATATCATCACCAATTATCAAATCCTCATCAAAAAAAAATATGCATATACTCTATATAGATTCTCTAGCCATAAAATCCTATTTTCAACTTTGTTACTTCACATAACATATTTAACTCATATGTTCAGAATTAAACTATTTTCATGAAAAATACCAAATCAGTCCCAAAAATATTTCTTTTCTGGGATTTAGCATAATATAGTCCCATAATGAAAATATATTTTTCTCGAATTTTTAAAATTCATTTACTATTTTTCAAAAATCAATTTCTAATTAATTCCTTAAGAAATTAGCTACCTCAAGTTTAACTCCAAAATTCCCAAATCTTGGCAGACCTTACACATGTTAACGTGAGCTTCTAGTTTAAATTTCATGGTCATCTGAGTTATAGAACTCCTAATTATAGCGTTTTTCATTTTAAAAACCTAAATATTGAAATAGTCATAACTTGCTCATTTTAAGTCGAATGAGCTCATTTTTGGACAGGAGGTACTTTATACCATATACCTTCATGTCCCAAAAGGCCAGAATTTTTTCTCATAATTTAAGTGGCCGAAACAGCCCCTCTAAAATCATGGCAAGAAGCTTTTTTTTTGGTTTTTGCAGCTTTGCACTCTTTTGCTAAAATCAGTCCACACAAAAATCTACAACACCTTTTCCAGTAATTCCACTTGGATTAGTTAGGTAACTCATAGATCTAACTCTAGGACTTGACCACACTCAAAAATTCAAAATATAATAGGAGATATGGTCAATTGAATTTCATGTTACGTTTTTCACCAAAATCTGATTTTCAACTCTTTGTGATTTCTAAGAAACTTTCATGTTTTCACATACTAACCAACATAACTCATCATAACACTTACTAATACCACTTATACCCATGATTTTCATTAGTCCAATGCTTTTATTATGACTTTCATCATAAACCACGTAAACCTGCTCATTTTAGTCAAGAAATATTCGAGGGTTTAAGAAATGGGTTTTGTAGATCGGGTCAATACAAAATTCGATTTCACGCCTAAGTAGGCTAGAAAGTCTTCAAGAATACGCCAAGAAATTTATTAATAATAGAAATATCATTCAAAACTGTGGACTCTCATCCAAGACTTGATAAGACGTCACATCGATACCAACCGTGACTTCTATCCCTTAACCTAGATAAAGACCTCACAATGATACCTATAAACTTGCCATCTTCATTCACGATGTCGCCACGTAAAGTCCGGCTTCTGCATTCCACACAAGGAAGTCAACAACGAAAGGTTCGGGGTCTTTTACTTATGGCTTGATATGACAATAATTAACTTTTAGTAGTTCGTTACTTTGAATTCGCATAACAAGTTGGTTATGAATATAAAAGCTAACAACCTTACGAAAAAGCATGATGAGTAGTTAACCAATCGATTCCTAAAAATCACATCAAAGGCAAGTATTTTCAAAAAGATAAGATCGACAGTAACGTGAAAATGTTTATTTGAATCAAACAAGATTTAAAAATAAGAAGGTAACGAAGGCTCCTACTAACGAAGTTTCAACCAATAAGTCAAAGTTTAACTTCTTCTGAGTCAAATTTAAACGCTGAACACAACTAGTGAAATAAAAGAGTGGGTAGAACTGGTATCTAACACTCTAGATAGACTTCGCAAGAGCTTATGATTAACTTACCCGTGATAATTTTATTCAGTTCCTCGTCACGAGAAAAAAAAAAACGCCTCTCTAAACCACCGGCCTTTTTTGTCCGGGACACCTTTGGTGCTCTCCATCCTAGTTGAATTTGTCTTCTCAGAAACGACAAAATCGAGCTAAGTGACCTTCTTCCACAATTATAACATGCTTTGACTCAAGATGCGCAGCTCGATCGATGTGTCCTCTCTCTCCGCATTTGAAGCATACGATAGTGGTCTTTCTCCTTCCTTAACAACAAAATTTGGCCGACGCCTTTCCATCATCATTTGAATCTCCTTTTCTTGAAATGTCCATTCTTATTATTTTGGCCCCGATTACCACCGGTGGTTACCATATCCGCCCGCTGATTCCTCCACGCTTGTTGTCACCGCTCACGACTACTCTCGCCGGTATTATAATTTTGCTTACCGCTTCTTTTTAGTCAAGGCTGACTCGTTATCGCTTCCCACTAATCGAGCCCTATTTACAACATCCTCAATAAAAACACGCTTTATGAGAAATAAGATGTCGACGATCTCCGCTTCAAACCTCTTAAAACATTCGCGCCATTCTCTTCATTATCCACCAAGTGGGACGAAAACCGTGATAACTCCGCAAATTTTGCCTCGTATCATGGCTACACTGGCCATATTGTTTTGTTCCAACTTGATAAACTCCACCTCCTTCATGTGGCGTAATACTTTCGTGAAAGTATTTGTCGTTGAATGCCTCCCGAACTTCTCCCAAGATATCTTCAAGACAAAGAAGTCGAGTACGCTTTTACCGATTCCCACCAAGAATCGCCTCTCCGCACAAGAACATAAAGGCGTAAAGGAACCTTTTGCTCTCCTGAGCATCCCAAGACATCAAATATCTTGTAATCTGCTTTATCCATGCTTCCGCCAAGTGGTTTTGCTTTCCTTAAACTCCTATGGTCCCAAATTGAATTGTTTAATGCAAGACCACCGAGAGTTTTCCGTGTTTCCACCCCACGCTTTTGGACAGAGTCGCTTTCTCGATGTCGCATGAATTTAAAACCTCTTAAACGCATCGTCGTTCATCAATCGATCGTTGTTGTTGTTTACAGGAGGATTATCGCCATCCTCGCTTGCAGACATTGTCCTCGATTATCGATCCGTGGAGAATCAACAGCCTCCTGGCTCCATCATATTCTCAACATTCCTTGATGCCATTTTCAAACACCGCCACAAAATAAGGGTTAATTAACATGCAACATATTATCACTATACTCCGACCGACCAATCAAATACCAAATAAACTTAGTAGGTCATACTAATGAAGGTATTCCCCTCTCCTCCCTCCTAGTACTATTCTCACATCTTAGCCAGTGATCATATCCCTAAGCTCGATACCAACCGCGACGCCTCTAAAATAGGTATACGCCACCCATCTTGGGTCGCCACTTACATGGTACATAAATTCAAATACAACTTATTAACCTAACTGCTGGTACAATACGACATAAAAACCGTGAGTTTGAATACAAATATTGTCTACTAGATATTATACAAACTCAAAAGGAGTCCTCATTACAACTATTATCACACTATTTCACGTATTAGTGAGGACTACTAATGCTATCCTCTCGACCATTACTCCGCTCCCCGACTCGTCTCAAATTTATGTTCTCATTTCCTCAAGAGAATAAAGAAAGAAAGGGTGAGCTCAACTAGCCCAAGAAGAAATATTACGACTAAGATAATGCGTAATAAATTATCATTAGCCTTCAACAAAGTTGTTAAACCGATAAAATACAATAGACAACCAGCTTAATCAAGCAATGAATATGCAATCCATTAAAAGAGTCAAGTAGAAAATAAAGTCTACTATCTTTTAGGTTTTAAAAGGTTTTCATCAATTTTTATCACTAAGACTCAAATTTTAATAAATAAACCACCACATCTAATCATCCCCGCACTACTGGCCAAGGATTTTCATCAAATTATCAATGGTCACGACTATACCGAATCACCCCGGTCATAATCATACCAAAACTATCCATCACCGCATTACAAAAAACCACCGAGGACTTTTATCACATCATTTATAACAAGCCATGATTATACCGAATGATCCTCGTCATAATCATACTAAGTTCATCTACGCACGTAAGCCAAAGATAACATAATATATATATGAGGATGATGACAATGACATAATAATTCAATAAAACAAGTTCAAGAATTATTTTATCCAGAAATTATTAACGCCCAAATTGTCAACAAGATAATCGCTTTTGTAGAGTAAAATTCAAGAATGATCGTAAGAATATTTCCATGAAAAGATATCGATGAAACGCAAATATCAAGGATATTCTACTAATTTCATGGAGTATAAAGTCAAAGTTTTAACCAACCGGGTATAATAAAGAATGGAATAACAAAAGAAATCACCACGCATGCAGATTGCAGATGACATAAAGTTATTCCAATGTAATAATAATAATCTAACCAGTCGTGAAATTCACAATCGGCAGTGATGATCCAAATGTAATAATAAATGCTGAATAATAAACAATGGAACTGTGTCCTGTAAAACACACGCATGTGATATTCCAAATGTAATAATAAATGCGAATAATAAACAATGGAACCAGTGTCCTGTAAAACACACGCATGTGATATTCCAAATGTAATAATAAAGAATGGAATAATGTAAGAAGATCACCAAGTATAGGGGATTCACAGACACAACAAAAGTTATTCCAATGTAATAAATAAGAATGGAATAATATAAGGATTTCACCAAGTATAGGTACGCCATGATACAAAGTGTGTATGTAGGTATACCACTTTTACAAAAGTTATTCCAATGTAATAATAATGAATGGAATAATGTGTTCTCTTCATGAATAAGAAAGAATAACACCCCTTACTTGCACAACACAACAAATAATATTTCCTTACCTTAAAAGAACCGAATATCAAAGTAAAGTGAAGTAGCGTATCACTTTTCTTCTTTTCTCTATATTTTTTCTCTATAGCTTCTCTCTATAATTTCTCTCTCTGTAGTTTCAAAGAATTCGTAAGAAAATAATGAAGGAACGAGCTTCTATTTATAGAAAATAGAATGCATAGTAATTAATCCATGAACTATCCAGATTGATTTACTTTTAATCGACTATTCCATATTTAAAGCAAAATCTTTTAAATAAAATATAATATATTCTATTTATATAAAAAACATTTTACTATGCAAACACTATGCAACACTATGCAAAACACTATGCAAAACACTACGCAACACTATGCATAATAAAATATAATATATTCTATTTATGTAATAACTTTAATAAAGTATTCTGCTTTATATAAAAGATGTTTCGCTTTTATTACGTTAATAATACTGAATAAAACAAAACGCCATTATCGCTATAATAATTCATATTATTAATCGACAATAATGGAATCAAACCGAAAGTGACTTCTCACATATAAGATCAATAATCAATACCGTAAAGCTACTACGCAACCACACGACATCGTATTTTTACTACCGAAAGTAGTTCAACAAGATCAACCAGAAAACTTCCGCCGTTATTTCAATAAAATATTTTTGTCGCTTTCAATCCGACAATAATTCTCGCTAGGTCCACCAATGATTGAGCCGTTGATTTAATATTCCTCGCTAAACCGAATATTCCCCGACCAATCGAATATAATATAACCACTGCATACTTTGTAAAAAATTTATAAATACTACCCACAACTATAATATTATCTCAAATTCACACCATAATATTAAAAAATTATTTCACAAAATTTAAATCTTTATCGATAAAATCTGGGTCTCACCTGTCATTATAAATGTGATTCTCAGTAATATTATTTGTGAATAATTAATTATTGATTCATATGATAAGAAAATATTTATTTGATGTGGATATAAATGATGGATTTATTTATGTGGTTATAAGTGAAGGAATTAATGATGAGGTGTTTTATCAAGATTTGTTTAAAATGGAGAACAAAATATGGGATTTTCGTAAAAATTAGTTTATTACTTGATTTTGTAAAATCCATAACTCTTTGTATAATGAGTTAAGAGATGAGCCATATATCAAAAGAAAGCCCTAGAAGTAAGCTAATCAGAGAAATTTGAATCACCCAAAAAAATTCTTTGTAGATATTTCGTGGTGAAATTTTGAATGAAATCGTCCAAGGACTAATAGTCCGAAAAAATCAGTGTTCTTCAGCTATATTATGTGAGTTATAAATTTTGATCCGACCGCTGGATCGTTGTAATTTTTGGATATGTTATACATATATAAGTTGAGTATATGTCCACAAATTTTGAACCGTTAAAATGAACGTATGATTTGTTATGAATTTTAAGAGGTAAATCGATTCGTAAATTAGGTTTTGGTGGAAAATTCTAGAATTGAGTGGGCCCCACTCTTGGTTGTTGGGGAAGATGGCTGATTTTTGGTGGGTGGAATAGTAGCAGTAAAGCCATCGTGTTGCAGTGTTAAGTCTGCGCTTGCAAGTGCTAACATTTTCCTATAAATAGAGGGCTAAGTTAGAATTGAAAATCACACCGTAAACAAGTTTTCTCTTTCTCTCTCTCTATATTATCGAGCGTATTCTTGTGAGTATTTTGAGTATACTTTGAGTATTGTTAGATCAAAGTAAGTTCCTTCAAAGACTATATCCTGTTTCAACTAGAAGTCTTGCCTTTCGAGGTAAGGGGATGGTATTTTCTTCTCGATGATATTATTTCTTCAATATCATTATCTTCAAATATTGGTTGAACTTTTTATCAAATTTGGAACTTTTTCATGCCTAGGGTTACTATTCATGAGTTACTATTCACGAAGTTACTATTCATGAGTTACTATTCACGAGTTACTATTCACGAGTACTATTCATGAAGCGTGAAGATGTTTTTTTGTGGAATTTCTATCTTTTGGTGTTTGAGTTACTATTCACGATACTCAAGACTATTCACGATACTCAAGACTATTCACTTAATACGGCAGACTATTCAATTTAAAAATGAAAATTTTTCTTTTCGTCTAAAATATCTATTTTGGATACTAGCTTTGATTGTATCCATGTTTTGATCATTCTCAAATTTTACACCACTATGATTATTTTTGAGGTATTTTTGGGCGTGGATAAAATCAATGCAAAGATGAATGATTTCAAAGAATATCTTTGGCTCAGTAGTGCAAAGATGAACAGTGTTTTAAATGAACATGACCAATCGATGAATATCTTTAAATAAAGAGTGCAAAGATGAATTATTGATGAATATCTTTTCGTCAGAATGCAAAGATGACTGTTGTCGAATATCTTTAGCCAAGAGTGCAAAGATGAATTATTGATAAATATCTTTTGCTCAGAATGCAAAGATGACCATTGTTGAATATCTTTAAATTGGTGAGGCAAAGATGAATTATTGATGAATATCTTTTGCTCGAAATGCAAAGACGACTGTTGTTGAATATCTTTACCGCAGCGGTCAAAGATGAATTATCGATGAATATCTTTGGCTCAGAATGCAAAGATGACTTGTTGTTGAATATCTTTAGCTTTGTAGTGTAAAGATGAACTGTTGATGAATATCTTTGGCCGTGAAAAAGATGAATTTATTAGTATGATTATGAACAGAACTGTGATTTGGTATAACCATGATCTTTGATGTTTGAGTAAAGACAGGATGAAATTATCTTGGTCCCGGATAAGAAGAGGAATTTAGAATCACAATTATGATTATGAGTTATTCATATGATTGTGGAAAGGAACCGCTTGATTGATGTTACAGGATAAAACATTGTCAGGACTTTTAACGCGGAGAAGACAATAGACTTTATAGTCTATTCGACTCTTTTAATGGATCGCTTCGTTCACGTAAACTATGGTTGAAAAGTTTTATCATCTACCATATGTTCTAAATCTCCGATTTATCATCGATGAAGACTATTGATAATTTATTTATCTTTAGTCATAATATTCTTTATCGAGCTAATTGGTTTCACCCTTTTGTTTCACAATTCCTTTCGTGTAATAAAGGTGTAAATTTGGGTCGAAATGGGATAGCGAGGAATAGAGTGGTACTATAGATGTTGAGGGTGAGGTGAATTTAACTTGGAAGGGTGTTTTGTCACTATCATACAAGATGTCTAATGACATACAACCTCGTGTTATCATAAGACATGGTTGTGCTTTCATCCACTCACGAGTATATCTACTAAAGCACTACTTATATAATCTTGGTGTTTGTTTGGGAGTATAATACCCAATTGTAGATAAATGGAGATAATGATATGTCAAGAAAGATTCACCATCGGGAAGAATATGATAGTAATCTTCTCGCTTTTCTTTATTTATTAGGTCAACCAAGGATAATTCGCTACCATATGATGTCTACCATAACCTAAAAGCATGGCCTCCATGTACGTAAGGTTTCCTCGAAAGACTTCCCAAAGATTCTAATTTCTAAAACAGCTTTTTGACTATACCTTTATGTAAGGTGTCATTGTGGACGCCATACTTGGTATATATTTGTATCCAAACTCACAACATATGTGTTGTTGTATTTTATTGCATCGACAATTGTTGTAATAAAGTTGTAGTTGTTTTTAGTACCATATATTTGGCTGACTTCGAGAATGGGTTGGATGGAATGAACCTATTTTGGGGTTGTTACAAATTCCTTTGTTGTATATGTAAGATTGTATTTGTAGATTCTCATACTACGATTTGATGACTAATTGAATAGGTGATGTATACCTATTTTGGGGGAGTCATAATATATATTATAAATATTTATGTTATGAAAAGAAAAAAATAAAACATAAAAGTATTTTTATTTTAAAAATTTATACGTATTTTAAAACGTAAAAGTATTTTAATTTTAAAATAAAATATACATATTATAAATATTATAATATTAATTTTTATTAATATTATAGATATTATAAATATTTATGTAATGAATTAAAATATTTATTTTAATTTTATTATTATTTTAATTATTTTTTTTACCACATAATGTTTTTTATTATTTTATTTTTTGTTTGAAGAAGAAAAATTATAAAGAAAATCCATTAAAAATAAAAGAAAGGAGTAGATAGGAACATCTCATTATACATACATATTATAAACATTTAGATAAAGAAAAAGAAAGAAATTAAAATATAAAAATATTTTTATTTTAAAAAATTTTATAAGTATTTTACAATATAAAAGTATTTTTATTTTTATTTTTTTTCCAAAAAAGCCATGTAATATTTATTTATTTTTCAAAAAACTACGTAAGAAAAGCCGCCCAGTAAGAAATACACGTAATATTTATTTTTATTCAAAAGAGCCAGTCACATAGAATATTTTTTAACGTCAATTACGAAAAATAGACGGAATGACCTATTATTTAAAACACTATAACTACACTGACCAAAAAAATGATTTTTGCCACTAACCAGTAGTATGACTTTCTAGACGTAGAATTTGGCGTAATAGTTCAATCCAATTGACCGACTACTTTTAGAAGGTCAACTGCTCGATACTTCTAGAATGTTCGTCATTACTTTATACTAGTAGAATGTTATGAATACCGATAATAAAATCTTTGATTTTAATAGCAAGCAAGCAAGCAGATATTATGAGATAAGTATAACTAAATGATTAATAGGAGTATTAATTTACTGTTTACTCATAAATAAAAGCTAAAACATCTTTATCACAAAGTATATTATTATTATTATTTTTATTTTTTTTAAAAACGTCGAGTCTTTCACCTTGGGACTGGGAGGAGGGTTTGTTGAAAATATGCTCATGGCATGATGATATGGCATATCCTATTTACCTTTTTTCTTTAAAAAAAGTAAATAAATAGAATTGTAGACTTTTTTATTGAAACAAATTATATAGTCAAAGTTCTCCGTTCCGTTGTGTTGTAATATGACAAAAAAATTAAAAAATACATACTAATATTCCTATAGTTGCCACTTCAATTCTTTCTAAAACACATTTAACGATATAATTATTATATTTAACGAAAAAATAATATTGGCCGCAAACAATTAGTGACATTATAAAATTTGTCAAATAATTAGAGTACAAGTGTACTGCAAATAAAACTAAGCCATTTTTTCTTCTAAAACGTCGGATGGAGGGAGTATTATTATTATTACTACTACTTTATGTATCCCATAAAAAAAAGTTATTTATCAATCTCCTCAAAAAATATTTATTTTATTAATATTAATAATAAATAATATGATATATTTAAATTTATCATTATAATTTCATTATTTTGTCACCACTATTAAATTAACAACTTACCATTCTTAAGACTAGTATTAAACAAAATTATAGTTTTGATATTTAAAAATTAAATTTTGACGAGGAAAATGTTAACTACCTTTATTCTATTTATTTCTTATAATATCATTTTTTATCTTAAATTATAATATCCCTTATAATATCATTTTTTTATCTTGCAAATATATTTATTTCTTTAGTTCTATAATAGTAGATATATTTTTATTCTATGAAATTGGGAAAATAATAATAATAATAATGACCTAATACGAAAAAAGCATCAGAGATTTTGTCCCCGTGAAGGGCATGTGGGTAAATCAACGGCCAAAGTGCGATTGGTAAAAACTATAAGCAGCCGAATCTGACTTTCGTCTGAATGTATTGCGCTTCCGCTGAAGTCAGAAGTTTGACCAGTCTCTCTCCTCAGAATCTCGCGCTGATAGGTAAACAATACCTTCTTCTACCCATATATAATCGTCTAAATTGATTGTGATCTCAAAAACCCAGATCTTAATTTTTTCCGATTCGAATCATTTGTGGGAAATTTTCTATCTTCTGCATTTTTCTAAGGTAACAATTTCATGCAAGATTTATCCCATCATTTCATATATATGTGTTTGTTTTTTGCTTTTCTTTGCGTTATAAGTTTTTCTCTGACATGTGTTCCTTAATTTTTCTCGTATATACTTTGATTGAGCTTTACAAAAAATTACAAGTAGATATGTTTGGTCCCGAGTTCTCCTACTTTGATTACGAAATTTTTTCTTTACTTTTTATTTTCATGTACATCTTCTTTGTCATGTTGTTCGAAACTTGTAGTTATGTTATCTGGTTTTGTTACGATATATTTTTTTAATCTGGAGCCCAATTGTACAAGTATTGCCTTCTATTAGATTCTTTAGTTTGAATATCTTCTTCAGATTTACTTTTTCATTTTGTTGGTGAAATGATCAGAATTCCATAATTTTTTTAATTATTTGGCTGCATGAAGTTGTTTCAAATTTACCCATTTGTGGAATTGTATGTGTAGCATCTGAGTCTTTGGAAATTAAACTCAATTGCTGCACAAATTTGAAAGGGAAGAATGGAATGGGTGGGTGGGTGGCGAGAATGCCAAATCTATTTCAGTTCATTGTATAGCAACCGATTACGGGATTTGAATCAGATCTCCCACTTCCCACTCGGAGCAAAAATATGTAGTATCATATCTTGTAAATAAGTTTCATTTTCTTCTAGTTAACCTGTAAATTTCCAATTCCTACTTCCCACCAAGATTTGTCTGCCTATCTGTTAGAAGTTTTAGATGCTATTTTAACACTGGAAGCTCTGGCATAAGACATGAATATTTGGGTTATTGGGTTCTTTTTGTGTGTTTTAGAAGGAAAGAAAAGAACTCATAGAATTTATCCTTTTTTGTTAGAATCCCAAATATTTCGACTCTACTGGCTTGTATTGCGTTCATCAAATGATTTTTGTGTTGATATTTTTCCGATCTTATTGGAGCTTTCATCTACATTATCATGTTTTTTTGAAACTTTGAATATTCCACTGATAGAAAGGTTTTAAACAGGTAAAGGAAATGGCTCCTCCCCCAACAAGAATCGGTCTTGCTGGCCTTGCTGTCATGGGCCAAAATCTTGCCCTTAACATTGCCGAGAAAGGATTCCCTATATCTGTTTACAACCGAAGTGCTTCAAAAGTTGATGAGACTGTGGAACGTGCCCAACTGGAAGGAAACCTTCCCGTGTATGGATTCCATGATCCTGAAGCCTTTGTGAATTCAATCCAGAAACCTCGTGTCGTAATTATGCTTGTTAAGGCTGGTGCACCAGTTGATCAAACCATCAAAACCCTTTCTGTGTACTTGGAGAAAGGCGATTGTATAATTGACGGTGGCAATGAGTGGTATGAGAACACTGAAAGGAGAGAGAAAGCTATGGCTGAATTAGGTTTTCTTTATCTTGGAATGGGAGTTTCAGGTGGTGAAGAAGGTGCTCGGAATGGGCCCTCTTTGATGCCTGGAGGATCCTTTGAGGCTTACAAGAATATAGAAGATATCCTTCTTAAGGTGGCTGCTCAAGTTCCTGACAGTGGCCCCTGCGTTACATACATTGGCGAAGGTGGATCAGGTAATTTTGTTAAGATGGTTCACAATGGGATTGAGTACGGTGATATGCAGCTGATTTCAGAAGCATATGATGTACTAAAATCTGTTGGGAAGCTCTCCAATGAGGAACTGCATCAGGTTTTCAGAGTGGAATAAGGGGAACTTCTGAGCTTCTTGGTCGAGATTACAGCTGATATATTTGGAATTAAGGATGAGAAGGGAGATGGATATTTGGTGGACAAGGTTCTTGATAAAACAGGCATGAAGGGTACAGGTAATGGACAGTGCAGCAAGCTGCCGAGCTGTCTATTGCTGCTCCTACTATTGCTTCATCTCTAGATTCAAGATTCCTTAGTGGGTTGAAGGATGAAAGAGTTGCAGCTGCAGAGGTCTTCAGATCCGGTGGTGTGGGTGACATCCTCACTGACCACACTGTGGATAAGAAGAAGTTGATTGATGACGTCAGGCAAGCGCTTTATGCTTCCAAAATATGTAGTTATGCCCAGGGAATGAATTTGATCCGTGCAAAGAGTATTGAAAAGGGGTGGGGCTTAAAACTTGGGGAGCTTGCAAGGATTTGGAAGGGTGGTTGCATTATCCGTGCTATATTTTTGGATCGTATCAAGCAGGCTTATGATAGAAATGCAGATCTCGCAAGCCTTCTTGTGGATCCAGAGTTTGCAAAGGAGATGATTGAGCGACAAGCTGCATGGCGAAGAGTTGTTTGTCTTGCTATCAATGCCGGTATTAGCACACCGGGTATGTCTTCTAGTCTTGCTTACTTTGATACATACAGGAGGGAAAGTCTGCCTGCTAACCTGGTTCAAGCTCAAAGAGATTATTTTGGTGCACATACATATGAAAGGACTGATATTCCCGGTTCCTTCCATACTGAATGGTTCAAGATCGCCAAACAGTCAAAGATCTGATTTCGAATGGTCATCTTCAACCATTGCGAACCATCGTCTGTTCTACCTAATAATGTTCCATTGATGACTGAAACCAAATATTTGACCTTATATCATTTTCTGATATATTATCTTGTCGGCTTTGTTGTTTCTATATCTGCTTTAAGTGTCTTAAGTTCATCTTATTTATGTTTGTTGTGAAGATCATCTTTAAGATCTGGTTTGATTTTTCATTTCCTGTTAAAAGGACCTTATCTTATTTGTCATAAGAGCATGTATGTTTGCTTGCGGTTATTTGGGACTTTGATTCTGTTCATGTACTTCCATTTGATATGAAACATTCATTTTCATGTCCGGTTACTTTTTTCATGTTACATTTCTTCCTGTTGGCTTTTTAAAATATAAAGAAGATATTGTCGTATAAATTCCCCTGATATCCCTCCCATGTCTGACATGGGTGCAGAGTTCTCCGTGGACATTCTTATCTAATTTCCAGCAAACATTAAATTCTAGGTGGTGATGGTAGGAGTCTTAAATTGTTTCTCTCAAAAAGTGTTTATAAGTTAAATTGTTTCCAGCAAACATTAAATTTTATGTGATTGATAATGTCATAAATTATCATTAAAATAAACAAAATTTATCTTAAATTCTCTATAAGCCTCCGAGAAATACAGCTTATGCTCAGTCTTGGAACATGATTTAATAATAAACTTTGAGGTGTTTTAGGATTTGTTTATATACCATCAAAACTCTTTATGAGTAGTTTTATAATAACAAAAGTTTTTGGTAAATTAGTTTTAAATTACTTATAAGCATTTTTATATAAATAAAGTAGAAACAACAATTTGGTGCAGAAATTATATAAGGAGGTTTGAACAAGTATACTATTTTATACACACTTCATCAATATTCTATCCTTATTTTATTATTAAATTCTTTTGATAATTTAATAAAAATAAATGATAAGCAATTTTCAATACTAAACACTTTTTATTTATATTTTGTACTTTCTTTAAATATATTTTCATTACCAAACATAAATTACTTTTTCAAAACTTTCAAAGCTAAGTAGAATCGGTAATCAGAAAGAGTTTAAATATGATATATTCAGTGTATACACAAGCAATTCTATAATTATGATAAATTATTAAAATAAAATAATTTTATTCTAAATATTTCATTAAGATGTGCGATAAACTTAATACGCTAATTCTTCATAAAATATTTTGTTTTGTGATGTCTAAAGTACATAAAGTTAAATATAAAAAAAATTAAAGAATAATTTACCATCAAAAGTAGATTAAATTGGTCTAATGGTCAAAAGTAGATTAAATTATTAACTTACTTGCATGAAGTCTAATGGTCTATTATGGATAAAATTAGTAGTTATTTTATAATCTCTAATCTTTTTTTTTTTTTAAAAAAAATTTGTATTAAATTTATAATAATTTTTTTTTTAAAAAAACAATCTTAAGCAATAGAGGGACCAGACCACTGACTTGCATTACTTTGCTCTCTTTTATCAACTGACCAAATATCGGCCCAAAGCCTTTTTCCCCTCGGCACCCCCCCAACCACAAACATGCTTGACTTTGCAGTACACAAAAGTCCATATACCAATCATTTGCGGGTACATCTGTCATCTTAAATACTGCTACTACAGTGTTTGTTGAAAAGTCTCTAGGGGCTCATCTGTTCATAAACAACCAATTAAAATGGTCGAAGATCCGAGCTGATCAAACCTTGTTTATCTGCCAAGAATCGATCTAAAAGGTGTTGTTTTAGGAAACACATAATGGGTATAGTTGATTTTTTGGGTTCGTTTGATTGGGAACAAGAATCGTATCCAAAGTATGAAGATTTCGCGGTTCTTCCCTTATTTGCCATATTCTTCCTTTTAGTTCGCTTCTTTCTCGACAGACTCATATTTGAGGTATTTTGTTCAGTTTGTTAACATCTTTGATTAAACCGGGTCTCTTTAATTTTTTTTTTTTTTTTCACTTTGTTTGATAATCGTGATATGGATGATGTATTTTAAACACAAGTAACAGAGTATACAGTTCCATTTATGATTTATACTAATTTTACTCCAACATTTATATCAATAATTATTAAGAAAAGATTCACTACAATTTCTTTACCGGGAAAGGCCTATTAGTATTAGATCACCTACAAAAGCACCTGTTGATTCAATTTGATAGCTGCATCCAGCTTCCTCATTAGATTACACTACGGAAAATTAGTCTTACAAGTTCAAATTTAGCTACTATTTATTTATTGTATATCTTTTTATGACGGTGGAACGTGCAACCACTACCGTTAGGGTGTGCACTGGATAAACTATTGAGGTGCACACAAACACATAATCGCATAGTAAACTATGCCAAGGAGATCATTACCTTTCCGGAGTATTGAACCCATGAGGCTCAATACCACTTGAGCTAACCCCTTGAGGTTTAGCCACCCTTTATTTGAAGGAACCAAGATTCTACAGCACTATTCCATGCTTGATAGAGGCCATTCATCATGGCCTGTTTCCTGTAAACTTATTGAGGGCTGTTGCTTGGCGCAAATAGAATTTGTTCAGCTCAAGAACTGAAAGTTGTGGAACACTGTGTTGAAGTATAGGAGTTTTTGTTAGTTATTTTCAAATTTAGAAAGTATATAATAAATATATTATATGTTGCGTGCAGTTAAAACCAACAAATGTGTTGGTTCTGTTGGTTTGGCTTGAAGGATTATAACTCTTTGAACAAGAGGGATCTGTTTGGACAAGGGATGTATTAATTCGGGCTGAGAAACAATTGAACTGATGTAATGGTTCAAATTAGTAAGACCATTGGATGAACCATTACAATGGTTCAACATAACTTTTCAAAGGATATATCTCTAATATTTAAATACCTTTTTAAATGGATGTATCTCTTCAAGGGAGTATGTATCTCTTCAAAAGGATGCTTGAAAACCTATAAATAGGTTGCAAATCCACCCAAATCAATCACTTAAAAATCATTCCAAATCCTTCTCAAGTTCTAGAAAAATATTAGCCTAATATTTTTCTTGCTATTATTTTCTTCTCTTTCATTTATAGTTTTGCAATAAATTTTGTTTATACACAACAAATTCAAGTACAGGGTAAAATATGGGCGGGTCTTATATCGTGAGACTAATTCGCAGTAACCCTGTGTAACAAAAGTAAGGGGCAAATGTAGTCTTAAGGAAAGAGTGATCAACCATTCGATTCAAGCGGTTATATTGTTGTTCCACATCAAACTACGAAGCGGGTTACAACAACTTCCTGGTTTTCCGCTAGTAACTTCATGTATAAGCAAGACTGACACTAGTTGGTCTCTTTCTAATTTATATATGACGATCTGCTCTAAGAAATGGAATTTCGCTCCATGGGCTCCCCCACCCAAAAAAAAAAGAAAGAAAAGAAAAGAAAAATAAATTTTCACGGAAGATATTATAGAAATGAAATGGATTTACATGTTGCAGAAAGTGGGAAGACTGTTGATATTTGGTAGGGGGCATCAAAAGCTGGATTTTGGGATAGAAGAGAGGAGAAAGAAGATACGAAAGTTCAAGGAATCAGCTTGGAAATGCGTTTATTATCTTTCAGCTGAGATTCTGGCTCTTGCTGTAACCTATGATGAGCCTTGGTTCACTAACACAAGCAATTTTTGGAAAGGACCTGGAAAACAAGTGTGGCCAGAGCTAAAATCTAAGTAAGATTTCTAAAATATATATACTAATCAGCCACTATGGGTTACTCTGCCTTGATTTGATTTATTTTTTTATATAATAACCATTTTAGCTTCCTGAGTTGAGTAGTTTTTAAAAACAGGTTGAAGCTGAAAGGACTTTATATGTATGCTGGTGGATTCTATACGTACTCCATATTTGCTCTGATATTTTGGGAAACAAGGCGTTCTGATTTTGGGGTGTCCATGGGTCATCATGTAACATCTGTCATTCTCATAACTTTGTCTTACATTTTAAGGTATGCATTGGAAAGATATTGTCATGTAAATATCATTTTTAGTGCTAATTACAATTATGCTGATGGTAACTTAGCTAGGTATATAGGATGGCATTATGTGGAATGATAAAATGATAATTCAACTGATTTATATATTTACCGGAAAGAACTATAGTAGTATATATCCTGGTGCAGATGGAATAAAATATATTTGCTTCCTGTGTCTGATTGCAGGTTTGCTCGTGTTGGTTCTGTTGTTTTGGCTCTTCACGATGCTAGTGATGTGTTTCTTGAAGTTGGGAAGATGTCCAAATATGGAGGCTTCGAGGCCCTTGCTAGCATTTCATTTGTCCTGTTTGTTTTATGCTGGATTCTACTTCGCCTTATTTATTATCCATTTTGGATCCTCTGGAGTACAAGGTGGGAATATATTATTTGCATATTTATTCAGTGCTACTCTATCTAATTCCTTTGCTTCAAAGCCAAATATTTTATGCCAAAAAATTAATGGGCAGCGGAAAGGCTTTCCTCTGAATCAGAAAATGTATTCTAAAATCTTGGACATTAGACATTAAGCAATATTTTTTCTAAAATCTTGGCTTATTCTGGATGTGCTTTCTTTCTAACTCTTGGTTCTTTCTGTTTTCTTGTTTTCTCTCTTTCCTTTTTATAGTATCTATTTACATATCCAGACTAAGTGATGTTATTTTTTGGAATGAGGATAATAATAGCTATTGTATTGAAAAGCTTAAAACAATGACGAATGTGTTTTATTCAATTTTTTTCGGCAGTTATGAAATTATCCAAACATTTGACAAGGAGAGGCACAAAGTTGAAGGACCAATCTACTACTACGTCTTCAATACACTTCTCTTCAGCTTGCTTGTTCTTCATATTTACTGGTGGGTGCTAATATATCGAATGCTTGTTAAACAAATCCAAGCAAGAGGCCAACTTAGTGATGATGTTCGATCTGGTAAGTTAAAAAAAGTAATTTAAAATGGTTTAAAATGTGAACATGTGCATTTACATGAGTGCAGTGCAACTGCGAAGTATGATATAAACAACTAATCCTTCATGACTTTATCCTCTTGACATCTATTTCTTTTGTTAAATCTCGTCTTCACTGGGAAAAATCACCGATTGGAGCGCAGTGAGGAGGAAGAACATCTTCATTTCCAAAGTGTCTGGAAAATTCATCAAATTTGTCACGCCTTGAGATATCTCCAATTCCGGGTAGTTTGGATGCGGAAATCATAGACTTAAAAAGCAAAAACTTTGTCTCAAGATTGTAGGAACTGGGTGTAGGAAATGAAAGAATATAAACGAACAGATGTACGACTCAGTTGTCATCGAAGTTTGGAATTTGAACCCCTTATTCAATGCATTTTGAGATCTACCTATTCTTTTCTTTTTCTGGGTAGTAATCTAAGTAAGTTTTATTGTTCATGTAGCATATGATAATTGCACCCTCTTTGTTTAAATGATCTCCCATCTGCTTTGAGCTGGTTAGTGTAGTGGTTTACCCGCAATTGAAAACTTTAAAGGTGAGAACTGAGAAGGGACATCTCCCCCTTCGTAGTCAGATTAATTGCAAATGATGGTGTTTATACTTGACAAATATGTCGGTTCAAGTGGTTTCTTCCTTTGAACAGGTTTTGGTCTTATATAATTCAAATAACTAGTGCGTCTTGTATGAACCTTCTTTTGTAACTGATCTTTAATTGTATATTTTTTTTCTCTATTGGTCAGATTCTGAAGGTGAAAATGAACACGAAGACTGATCATGGTTGGGGATTTAGTCCATGTTTGATTCATAAGAAGGTAGTGTGAATAATATTGTTGGTGGTACATTCATTGCACAATTTATATATCATTAAAATAAAATAGAAAATTTTCACTTATGCTATGTTTGGATTGGAGTAATGAATGTGGAAATGAAATGACTCATTCATATATGGAATGAAAAAAATTGTGTTTGGTTTTTTGGGGAGGAAGAATAACTCATTCAAACTAGAATGGAATGAATCATTCCACTTTTCATTCCATTCCTTCAATCCAAACGTAACATTACAGAATCTACTATCAGCTAGCTAAATATGTAGAGGGATATTTAGTATGATTGATTTTCTGCAGGTGTACAGATTTCTTTAAGAATTTAGGATCCAATTAATTGCCTTGTATTATTGAATGGAATTATCAACTCTTATTGGTTAATTCTTCAGATGTTGAGAAGCTAGATTTTACACAGCATTTGGTGTTCAGTTAGACACTTGACATCGGAGAGAATCCCTTATAACTGAAGGCACAATGTATATTAATTTGAGACGAGGTCGGTCAGGAGCAAAAGCAGCAGGTCGAAGAGGAATCAAAGTGTAGCAGAAGTTTGGTTTGTGAATGGAATATTTGGTATTGACCCATTTAGTCCATTTTGATCACAAAATGTGCCGGTTGTAAAATTATTGATTCACCTGATGAAAACCTTACTTGTAAAAAGACAGTTATACCAGCAGTTCATATTGTTGTTGTAGCCGTCAAGGGTCCACAAATTTATTAGATTACAGCATTCTGATTCTGGGTTGTTTAATCAGTTGACCCTGGCCAACTGTGTAGTTCTTGCTTAAGAACGAAAAATAGATTACAATTAACTTAAATATCACACGACGAGCAAAATGAGGTGGAACTATAAGACGAAAAAGTGCCCTATTTTAAGTTGGCTTGTTCAAGTACATTCTTATTTCGCAGAACAGATTTTATCTCCATCTTGTAAAATCATCCTCCTATGCATGGTATGTTGATTTTTATCCAGTCAGCATGGCAAACTTGCACTTGTCAATCCTGAAAGCAGAAAGAAAAAAAAAACCTCAAAGATTAAGTAACATTGTAGAAACGGTACAGGAAGTCATCAAAGCAAAAATCTAACTATGAATTGAAAATCTAAGGAGATCTCGATCTTTTACATAGTTGTGATCAGGGAGGCCATACCCGAAATTTTCCCTTTACCACATGGCCTCTCCCCATAGTCCCATTCAACACACAAACACACTACCTATGAACTATAAGCTCACAGAAGAGAGCTGAATGAATCTCACTCTTTTATGCTGGTTTGTGATGAGATTGGGTCTCGGATACCATGATGAAAGAGGCGGAACATGCACACAAGATAAATAGCAGCCGGAATAGAGGTTCAGTAGTGGTAGGTCCGTTGCAGAATTTGCCAAGCAGAGATATGGCTTATGACATGGCTATGAGTACTGCAATTGAGTTGATGGGAATAAGTGGTTGTGATACGGTTTAATATCATAGCTGAAAGCCTAGAGAATGGAGTGAGGGAGGCTGGTACCTCTGATGATTATGTAGGTGCGATATATTTATGTGAACTCAAAGACAACCTAACCTGTGACACTTTTCTCTTTGATTTTGGTCCCCCTGCCCATGATATGAATTCCTGGTTCAGCCCTGATTGTAATGTTCCAAGTCATTCCAACTTAGCATCAAGCTACTCATTGAATATCTTCATCAGTTTCTTTACATCTCGGCACATCTGAAAATGGTTTTCAATTTATAACAATGGAAAACAACAAACCGGACCATCTTCAAGAACTAGCACCCACTTTGCATGAAGATTATACAACTTCTTCAAATATACAGAAACATTTCATTATATGTACTTTGAGAAAAGAAATTATTGGAAACTTGTAGATATGCGAGTACCTTCAGTTGATTAAAGATTTCATTTAGGAGTACACCAAATTCTACACCACTGTATAGGAGACTACTGTTGCATCTATCAGGCTAGTGATAGCTGTAAATTAATAGCTATTCTTGAAATTAATCAGAAAATCGTGACACTTGTTCTGCTGATTTATACTCCTGCGGCAAGTAATGAGTTATAGTTTCCACAAATAGATCAAACTGTTTCTTCATACCAAAGTTCTGGCCCTGGCATTTACATTAGGAAAAATCAATTTAAAGAGTCAAGAAGATAACTTCAAAAAAAATTATCACTGAAATCCAAAATCATTATGTTCGTTGATATCCTAATAATCTTAATTTTAATTTTTTTGATTTTTACTTTTGTTGAGGAATTAAAATTAAAAGTAATGGTTTAATTCTTATCAGTGCAGATCATGTCGTTGGAAAAAAGCAGCTGCCAGATGCATAATTGAATCCTATTTTATATACTTGGAAGCTTCCAGACCAGAAGCCAATCCCTTACAGAGCTTAAAGCAGGCTACATATAAAAATAATATAGTCCTTTAAATTCAAGCAAAATACACGAGGAGCAGATTACGCAGACACTAAACTATGACCCTTCACATGACTAGAGTTGCCAAATATTATTATTGACCTAGTAAATCGTGTATTGGTCTTGTGTTTCCAAACATGGTAGTTTTACGTACAAATACTCTAAAGTCTAAATTTAGCTTACCAAAATATTTTGCTGCTTCTTTTTACCTATAGTTGCACAAATATCAATTTTCTTGGATGCTCAATGTCACATTCGTACTAAATTATTTACAAACCAATCAACTTATTGATTCAACTAAAATCTTCTATAAAACTTAGTTTTATTGTATTTAGACTCTAAGAGAATTCCTAAAAGCACTCGTATAAAATTACCCTAACGTAGCGCATTTTAGCCTACCGAAAAAAACCATGTTTTAGGTAATTTTACAGATGACTCATATGCCATATATTAAGTTCATTAAGAATACGTATCACGGACAGCTGAAAAAGGAAAGGAGACATATCAGGAATAGCCAAAGAAAGAAAAGATAAGGACATATCACTCCAATGAGACTAACATTATAAATCAATAGCTTCAGGCACTCCTATACACTTAATTAATTACCAAGGATTTCAACTCAAGTCATTAATACTGTCTATAATCGGTCAATACTTACTGTACGGGTTAATTGATGTGTTGGTTACTATATTAGAGGACGATATTCATTCGATATTCATTCTAATTACTGATTTTTTTTATTACAAAGACGTTACTATACTAAAAAAAAGTTACATACTACTCATTACTTAACATTCATTCCAAAAATTGACTTTAGTGTTGAATGGACTAACGTTTAAGAACTGTCATGTGGGGTACTTGATTATGTGTCAGGTGGGTCCTTGTTACGTGAAAGTAATTGATGTTTTGGTTACTGTACTAGGAGTCGATTTTTATTTTGGTTACTGAATCTTTTTTTGTTACAAAGACATTACTATACTAAAAACAATGTTACAAACTAATCATTAGTTAACATTTATGTGGCAGGTGGGTCCTTGTTACGTGAAATGTTAATTAATGTTTTGGTTATTGCACTAGGGTCGATTTTCATTTTGGTTACGGGATCTTTTTTTGATACAAAGACATTAATATACAAAAAAAAAAAAAGAGAATTGTTAAATCCATAACACTTTTTGTTATTTCCACAATAAAAGTGTCACTAGATGTATAGCGACGGTGAAAATTGTCGCTATAAGATCTATAACGACACTTTTGTTGTGAAAATAACATTTTCTGTTATGAATTTAATAATTTCCAAAAAAATGTTACAAACTAATCATTAGTTAACATTCCGTCCAAAAAATTGGCCGAAAATGTTGAATTGTGCATATCACGTGAGTGAAAAAAGATGGTGTGAGTTGGTTATTGGTGATGTGGTACATTTTGCCATGTGTATTGTCATTGGCGGAGAAGAAATGAACCATATATTCATGGCCAAGATGAATCGTGACAAAATTGTGCTCTAATTTTTTTCCATTTTTTAATTTTTCCCCTTTTCTGATTTCTGCAGTAATATCATGTGTCACGTCACCAATAACTAACTCGCACATTAATTAAGTAATGTTAAGTAATGACAAATTTGTAACATTATTTTGAAAGAAAAAAAGATTCAATAACCAAAATGAAAATAGACTCTTAGTACAGTCACCAAAATATCAATTAACACCAACATAACGGGGACGCACCTGCCACATATTCAAGTACCCCACATAACAACTGTTAAACGTTAGTCTATTCAACATTTTCGTCAATTTTGTGAACGGAAGGAATGTTGAGTAATGACTAGTTTGTAACATTATTTTGAGGATAGTAATGACTTTGTAAAAAAAAAAAATCAGTAACAAGAATAAAAATTGACCCTTAGTACAGTAACCAAAACATCAATTAACCCCTTATTGTGCATACATGCTCTTAGGAAATCATCAGAGGGGGATGAGAAAAGAAAAAGGTCAACTCTAACATGTTAAAGACCTTTATTGGAAAATGTGAAAATAAAGCGAGTACAATGAAATTCTTACTTAAATGGAGAATAAACTTACTGGACGAGAATTAATAAACACATACACACATACAGTCTTTGCCATACAACATGAGAGCAGCTGCCATGTCCAGCTGAATCAAATCTACCTGCACAAGTCAAAGAATTAAAAAGTCAAAAATTGAACAATGTCTTGATTATGTAGCTAATGATATCAAGGAAAATTATTGTGGTTTCTCAAAGCAAACAAAGAAAATAGAGATATTAAAATTTAGAATTTAGAACTTTCTCTTTCTAAATGTTAAAAATTCAAAAAAGTTGCAATTCGTTTTATCTTTGATAGGTAAAAAAATTGGGATTTTCTTCATAGGTAATTTTGGCCCAAGTATGGGTATTCTTAAACACCATTTTCTGAATAAAACAATTAAAAATAATTGGACTTTTTACAAGCTATGCCCCATTTTGATGTATTAATTTTTTTATTGTACTTTTGTCCCTAGCTTTATACAAAAAAAGAGAAGCTTGTTGTTGGTAATTACATTTGAGAGAATAGAACAAATAATGGCCAACAATGTAACGATAAATGGGCAGGAAAGGTTATAACATCAAGCAGTCAATAGTAAAATTCCTGTTACCAAGTGAACTCACTCCCCTAGAAAACTGAGCAAATAGAGGAATAATAATGATGATTGTTCCAATCAATAATCTAATGTAGCTCATCCATACATATTCTGTGCAATCTTTGAGAGAGATCAACAGTGACGATGTAGATTGAGAATGGGGCAGTCAGTGGTCATTTTATGGTTACAATGATGCATGGAGGTCTTCTTAATTTCATGTTAGATGCCAGGATTGCACTTGTAGGGCTTCATTTTATTTTTTTCGCGCTGGGGAGTGGGAGGGGGGGCCTAGGCTGGGTACTATTGTAACAGATTTTGAGAAAATAGTAACTTGAAAGACAAAAATATTTGGTGTGTGCAATACCTTGTACACCACATTAATGGACCAACGTGTTCCAAACAGCAAGAAGCATACGGATCATTACAGCCTCGTATCTTGACCAGGATATAAGCCACATTTGATTGTCGTATGGAGTAATTCGTATATAGAATTGATGTCGCCAGCATGATCCAAAGAATCAAGCATCACTGAGCAAATTTGCTGATCAGGAGAGATGCCATTGGATAACATCATACAGATAAAAAGCTTTGCATTATTTGTCAAAAACTTTTGCATAATATATTTTCCCGAGAGTAACATCTTTTGCATAATCTGTTAATGACAGCACTATAATCTCTAATCGAGATTTCAAAACCCATATCCACCATCTGATAGAATAGCGCCATTGCCTTACGTACATCACCCTTTACACAATGCGCTTTGATTAGTGTGGTATAAGCTAATTTTGCCAATCGAACATTTTGATCCTGAAGGAAAGATAATAGTACATCAGCATCCTTTAGGTTCTCATATATACATAAACCGTTAATGAGAATGTTATATGTAACGCAATCAGGCTTAAGATTATGCAGTAACATCTGGTTGTGTAACAGAAAGGCTATTTTCATGTATTTAGCTTTGCAGAAAGACTGAATGACAGTGTTGTATGAGATTTGATCTGGCCGCAGACCCTTAGAAAACATATTCTTAAGTAATCTCACAGATTCTATCAATTTTCTTTGTTTGCAGAGTCCCTTTATAATCACTGTGTATGTAACATGAGTTGGTAAAACATCTCTGGCTTCCATTTCTCCAAGCAATTCATACATGGCCTGCACATTTCCCACTTCACAGAAAGCGTTCATTAAAGTGGTGTAAGTTACTACACTAGGTATTAATCCACGCACTTTGATGGTACCCAACCACCTTCTAGCGTCAGCTTCTTGTCTAGCTCTGCAGGACCCATAAATTAGAGAATTGAAAGTGACTACAGTTGGAGTAATCCCTTTCTCAACTATTTTTTTGTACAACTGTACAGCCTCTCTAATATTACCCAGTTTCGCATACCTATAAATCATAATATTATACAGAACAATATCATCCACAAGGTCACAATTTGTTAGTGTATCAAAATACAACCTTGCCTCTGATATTGTCCCTTCCTCACACAGGCCCAACAGAATAGCTCTGTGTGAAAAGACATTTGGGAAAATTCTTTTTGCACACATTTCCTGGTATAGTTGAATAGCCCTTCGCACTTCTCCTTGCTTGCACAGACCATGAATGAGGATAGAATACATCATAAGATCTGGTCTTAGACAGATAGTTTCCATTTTGTAAAATAAACTCAGAGCATCATCAACCCGTCCACTCTTGCACAAACTGCTAAGCAACAAGCTGTAAGAGATATTAGTCAGCTGAAATCCCCAAGAAAACATCTCCTCATGCAGCTTCAAGCCTTCATCAATGTTGCCTACCTGACAATGCCCACATATCAGTATAGTATATGAGACAATGTCTGGGTTTAAGCCTTTCTGTAGCAACTGTTGTATAATCTTTTCTGTCCCATTCATCATGCCAAGTAGCCGAAACCCTTTGGCAAGAATGTTATAAGTCACTAAATCGGGCTCCACTCCATGATTCTCCATGTCATTTGTAAACTCTAATGCTTCTTCAATAGAACCCGCTACACATAATCCATGAATGAGAATATTGTAACTGTAGGCATCAGGAAGTAGTCCACACTTGAACATCAAACAGAAAAAACATTTTGAAATATCTACAAAACCCATTTTACAGAACCGTAACATGAGAGTATTAAAGGAAACAACATGTGCCCTGGAATTCGTCCCTTCAGTCTCTCGCAGAAAAGCCACTGCTTCTTGTAGCAACGACTGACTACACAGACCATCTATAAGAATCGAATCAGTGTATTCACTCTGACGGACTCCACTAGCTCTGATTTCATTATATACATTCCACATGGTATCAGAGTGACGTAAATTATACAACAAACTGTTGTAGGTCATTATTGAAGCTTGGATATTCAAATCTTTCATCTTGGCAAGCACAAAAAGGGCATCATGGACCATCTCGGATCTAGAATAAGCAAATGCCATCATATCCCATACCAAACCATTTGAATTCCAGTTCCTAAACTGGCAAAGCAGCTCACAAAGTGAAGGCGCAGAATCAGAACCTAAAAAGAGTGACAATGAAATCAATAAACCAGTAAAATGAGCAATTCTTAAAGTGATAACTGAATTAAAAGAATATGAATTATTATCAAGATGCTTAAAAAATCATCTAAAAATGAAACATGAGGAAAGTGCATTCAGCTGTACACAACACAAATACTTCTTCCAGCAATAAACCTTCATTCAATTCCCAAAATTTTCAAAACCAACATATTTCCGATTCTTTTTATTAAAGTCATTACCTTCTTGTTGCAGCATTTGCTGTATAAGGGAACGCAACGCTCTAAGCCGTCTCTTCCCCGCCAAAAGATGAGCAATAAGGAAAACAGAAACCCTAGAATGCCGAAACCTGTACTCATTTTTCAAAAAATCAAACAACTCAACAGCAGAATTTGGGTTTTCGATTCTCAGGTAGTCGATAATCCGATCAATCTGAGGCGAAGTGAGAGTCAATACAAGGGATTTGAATCGACGTTCCCTATAGAATTTTCCAGAGCCGAAGGCTTTCAGGCCAGAAAGAATTTCTAAAACGGTGTCGTTAGAAGGAGAAAGAGAGGTGGGTTCATCGTCTTCTATCTTTGCAGCAGCGGCTGAAGCAGAGGATTTTGTGAAAATGAGAGAGCTGAAAGAATTGAGAATAAAGATTTTTATTGGGAACCGGTGAATTCTCCAATGCTGAATGGGAATGAGCATGAATTCCCCCAACTGTCATGCAGAAGGAATAAAGAATTACAGGGTTTAGGAATTTTTAGGGTTTTAGGAAGAATTACAGGGTTCATCAGCGAACGAGATTTTCTGAAGAATAATACGACGTCGTGTTGATGCTTCGTCCAGTCCACACATTACTCTCTCCTAATTCACGAGGATGGTAATTTGCACACGTATTAACAAAAGTAATAATAGAAGAAAGAGAATTAAAAAAAAAATTATTTTTATTTGTCCCACAAAATTATGTAAAGAGATAATTCTTTTTTAGTTTTTATATTAATAAATTATATTAAATGACATATTTATCTTTTATTTTATATTTATTTATGTATTTTATCTCATTTTTGAAGATAAAAAATTGTATTTGTACTGCATTTGTGAGTTTGAATGTATGAGATTGGAAGAAAAAGTATAAGAGCATAAGTGATGAGAACATATTATAATTTTCTCTTGTCATGTTTGTAATTTTAAAAGAAATAAAATTTTAATTATATATTTTTTGTTTGTGAGTTTAGAAGTAGGAAAAGAAGGAAAATATTTTTTATTTTTAAATTACAATATTATTATATTACTAATGACATTGTTTATTTTAAAATGTTACTTCAGCTAATATAAAATATTTAACTCTCTCATCATTTCCCAATTCCCATCCCTCCAAATCCTATCACTTTTTGAGAAAAAAATTTAAGCCAAAATTAAAATAAATTTTATGTCCAAATTTCTTCCCTTTTTCACTTAAAAAACTCACAAACATAAACATGAGATTTTGAAGAATTTTAATTATTTTCTTTTGTCTTCCTTTCTCTTAAAAAAAACTAACATGCAAACACATGTCGGCTAACCAATGCGATTGTGAGTTTATCATATAGGGACCAATAAGATTGCGTGATTATCTTAGAATGATCCACCTGTGAAAGTAGTATGCCTTGTATGACCCGATCGTATTTGATGATAAAGCGTACTTTAGTATGATCTTATTCATTTATTAATAAAAAGGATTAATTTATTAAAAAGCTTTTAATTATCTACATGATGTTGTTTTATAATATGCTGATAAACCCGTAGTTTTTAAGCGATAGCTTTTAGAATAATGATGATGATCATTCTAATGAGATCTAAATTCTTAGAAAGCTTAAAAACTAAAATAGTTCCCGATAGTTGGATTCTTTAAATTGGGGATTAGTGAATCGGATAGATTGGTACCCACGTTAACTAACTGGGAATTGGATGAAGACGATTGATCTCATGATCATTTTGTGTGTGGAACTTCAAGCAGAGTATGTAGGTGCTTATTAAAGAATAAGTTCACTTTGAGCATTGGCTCATTGAGGAATACCTAATGGAGTTTTTCTTTTATCGATAGGGAATTCTGTTAGTGATAGTAGTACAATGATCACTTGGACTTGAGATCATCGTAGTATCTTGTGTATGATGGGTTATGCTTTGACTTATTCACTTAAGACCCTTAGGGTATATCAAAGGTATCAACTTGGGTATAATAGGTTATCGTGTGGAGATAATGTATGATCGATAAAGAATCTACCATACATTAAAAGAGAAATGTCCTATGTGATTGATAAATGACAACCCATTAGTCACTTGACGGCGATGAATGAAGTTAGAAAGGGGTTTCTAATTTGCATTATTTGGAGTTGTGCGTTTGAAAATTCGAAATCACGTATAATTAAATAAAATAAGACTTGTGGTAATTCCATGTCTTATATTTAATTGGGACATTGTATGGTGGAAGGATTGAATTATACAGTAACTATTTACTTTCGAAAGGTTCTTTTTATGATTAATGTTGAAATCTATATTATACGGAAAGTAGTTGATCATTTAGGAGAACATCTGTTATTGTAGAATAAATATTATTTATTTAAATAAATTAATTATTTAATTTATTTGTGGCCCCCAAAAATTAGGTATCGTCACTTATCTTGGGTCACCACTTACATAGTACGTAAATTCATACAAACTTAATTATACATCTATCGTGTAACGTCGACAATCGTAAAGCTGAGAGTTCAATAGGAATATTGTCGTTTAGATGATATCCATCTTTCGAAAGTCCTAAAATTCTGATTATTATCACCTTTATTTCCGCGAGAATAGTGAGGGACTCTAATCTTATCCTCTGGACCATTACTCGGTTCCCGAGCTAGTCCCGGCTATATTCTCATTTCACAGAAAACGGTGAAAGAAAGAATGAAGCTCAAACTTGCCGGTAAGAAATATTATGGCCCAAAGATAATGCAGAATAAATTATCATTAGCCTTCAACGATTAAAGTGATAAAATATAATAAACTGACCCAGGTTTAAGCTGCGGTAGGAATATCTGATCCATTAAAAAATCGAGTAGAAATAAAATCTACTATCTTTTTATGATTTAAAGGTTTTTCATCAACATTATAAATTTGAGACTCGGTTTTAATAAATATTCCACCACATCTAATCATCCACATACCCACGATTAAAGAAATTTTCATTAAATCATGATGATTAAATGACTATCTAGAATCACCCACAATTAATAATCATGCCAAAACTATCCATCATTTGCATTACGAGGGCCCTTGAGGACTTTTGTCACATCATTTATATCATTTTATGATTATCTTAAGAATGATCCGCAGTCAATCATAATAAGTTAAGTTCATCTATCACGTATAAGCGAAGATAACGTAATATAACATGAGGATGATGACGATGACATAATAATTGATAAAACAAGTTCGAAATTATTTAATCCGAGGAATTATTAACGTCGAATTGTCGACATAATCTTTTATTTTGTAGGTAAAATTCAAGAATAATCGAGAAGAATATTTAGTGAAAAGATCTTTGGATGAAACAGCGAATATCGAAGATATTCTACTAATTTCATGGAGTATAAGTCGAAGTTTTAACTTATTTGGGTATAATAAAGAATGGAATAATAAAAAGAAATCACCGTAAATGCGGTGCCTTGCATAGGCGAGTTATTCGATAGAATAATAATACTTGAAACGAATTCGGTTGAAATTCACCGCAAGCGGGATGATCAGACGAATAATAAATCTTGAATAATAAACAATGAGAACCGAATTAAATTGTAAAACACGCGAGCCGGGATATTCAACGAATAATAAATCGGAATAATAAGCAATGGGGCACCGAATTAGGTGTAAAACACCTGCAGACGAGGATATTCAACGAGAATAATAAAGAATGGAATAACGAAGAAGAAGATCACCAAGTATAGAGAGTTAAAATATACTGAGTTATTCAACCAGAATAAATAAGAATGGAATAATATGAAGATTTCACCAAGTATAGGGTATTGTCTGGCGTATCGACAGGTTATGTATAGGGTATGCCACTTTTACGAGTTATTCCAACGGAATAATAATGAATGGAATATGAAGTTCTCTTACGTGAATAAGAAAAAAAAGAATAACACCCCCCTACGAATTACGACAAATAATATCCACTAGTAAAAAGACATTGGATATCAAAGTAGTGAAGTGCACGAATATATCTGCTTTGCTATATACATAGATTTTTCTCTATAAGCACCTATACATAATTTCTCTCTGAGAGTTTGATGAATTAAGTAAGAAAATAATGAAGGAATGAAACTTATTTATAGGAAAATAGAATCGTAGTAATTAATCCGTGAGAGCGGTCAGATTGATTTACTTTAATCGGCGATTCCGTATTTAAACAAAAATCTTTTAAATAAAATATCATATATTCTATTTATATAAAAACATTTCTTATCTGAAACAACATGCAATAAACATCTGACGAAATCTTATACGAAAGCACATGTCGACAACTTATCGTAATAAAATATAATATATTACATTTATAGAATAACTTTAATAAAGTAATACATTTTATATAAAAAGATGTTTTACATTTTTATTACGTTAATAATCTGAATAAAACAAAAAGCGTCGATTATCATTATAATAATTAAATATTATTAATCGACGATAATGGAATCAATGAAGTGACTTACCACGCAAGCATCGATAATCGATACTGGTAATATTTCTATGCGACCACCATTATTCTTGTAATTTTTACTACTAGAGTAGTTCAGCATGTATCATGAGTAAAACTTAATAGTTATTTCAATAAAAAATATTTTGTCGTTTTTCTCGGTCGGCAATGATAATTACATTAATAAGGTCCTTTGATGATTGAACCGTTGTCACGAATATTCCACTGTTAAACCCGAGATATTTCCCGGACCCGATCGAATATAATATAACCACTTGCGTACTTTGCAAAATTTATAAATACTACCCACAATTTATAATATTATCTCAAATTGAAACCATAATATTAAAATTATTTTAATGAAATTTAAATCTTTATTGATAAAATCAGGAGGTCTCGCGATCTCCCCTCGCTTATAGAATTTAGCCCTCGAAATTGAGAATTAAATGCACGGTATGATAAAGAGGTGAGGATACCTTGAATACCTTTATAGTTAAAATATTAAATTAAGTCTTGTGTGATCCAGGCGAAGATATTCATTAAAAATTCATCTTTGCCTTCTGAGGGCCGAATGATCTATTTGTAAAAAACCCGATAATGTGGCGCCCCCCAAATAGGTATACCACAACACCCATTAAAATTACGCCAAATCATGGTAGCTGAAAAGCAAACTACTGACTTGATGTCTGAATGTAGGTGTGAAATACGACTGATATATCTTGTGAGTTTAAATATAATATTGTCTTACAGAGCAGTATCTACATCTGAAATAAATCCCCCATCGTAATTATTGATTCATTATTTTACAAAATAGTGAGGACTCTTTAAACAACTCTCTACAGAACCTTCATTTCATACCCATTGGTAGTACTCATTGCATTCTAACCTCCACGAGAAGAAAATGGAACAACGAGGAAAGGGTATGAAACTCGACTGTAGCAGAGTAAAGAATATTATGACTAAGATAATATACTGACAAATTATCGTTAGTCTTGTGAGGAAAAATCGATAGAATCTATGAAATGACAAGTTTAGGATCAATATTAGCGTGAAATAATAATTAAGTAGAAGAGTTCGTGAGAATGAAATCTCTTATAATCATAGATTTAACGATCCATCATCATCAATATTTTATCACCTGTAACATCAATCAATGATATGCATACGGAATCAAATATTCATCTTTTTTACGGGCGAAAGATATTCATCGATTAGTCATATTCATTTAACTTTTGTTCATCTTTGCACTTTCTGAATGAAGATATTCTTGAAAATCATTCATGCTTTTCTTTCTGGGCGAAGATATTCATAATATCATCATTTAAGGCGAGGATGATGAAAATATTTTTAAAAGCGAATCCGATTGAAACAAAATGACAAGGATTAAGGATTAAGGATTAGTACTTGGTTTTATCACGCATGCAAAATACCTCAAAAATAATCGTAGTGGTGTAAAATTGAGAATGATCAAAACATGGATCTGATCGAGTTAGTATCCGAATAGATATTTTGGACGAAAAGAAGAAATTTTATTTTTACCGATTGAATAGTCTTGTATCGTGAATAGTCTTTGTTATCGTGAATAGTCTTAAATATCGTGAATAATAACTTTCAGACACGAAAGATAGAAATTCCAAAAAACATCTTAACCGCTTAGTACATGAATAGTAACTTTCGTGAATAATAACTTTAAATGAATAATGGCTAATGAATAGTAACCCCGTGAATAGTAACTTAGAACATGAAAAAGTTCCAAATTTGATAAAAACTTGGATCAACATTTTACGTATAATGATATTGAAGAAATAATATCATTACAAAAAAAAAATAATATCCACACCTAAAGAAAGATCGGTCTTACAGGTGAAACACAGGATATAGGCTATGACTTGGACTTACTGGATATAGTAATACTCAAAAGTATACTCAAAATACTCACAAGAATAAACTCGATAATATAGAGAAAACTTGATTTAGACGGTGTGATTTTCAATTCTAACTAAAGCACCTATTTATGAAATTGCTTGAACACGAAATGAGAAAATTTAATAAATTAATATATATATATATATATCAAATTCATACGCCAACCTTAGAATTCAGATCCTAGCATTTCCCACATGCCACCTTCTAGAAAAATGATAAAAAACATTTTTCATAAAATAAATAATTTAAACTTCTGAAAATTAATTATTTGAACTTGAACTTCAATAATTCATAATAAATAGCCCTTTCATCAGAAAATTCGAATCTCTCGCGAGTTTTTATAGGAAATTCAATTCTCTACAACTTTGCAGAAGAAAGTTTTCCAAATTCAAAATAGAAATTGGTACGAAATCCACAAGCAGTGATTTTTCTAGTATAATCAAATTCCAGGTCCGATAATTGTGGTCCACCAACACACAAAACATGTTTTAAACATTTAATGCCACAAAAATACTCTTCCTCCTCGTATACTCATATATCCCACATTAGATTTGTAAAAATATCACCCAGATTAATATATTATTAAAATAATATATTTAAATGAATTATTTATCGAGAAAAGATAAAATATTAATTTTCAACAATTGTCATTTAAAATTTTCTCCATCTATATCCACATAAAATCAATATTTTCCTCATCATATAAATCAATAATTAATTATTCGCAAATAATATTACTGAATCACAATATTGATGACCCGAGGCGGTTCAGGAAAGAGGGCTTTCAGATAAAATTTCTTACTTCTTGGCGGCGCGATTAGGTACCAAACCTCTCCTTAAGCGAGAACTTTCTAGACATTTGCCAATAATGTTATCTAATAATATTATTAGGATAATATGAATTATTAGCGATAATGAAAATCTTGTGTAATGTGATTATTGAAACAGCGGATAATATAAAATATCAGCTGCTGACAATTATTGAATCGATAAAATAAAATCTTTGAGCGATAATTCTTTGTAACCATTATTGAGTGAGTGCTTATATTTACGTAGAATCGATAATTGGTGCGATCTGAGTGTCTTCTCTTGTTCGACAATAGCGTATTAGTGTGTTTTAACCGGAATATTTTAACGATAATACTGATATGACTTCTGGCAGTTGTTAAAACAACTTATATTTATCGTTTTCTTCATCGAATCACTTTCAGTTATGGGGCCCACATGCATTTTATGGCGTTAGTAAATACGAATATTCTAGAGCGATCTGAATATTCCACGACCAAACGAATATTCCCAAACGATAATGAATATTTTATCAACCACTTTGCTTTATTTAAAATATTTACGCATTTACCCCTAACTTATCCATTAATCAAATCAACCCTTCTTATTTCAAAATAATAAATAAAGGAAATTCCTTTTATTTAAAAATTTGAGGGTCTTCTGACCTCCCCTCGCTTATAAAATTTAAGTCCTCGAAATTGGCGTCACGTCTGGTGTTTTGAAAAGGTGAGAATACCTGCTTTCATTTAGTTTCCAACTCCAGGTCATTTCTATAGCATGGTTTCTCCTCAAAAACTTTAACTTGTGGTATGACCTTTGTAGCGTCGTGGGGCGTCTTTCATACATATCAAAAATCTTGTGGTACCTCTTGCAATACGTTAAGTCTTCGGCTATCTAAATGGGTTCACAACTCTATAGCGTGGTTGGTCTTTCACATATTCTGAAATACGGATATGTGAAACACATTATGAACACGAGACATACTCGAAATAGCTTACGATACATAAAACTACATTTCTACTTTCGGTCGAGAATTTGAAATGGACGAGATAAATAAGTGGATTGAGCTTTCCTCTCTTCCCAAATCTTGTAACTCCACTTCCATGGAAGCGACTTCATGACAATACATGATCCCTACATTAAATTCCGTCCTTTCGATGAAGATCCGCGTAACTCTTTTGTCGATCTTGTCTTGGTTTAATATCGTTGTCCGAATCATTTGGATCTTTTGGTGGTAAATACATCTTGCTTTCGAGGTCCCAATAATGTTGCTTCACCACCTCATCCCAACATATTGGAAGCGACATTTTACGTCCGTATAATGCTTGAATGGAACCATGCCTATATTTGTTTAATAACTTATTGTTGTATGAGAATTCCTGATGGCAATACTTATCGACTTCCTTTGAAATCTAGGACCACAGTTTTAATATATCTTGAAGAGTTTGAGTAGTCCTTCGATTGCCCATCCAGTTTGAGGATGGTATGCCAGCCAGAATCGTAAATTAAGTGCCCATAACTTTTTACAAAGCTAACCCAAATCATGAAGTGAATCTTGGGTCACGATCCTAAAAACTATGGATCTTGGCATGCCATGAGTCTCCTGATCTCATTTACGTGCATCAGGAGAAAGGCGTTCGAGGAATAAGTCTCTACATTATCGGTGAAAATGGCGAGACTTGGTTAATCCCCATCCTTGATAACGAATAGCATTGATGCCTACGAGAAAGCCGCGGGAAGACCAAATAACGAAATCCGTAGTAATGTGTTCCCTTCCGTTCGAGGAATCTCGAGTGGTTGCTGCGGACCCTTAAATCACAAGATTTCGCCTTTACCGTTAATGAGTTAAACACATCGAGATAAACTTTGCGATCTCTCTCTTCGTATTGCTCCACCGAAATGTATGTTGAAGATCACGATACATTTTGGTACTTCGAGATGGATTGAAAATGGGCGTATTATTGTGCCTCCATCGTAATCTTGTACTTCGAATCAGTCGTTAGGAACCTGAAAGTCTAGAGAGTGGACTCGAAGTATTCCTTCTTCATCAATTCTACGCTTGGAATAGCTCATTATCGCTTGTACTTTCTTCTTCGTATACGCATCAATTTCAAGGTTAGATTGGCTTGAAAAGCGACACTTAACTTTTCTATTAAAGTTGGCTCTGTCGTTATACTTGACATCATCCTTTTCGTTCCCCGCATATAATCTTCTACTTCATCCAGCGTCGGCTACCGTTAAACTTTTCGAGGATGGCGTGATCGAGAACATGTCTTTGAAATGGAGTCTCCTCTTGAGTTCTTGACTCTTCCGCATTCCTTGCTCCATTCGAATTTTGTATCTCTACGAGTCGATTGCGTTAATGGAATAGCGATTGAGAATATCCTTGAACGAGATCTCAGATAATAACCAAGCTAAGCCTGAAAGCTACGTCTTTCGATAGCATTGACTTAGGTTGCTCTCAAGCGTGACTCGTATCGATCTTGGATATACGTCCGCGATGACACTATCGATTCTTATCGCGCGAATATGGCGTCCCCAGAATGAGAGTGCGGCAGGTGAATTCCACGAAAGTCACGAGATAAAAGCTCGGTGCCAAATTCTATAGTTGAATTTTTAACTCACGAAGTTGAATAGGAGCCATTCGATATGAGATTTTAGAAATGAGTTTTATGTCAGGTGTTGAAAGTCGATACAAAATTTAATATCGAGCTTTGGGAGTAAGCCCGAAATTCTTGAAATCGTCGGGAAAAATCGATAACAACGAGATATTATTCAAATCGGCGTGTCTTTATTCAAATCCATAACATGGACTAAGAAAACTTGACATCAGTAATAAGCGAATGACTTCATGGCTTGATATGAAAATGTTTGACTTCTGATGGTTTGATTGCTTGAATTGAATAACAGAGTTCTTGGGAATATGAAAACTATGACCTTACTGGCAATCAATTTGGCATGATGAGTAGTTAACCTTAAAATCACATCAAAAACAAATATCTACATAGAAATAAGGTTAACGGGTAATGTGATAGTGCGACTTGAATCAATGAAGATTTTTAAACAGCGGATGTAATGAAAGTTTCTCTAATGGAGTCTCCACAGATAGGTCAAAGTTTAATTTCTCAGAAGTCGAGTTTCAAGCGTTGGTATGATAAGAGAGATAAAAATGGGTAGAACCAATATCTAGTAAGGTATATACTTATGAAATTTATAATTAACTTCTTGAGTCTTAACCGTTCGGGTTCCTCGCATTTTGACGATCGCGACAAACGCTCTTCCGGAATCGTTGACTTTGACTTTTACGGGACGATCTTTTGAGTCACCATCCCCATTGAACTAGGTTTCGATTCTTTGTCTGATCTCGGCGATATATCCTTCCTTTCCTGATTATAGCATACCTTGAAGCTGTTGTGGGGCGGTTTGGTGATATGTCCCTCTTTTCGCATTTGTAGCATATATGGCCGGTGGTGGTTCTCCTCCACTTAAAACTAGTTCTTCTTTGGCGGCAGCGTCTTCATAGTGGTTGTTGAATCTCCTCTTTTTAAAATCTCCTCCCAGGCTAAACTTCTTCTATTTTTCATAGCCACGATTACCATCGAATGGTTCTGTAGCTTTCTTGTCAAGTATTCTTCTTTCTCCGTTGGTTATCGTTATTACGATGGCTAACTTATCTTGGTATGATCCACAGTTATGGTCCCTCGGTTGAGCGTTACTTTCGTTATCTCGGCTTCTCTAACAATTTGAGCCTGTTATTGACTTGTCGAATAGAGAAAATTTATGAAAATGAGATCTTGGCGTATGTCGGGTTTGAAACCTCTCGAAACATCAGCGTCATCGTTCCTCATTCTCCGCTGAATGAGGTGCGAACACGGATAACTCACGCGAACTTAAGCTCGTCTTTGGGACCTGCCGTCGTATTATTACGCTCTGGTCTAATAAACTCCAGCTTCCTTCGTATATGAATACTTCGGGAAAATCTTGTCGTTGAAGCTTTTTTCTAAAGCGTCTCCCGTAATCTCTTGAGTCGGTTTGGATGGAATGCAGCTTCCTGATTCCCACCGATGTCTGCCCGCCACGGAACATAAAGGTGGCGAATGGAACTTTCTGTTCCTCCGTGCATCGAGACATCGAATATCTTGGTAATTTGTTTGACCCGTCTCTCGCTTAATCGGATCCGGCTTTCCCAGAATTGCAGTGGTCCCGACTCTTTGGGCTAACTTGGTGTGACCACGGTGAATTACTATCATTTCCTCTGTATTTTGAACCACGAGTCTCCACAAATGCGATTTTGCATGAACTCCAAAAAGCTTACAAGCATCCCTAGTTCATCAATCACTTTCGGTGGTGTTGTTCCACGGGAGGAACATTGCCCGACTTTGTTACACGTTCTCCTCGTTGGTAAAATACAGGCATCTCCACGGTCTCATTTACTCCCATTTGTTAATATTCTCGATCGACATTCTCAAATCTTAAAGTAAAACGAGGGTTAATTAAGAAATCAATATATCCATAATATCCCCATATCTTGACCAACTAACAAATAAGCTTAGGTAGGACACCTTTAGCGAAGGATTTACTCGTCTCTCCCCTCTGATTACATTCCCAGATCTCCGCCGGAGATCGTATCCTAAGCTACGATACGATACCAAGCTGTGGCGCCCCAAAATAGGTATATACAGCCTACGCACCGTTACGAAATACATAGATACAAAAGCAAACTACTGACTTTAATAATCTGAATGTAGGTGTGAAATCTGACCGATATCTCTTAATGAGTTTAAATATAATATTGTCTTCTTAGACAATATCCACATCTGAAATAAATCCCCATCGTAATTATTGATTCATTATTTTACAAAATGGTGAGGACTACTAAACAACTCTCTACAAGAACCTTCATTCCATACCCCAGTAGTCTTTACGCTACATTCTACTGCCTCTGAGAAAAAAAATGGAACAACAAGGAAAGGGTGAGCTCGACTAGCCCGGTAAAGAATATTATGACTAAGATAATATCTGACAAATTATCGTTAGTCTTGACGAGGAAAAATCGATAGAATACTGATAGATGACAAGTTTTTGGATCAATATTAGCATGTGAAATAATAATTAATAGAAGAGTTACGTAGAGAATGAAATCTCACATAATCTATGAATTTAACGATCCATCATCGATATTTTATCCTGTAACATCAATCGATATACATCTGAATCAAATATTCATCTTTTACTTCTGAGCGAATTCATCGATTATTAAGTATTCATTTAAACAGTCGTATTTTTTGCCTTAAACACATGTTCATCTTTGTCTTCTGAGCCCGAAGATATTCTTGAAAATCATTCATCTTTTGCACTGGGCGAAAGATATTCAATAATATCATCATTTAAGGCGAGGATGATGAAAAATATTTTAAAGAAAGCGAATCCGATGAAACAAAATAGCGAGGATTAAGGATTAAGGATTAGTACTTGGTTTTATCCACGTAAAATACCTCAAAAATAATCATAGTGATTGTAAAATTCGAAGAATGATCAAAACATGGATCTGATCGAGTTAGTATCCAGAATAGATATTTTAGACGAAAGAAGAAATTTTATTTTTGATTGAATAATTATGCGATTATCATGAATAGTCTTGGTATCGTGAATAGTCTAGTATCGTGAATAAATAACTCAGAAGCACCAAAAGATAGAAATTCCACAAAAACATCTTCACAACTTCCATGAATAGTACTTCGTGAATAGTAACTCGTGAATAGTAACTACATGAATAATAACTAAGTGAATAATAACTCATGAATAGTAACCCAGTGAATAGTAACCTAGAACGTGAAAAAAGTTCCAAATTTGATAAAAACTTGGATCAACATTTGACGTAATGATATTGAAGAAATAATATCATTACAAAAAAAATAATATCCACTTACCTCGAAGATCGATCTTACATTGAAACAGGGATATAGGCTATGACTTGGACTTGCATAGTATAGTAATACTCAAAGTATACTCAAAATACTCACAAGAATACGCTTCGATAATATAGAGAGAAAACTTGGGTTTACGGTGTGATTTTTCAATTAAACTAAGCACCTATTTATAGGAAATTCTTAGAACACTGAAAGCGAGGAAAATTTAATAAATTAATATATATATATATATAAAATTCATCTCCTATGACCTTAGAATTCAGATCCTAGCATTTCCATGCCACCTTCTAGAAAAAATGATAAAAAAGCGTTTTTTAAAAATAAATAATTAAAACTTACAAAAATTAATTATTTGAACTTGAACTTCAATAATTCATAATAAATAGCCCTTTCATCGAGAAAATTCGAATCTCAGCGAGTTTTTTATAGGAAATTCAATTCTCTACAACTTTGCAGAAGAAAGTTTTTCCAAATTCAAATAGAAATTGACGAAATCCACAAACAAGTGATTTTACTGTGGTATAATCAAATTTCGATCGATAATTGTGTCCCAAACACACAAAACATGTGTTAAACATTTAATGCAACAAAAATACTCTTCCTCTCAATTATACTCATATATCCCACATTAGATTTGTAAAAATATCATAGTTAATATATTATTAAAATAATATATTTAAATGAATTATTTTATCGAAAAAGATAAAATATTAATTTTCAACAATTGTCATTTAAAAATTTTCTCCATCTATATCCACATAAAATCAATATTTTCCTCAATCATATAAATCAATAATTAATTATTCACAAATAATATTACGAATCACAATATTGATGACGAGTGGTTTCAAGGAAGAGGGCTTTCGATAAAATTTCTTCTTGCTTGGCCTTGATTAGGTGACGAAAACCTCTCATTGATGAACTTTCTAGACATTTCCAATAATGTTATCTAATAATATTATTGAGATAATATGAATTATTGCTTCGATAATGAAAATCTTTGTGTAATGACAATTATTGAAGCAACTGATATAAAATATCAATAGCAATGATTATTGAATCGATAAAATAAAATCTTGAGCGATTAATTCATTGTAACCATTATTGAGTAATGCCTTATTACGTAAGAATCAATAATTGAGTGCAATCTGGTGTCTTCTTGTTGACAATGGCGTATTAGTGTATTTTAACCATAAGGTATTTTAACGATGATACTTGATAACAACTACGTAGTTATTTAAAACAACTTATATTTATGCGTTTCTTCATCCAATCACTTTCCGTTATGGGGCCCACATGGGCATAGGTAGTCGTCACGAATATTCCCGAATTGATACGAATATTCCACGACCAAACGAATATTCCAAATGATAATGAATATTTATCACCCTTGCTTATTTAAAATATTTAGCATTTTACCCATAATTATCCACGTTAATCGAATCAACCCTTCTATTTCAAAATAATAAATAAAGGAAATTCCTTTTTATTTAAAAATTTGAGGGTCTTACTGAAAAGATAATCCGTGTTTCCTTTAATAATTTTTTTTTATTATTTTAATGGATTGGATTCCCATAATTAATTAAAATAAAAAGAGTTTATTTTGATTAAAGATTTTGATTAAAATAAAATAGTTTATTTTATTCAAAATTGGATAAATTAAAATAAAATAGTTTTATTTTGATTTAAATTTGGATTAAAATAAAGGAGTTTATTTTGATTCAAAATAGATTTTATCTTAACTAAATTTGCCCATTAAATGATATTAATATATATATTAAATGGTTTTTATTCATAAGATGAATGTTATTTATTGATCGTATGATGATGTGTATGATAATAAATAGGATTGATTATGGAATATTGACGATGTGATTGGATTTTATTTTAGTTGGATGCATGAATGTATGAGTTTTTATTAAATGGGGTTTGCGTACCTCGTCTTCTCTAATTTTTTCTTAATGTAAATTCTATCTCCTCTATGTACTTGGATGGCTAGCGATCGAGGGTTTATTTATTTTAAATAGTTTTATAATATGAATAGTTAGAATTAATTTTGAAAATTGGAATCGAGGGAGGCGAAGGCGCTTGAAGACCCGTTTGTAATGGAGCAGGGTTTAAATGTAATAGTTATATTTAAATATTATTTCTTGCACCCCTAAGGTTTGACCTTTTGATTCACTTGGTGGCTCTAGTAGACAAACTAGAATAAAAATCATGTCGATCGGGTAGAATATAGTATTCTATATGTGCGTGCTTATACTATATATATTATATATTATCTGCAAACATCTTGCATGTTCATTAATATATTAGCGTATTTTATATATATATATAAATGCTTGCGCTAAATGAATGAGACAAATTAATAACAAACCCCTCGATTTTTTATATTAAGTCTAAGCGTTCGAAGATATTTGGAATATCGAGCGTAGCGCCTTAGCATGATAAAATTAATAGAGTGTTAAATATTTAATATGAGTTTTGTTGTGTCACCACAAAGCAAGTATTAAGTATTTAAGATGTTAATTATCACATTTGATGTTATAAAGAAAATTGAACAATATTGTTTTGTTGTGTGACTCTGAGGATGATATTTTCTTTTTGAATATATATGAGTGCTAAGGGTTAGGACTTAACTTGGATAATTTGATTAGGATGTGCACCACTTGATCAAAATAATCTAAGAGGCAAAAAGAAAAGTAGTTGCATGGTTGATGTAATTGACAAAAGTTATACTATTATTTATTTATATATAGTTTGTTTAATTGTACTTATTCTACTCACTTTAATTAAATTTTGCGAACTATATATATTTGAAATGGGGTCCTTTATTAAATCATTAGCAAATCTTTAATTAGATTTTTGGAACTATAATAAGTGAGATAGTAATATAGTTTGAGTCGAAAATAGTAGTTCTCGTGGAGATTGTGAGACCCGATTTTATCAATAAAGATTTAAATTTTGTCGAAATAATTTTTCAATATTATGGTGTGAATTTGAGATAATATTATAGTTGTGGGTAGTATTTATAAATTTTGCAAAGTATGCAGTGGTTATATTATATTATTAGATTGGTGGGGAATATTCGGTTTAGCGGGAATATTAAATGCAATGGCTCGATCATTGGTGGACCCCACACGAAATTATTGTCGGATTGAAAAGCGACAAAATATTTTATTGAAATAACTTGGCGGAAGTTTTCTGGTTAATCTTTGTTGAACTACTTTTCGGTAGTAAAAGTCGGTAATGTCGTGTGGTTGCGTAGTAAGCACACGGTATTGATTATTGATGCTTATGTGAAAGTCAAACTCGGTTTGATTCCATTATTGTCGATTAATAATATGAATTATTATAGCGATAATGACGTTTTGTTTATTCATTATTATTAACGTAATAATAATTGTTGAAACATCTTTATATAAAATAAGAATACTTTATTAAAGTTATTCTATAAATAGAATATATTATATTTTATTATGCGATAGTGTTGCGTAGTGTTTTTTCGTAGTGTTTTACCTTTGTGCATAGTGTTTGCATAGTAAAAATGTTTTATATAAATAGAATATATGATATTTTATTTAAAAGATTTTGCTTTAAATATGGATAGTCAGTTAAAGTAAATCAATGCCGGAATAGATTCATGGATTAATTCTTATAGACATCATTCTATTTTCACATATAAATAGAAGCTCATTCCTTCATTATTTTCTTACGAATTCCTTTGAAACTACAGAGAGAAATTATAGAGAGAATCTATAGAGAAAATCTATAGAGAAAGAAGAAAAGTGATTCTGCTACTTCACTTTTCGATATTCGAGTTCTTCTAAGGTAGGGATATTATTTGTTGTACCCGTAAGGGTGTTTATTCTTTCTTATTCATGAGAGAACTTACATTATTCCATTCATTATTATTACATTGGAATAACTTTTGTAAAAAAGTGGCATACCATATACATAACTTTGTATCGTGGCATACCTATACTTGGTGAAATCCTTATATTATTCCATTCTTATTTAATACATTGGAATAACTTTTACCCTATCTTGAATCCCCTATACTTGGTGATCTTACATTTGTTACATTCCATTCTTTATTATTACATTTGGAATATCACATGTACGTGTGTTTTAGGACACAGTTCCATTGTTTATTATTCGCATTTATTATTCATTTGGAATATCACATACGTGTGTTTTACAGGACTGGTTCCATTGTTTATTATTACATTTATTATTACATTTGGATCATCACAGCCGGTTAATTTTTCACGACTTTGGTTCGTTATTATTATTACATTGGAATAACACATACATCTGAAATACTGCATCATGGGTGATTTCTTTTGTTATTCCATTCTTTATTATACCGGTTGGTTAAAACTTTGACTTATACTCCCATGAAATTAGTAGAATATCCTTGATATTTCGTTTCATCGATATCTTTTCATGGAAATATTCTTACGATCATTCTTGAATTTTACTCTACAAAGCAGTATATCATGTTGACAATTTGGACGTTAATAATTCACGGATTAAATAATTCTTGAACTTGTTTTATTGAATTATTATGTCATTGTCATCATCCTCATATTATATTATGTTATCTTTGGCTTACGTGTATATAGATGAACTTAGTATGATTATGACCGAGGATCATTCGGTATAATCATGGCTTGATAAAAATGATGTGATAAAAGTCCTCGGTGGCACGTAATGCGGTGATGGATAGTTTTGGTATGATTATGACCGGGGGTGATTCGGTATAGTCATGACCATTGATAATTTGATAAAAATCCTTGACCGTAGAATACGAGGGATGATTAGATGATGTGGTTTATTTATTAAAATGTGAGTCTTAGTGATAAAATTGATGAAAACCTTTTAAAACCTAAAAGATAGTAGACTTTATTTTCTACTTGACTCTTTTAATGGATTGCTTATTCATTTGCTGGATTAAAGCTGTTGTCTATTGTATTTTATCGGTTTAACATTGTTGAAGACTAATGATAATTTATTACGCATTATCTTAGTATTAATATTTCTTCTTTGGGCTAGTTGAGCTCACCCTTTCTTTCCTTTGTTCTCTTGAGGAAATGAGAATATAGGCAGAGACTGAGTCGGGGAAAGGAGTAATGGTCCAGAGAGGATAGCATTAGTAGTCCTCACTATTACGTGAAATAGTGTGATAATAAATTATAATGAGGACTCCTTTTGAGTTTGTATAATATCTAGTAAATAATATTTGTATTCAAACTCCTAGTTTGATATTTATAAGTATTATTACAACTGACAGTTATATTAATAAGTTGTATTTGAATTTATGTACCATGTAAGTGGCGACCCAAGATGGGTGGCGTATACCTAATTTTAGAGGCGTCGCGGTTGGTATCGAGCTTAGGGATATGATCCCTGGCTAAAATGTGAGAATAAGAACTAGGAGGGAGGCGGGGAATTCCTTTGCTAAGTATGACCTACCTAAGTTTATTTGGTATTTGATTGGTCGGTTGAGTATAGTGATAGGGATAATATGTGATATGTTAATTAACCCTTGTTTTGTGGCGGTGTTTGAAAATATTTAGGATGTTGTGAATAATCACTAATCGAGGTTAATGGAGCCGATAATGAGATATCTCGTAGTGAAAAGTAACGACCTAGCAACTTACGATAATAATAAGATCTGGAGGGTGGTTAGAAAGTTTATGATCAAATTTAACAATGATGACCATCGTGGGAGAAATTATCATACAACAAGAATTGGTAACCGCTTGTGATGCTCGAACAATCACGCTTTGTGCGAATAATAAAGTTGGAAAAATTTCAAGAAAGATCAGAAACAAGCTGAAGGTTATTTAGCTTCGATTTTGTGTAAAAAGGCGTCCCGTGCACCAGTGAAATGGACTTTGCTTTTGAATGACAATTGGGGCGGTTGGCACCAAAGCGGTCCCGGATATGGATCAAAATAAAATCATGGTGGTTTTTGTGAAGAAGCGTTTTTCATGACTTCTTAATAGTAAGTGAACTTCGAGCGAAGTTAGCCGCGGGTTAATTAATTATAAATTATTAAAGTCTATACTTTATTCAATACAAGTTCTACCCATTCTTTTATTCTACCTAGTTGTGTTCAATGTTTAAATTTGACTCAGGAGAAAATTAGACTTTGATTTATCTATTGAAACTTAGTTGGGAGAAACCTTACGTTACCTCCATTTATTTATTAATCTTGTTGTTTCAAATAAACACTTTCACGTTACACTGTCTTATCTCTTTGAAAATACTTGCATTTTGAGGTAATTTTTGAAAATGATTGATTAACTACTCATTATTCTTTTTGTAAGGTTGTTAGCTTTCATATTCTAACCAACATGTTATCTGAGAATTCAAAGTAACCAAACCCTAAAGTTAATCATTTGTTATATCAAGCCATAAGTAAAGAGCCCCAGATCCTTTCATTGTTGACTTCCTTGTGTGGAATGCATAAAAGCGGACTTTACGTAAGCTGACGTCGTGAATGAAGATGGCAAGTTGATAGGTATCATTGTGAGTCTTTATCCGGGTTAAGGGATAGAAGTCACAGATTGGTATTAATGTGACGTACTATCCAAGTCTTGGATGAGAATCATGATTTTTGAATGATATTTCTATTATTAATAAATTTCTTGGCGTATTCTTGAAGACTTCTTAGCCTACTTAGGCGTGAAATCAATTTTGTATTGACCCGGTACAAAACCCATTTCTTAAACCCTCAAATATTTCTTGACTAAAAGGATGCATTTACGTGGATTATGATGAAAGTCATAATAAAGCATAGAACTAATGAAAATCATGGGTATATAAAGTATTAGTAAGTTTTATGATGAGTTATGTTGGTTAGTATGTGAAAACATGAAAGTTTCTTAGAAATCACAAAGAGTTGAAAATCAGATTTTGGTGAAAAGCGTAACATGAAATTCAATTGACCATATCTCCTATTATATTTTGAATTTTTGAGTGTGGTCAAGTCCTAGAGTTAGATCTATGAGTTACCTAACTAATCCAAGTGGAATTACTGGAAAAGGTGTTGTAGATTTTTGTGTGGACTGATTTTGTAAAGGAGTGCAAAGCTGCAAAAAGCGAAAAAAAACTGCTGCCATGATTTTAGAGGGGCTGTTTGGCCACTAAAATTATGAGAAAAATTCTGGCCTTTTGGGACATGAAGGTATATGGTATAAAGTACCTCCTGTCCAAAAATGAGCTCATTACGACTTAAAATGAGCAAGTTATGACTATTTCAATATTTAGGTTTTCATTGGCGAAAAACGCTATAATGGAGTTCTATAACTCAGATGACCATGAAATTTAAACTGGAAGCTCACATTAACATGTGTAAGGTCCTGCCAAGATTTGGGAATTTTGGAGTTAAACTTGAGGTAGCTAATTTCTTAAGGAATTAATTAGAAATTGATTTTTGAAAAATAGTAAATGAATTTTAAAAATTCCGAGAAAATATATTTTCATTATGGGACTATATTATGCTAAATCCCAGAAAAGAAATATTTTTGGGACTGATTTGGTATTTTTCATGAAAATAGTTTAATTCTGAACATATGAGTTAAATATGTTATGTGAAGTAACAAAAGTTGAAAATAGGATTTTATGGTAGAGAATCTATATATAGAATATATATATTTTTGATGAGGAGATTTGATAATTGGTGATGATATCTTATGAGTATGGCATTTTGAATGATTAAATGCATTATATGGTAAAAGCGTAAACAATTGAAATAAATTGTTTATAAATTTAAGAAGTGATTAAAATATTGTTATAATATTAATGATATTAGATTATAAGATTATTAAGTGATTGATAACATGGGGATATTCTTGAATCTGGATAAATTATATTATAAATGTTTAATATTTATCCTTTATCTCATTTGATTGATTCTTTATATCATTGATCCTCGTGTTTATATTATGTTGAAAGTCATCACGTGGCTCACATCATAGATGGACTTGGTATGATTATGAGCGTTGTTGATGGATTATCTTTGTACGTGGTGCATGGATAATTTGTGGTAATGATTAATGACCGACGATTATCTTTGGTATAATCATAATTTATAATTGATAAATCTTAATGAATACCACGATTATCTTTGTAGTAGTGCATGGATAATTTATTAATGGTTGTGATCTTAATGAATACTGCGATTATCTTTGGTAGTAGTGCATGGATAATTTGTGGTCGTGATCTTAATGAATACGATTATCTTTGGTAGTAGTGCATGGATAATTTATGGTGCGTGATACTAATGAATACCACGATTATCTTTGGTAGTAGTGCATGGATAATTTGTGGTGTGATCTTAAATGAATACGATTATCTTTGGTAGTAGTGCATGGATAATTAGATGGTCATGATCTTAATGAATATCCTTGGCACGTAGTGCGGGGATGATTCGATGATATGGATTAATTATTGAAATTTGAGTCTCGTGATGAAATATTAATTCATGGATGTGGTAAAAAGTCATCTTTGGTAGTAGTGCATTGATAGACTTGGTATGATTATGACCCGAAAGTTATTAGGTATAATCATAGTAGTAATTGAAAACACGAATATCGCTGGCGATTGGTGCGTGGATAATTACGTGGTTAGGTGATCTTATTAATTTGCGTCTGACATTATTGGTTTCTGATTGTATATCTTTGGCACGTAGTGCAAAGATGAATTGTGAATAAATATCTTTGGTAGGATTGCAAAGATGAATTTAATGTTTTCAAATGATAAAGGTATTAAGGTATCCTCACCTCTTTATCGTACCAGTGCGTACCCTAATTTGAGTGAAATTCCATAAGGAGGGAGATTGTGAGACCCCATTTTATCAATAAAGATTTAAATTTTGTGAAATAATTTTTTAATATTATGGTGTGAATTTGAGATAATATTATAGTTGTGGGTAGTATTTATAAATTTTGCAAAGTATCACAGTTGTTTATAAAATATTCGATTGGTGGGGGAATATTCTTTTTGTTGAGAATATTAAATACAATGGCTCGATCATTGGTGGACCCCTGGCGGAAGTATTAGCCGGATTGAAAAGCGACAAAAATATTTATATTGAAATAACGGCGGAGGTTTACAGTTAAAAAGCTTTTGAACTACTGGTAGTAAAAGTAGCGATGTCGTGTGTTGTATAGTAGTGCATATTGATTATTGATCTTTACGTGAGAAGTGATTATGCTCGATTATTACTTATACGTGATTAACGCATCATATCTCTTATATTATTGATTCAATTATTGTCGCATTATCATTAATAATATGTTATATTATTAATTCGATAATGAGAAGTTATAAATGATTTAATTAATTAAAAATGTGTTGATTAAAAATGATTTGTGAAATATTAAAATATAATGTATATGTGGTAATATTTATTGAAATATTTATTTATGAGGCCATTTTATTAAAGTTATTTTAATAAATAGAATATATTTGTATATTTTATAAGGGCAACCGTATTAATAGTTTTTCGTGTCGATAATAATACTTTAAAATCGATAGTAATTACCTTTGTGAATAGTAATTATTTAAATCGATCGATATATAGTAATTACCTTCGTCGATAGTAATTACCTTTAGTAATTACAACCAATAGTAATTATCTTTTAATATATAAATAGTAATTATATTCGTCGATAGTAATTACCTTTGTGAATAGTAATTATTTAGTAATTACTTTAAATATCGAACCACCTTCGTTTCTTACATTAAACCACTTGCTTAGTTTCACATTACGTCGAACCACTTTTAGTTTACATTCTGGTGTCGAACCACTTTTCTTTTCACATACCGGTAGAAGCTTGCCTTTTCATGGTTTTGCTAAGCAAAATCTTTTTATAAATAGAGGCCTAGAGAGAAATTATTTTTCCAGAATTCTTTGAGAACTCTCAGAGAGAAAGAATAGAAGAAAGAAGAAAATATACGCTACTTCACTTTGATATTGATTCTTACGGTAGGGAATATTATTTATTGTATTGTACCGTAAGGGTGTTATTCTTTCTTATTCATGAAGAGAACATTGTTATTCCATTCATTATTATTACATTTGAATAACTTTTAAAAAGTGGTATACCTATATACATAACACATATCATGGCATACCTATACTTGGTGAAATCCTTATATTATTCCATTCTTATTTATTACATTGGAATAACTTTGTATCTGTGGAATCCCCTATACTTGGTGATCTCTTACATTATTCCATTCTTTATTATTACATTGGAATATCACATGCATGTGTTTTACAGGACACAGTTCCGTTGTTTATTATTCGCATTTATTATTACATTTGGAATATCACATGCGTGTGTTTTACAGGACTGGTTCCGTTTTTTATTATTTGGATCATCTTATTATGTGTTTCACGATCATCACATTTGGATCATCATTAGTGAATTTCACTGACACAGTTCCGTTATTATTATTACATTGGAATAACTTTGTCTACATCTGCAATCTGCGCGTGCGTGGTGATTTCTTTTGTTATTCCATTCTTTATTATACCCGGTTGGTTAAATCTTTGACTTATACTCCATGAAATTAGTGGAATATCCTTGATATTTGCGTTTCATCGATATCTTTTCATGGAAATATTCTTGATCATTCTTGAATTTTACTCTACTAAAGCAGTATCATTTTGACAATTTGGGCGTTAATAATTCACAGGATAAAATAATTCTTGAACTTGTTTTGTTGAATTATTATGTCATTGTCATCATCCTCATGTTATATTATGTTATCTTGACTTCGTGTATAGATGAACTTAGTATGATTATGACGAGGATCATTCGGTATAATCGTGGCTTGATATAAATGATGTGATAAAAAGTCCTCGATGGCTGTGTCATGCGATGATGGATAGTTTTTGGTATGATTATGACCGGGGTGATTCGGTATAGTCATGACCATTGATAATTTGATGAATATCCTTGGCCAGTAGTGCAGGGGTGATTAGATGATGTGGATTATTTATTAAAGCTGAGTCTAGTATAAAAATTGATGAAAACCTTTTAAAACCTAAAAGATAGTAGACTTTATTCTCTACTTGACTCTTTTAATGGATTACTTATTCCATTGCTGCGATTAAACTTGTTTGTCTATTGTATTTTATCGGTTTAACATTTGTTGAAGAAGACTAATGATAATTTAATACGCATTATCTTAGTCGCATAATAATATTTCTTCTTAGGCTAGTTGAGCTCACCCTTTCTTTCCTTTGTTCTCTTGAGGAAATGAGAACATAAGGTGGAGACGAGTCGAGGAGCGGAGTAATGGTCGGAGGATAGCATTAGTAGTCCTCACTATGCATACGTGAAATAGTGTGATAATAGTTGTAATGAGGACTCCTTTTAAGTTTGTATAATATCTAATGTAGACAATATTTGTATTCAAACTCAAATAGTTTATGTAATTATTATTGTACCACGGCGATTATATTAATAAGTTTGTATTTGAATTTATGTACCATGTAAGTGGCGACCCAAAGATGGGTGGCGTATACCTATAATTTTACTTAACTTAAAAGCGTCGCATTTTATTAATTAATATCCACTGCAATGAGATAAATGCGAGACAAATTAAGCGGATTGGTCTGAGGAAGAATAGTTTGCTACTTTTAGTAAAAGTGGCAAAATGATGCACAATGATGGCTCGATGCATCATGCTTGCATCCATAAATATGAGCTTGATGTCGGCGTGAAACTATGGATGTTCTACTATATTCACCTGCACATCAGTAGTTGATGGTGAGGAAAGTAGGGTGATAGATATCGAGATATCTAAGGAGCTCTTAGATCTAGAATGACCAGATGACACTATAGTGCAGATAAAAGTCCTTAACATTATCAATTTGATTGATCGATTAGGACAATTGGTTTTTGTCATGGATGGAGAGTTGAGCGAGATTTGATCTTGCACTCACTCCGGACTCCTTTCACAATTGTTGTGAATTTTTCATATAAACAAGCTAGATATCGGCCTCGTTGATTTGCTTAACTTGTTGAAAAATGTTGAGAGTCACTTTCGACCAAGAAAGACCAGAGTCTTCTTGGTAGGGGCCAAAGGATCTTGAAAGAAGAGCGATTCAAAGAAGGTAAATAGAAAGGCATAAACGAAGGATAATAAGAACAAAAGCGTCTGGATAGCAAAGGAGTTTGCTTCCTTTGCAATAAGCTTTGGACCTTTGGAAAAGCTGCGAAGCATCTTGCGAGGCTAACCAAAAGAAGCTTAGTGAAGTTTGATTCTGATACAAATTTGTTCATGATTTAAAATAAATTTTTCTTTAAGTCGAGGTTCTACTTGGGTATTGGATCTGACTTTGGTTATCATAAATATAGATTTATGAAGGGACCCGAAGCGAAGTAAAAGCTAAACAAATATAAGTAATCATATGTGGAAATGTAGCAAAGGTTGCCATATTAGCCATAGAAAACTTATAGTTTAGCAATGCCTACAGAAGCAAATCTATTAAGTCGATAAGTTGTTATTGTATTCCGATTCTTATTAGAAACATTATTTCCATTTTATTGTTGGACAATAAAATCTTTGGTATTATAATTAAGAACAATTGTTGTTACATTTATAATAATAATGTTTTTGTATAGAATTTAGAATATTACTTAATGGATTTTGTATACTTGACTTACGTGAAAATAATTTTGCATATTGAACAAATTAGTATAAGAAAAGGAGATGATCATTCAAAGAGTTGAATGTATGTATTTGTTGAAATACAAGTGTGAATTATTTGAAGGTTGAAAAATTGAAGTGAAACAAATTGACAAAGTATTAAGATTCTTTGATTAGATCGAGGAATAAATACTTGTGAAATAAGTTTCTAGATCATCTCGAATGGTTTTCTCATAATGGACACCTCGATATGTAATAATTGATTGATGTATCTGAAGGAAAAAATCGTACCTTGTTGGACGTAGTGCGGTCCAAAATGATTTCTGACATTCCGAATATCCTTACAGGGATAATGTCCTAGAAATGGTACGTATCTACGAAAAGGTAACCTCAAAATCCATTTAAGACTCCATAAAAGTTATGGGCGGGGAGGATTCTAATCTTAAGTATGTTAAGATAAGGGGTTGTCGACTTATGTGAAAAGGTTTGAAAGGATAAGCTTGGGACAAGATTTGATATGTGTCTGATTTGTGGGACATCTAAAAGTAAGTTTAGGGTATATGTTCTATAATCCTACTTAGCAAAAAGGTGTTTATTCTGAAACCATTTTGCCTTCTAAGATAAAGGTGTTTATCATTGAAGAGGGGCTAGTGGGAGGATAATAGATCTTGAAGAGTTCAAGAACCACAAAACCTTATAAATCGAATAAGAGGAACCTATAGATAGACTGTTGTACCACATGGCAAGATAAATAAATGCGGAATAGTACCAAAGATACCTAGGAGGTATGGATTCATCATAGATGATGATGATGAGTGATGATGATCTAGTTACATCTGATGAGGTAGTGTTGTAGACACTCGATCAAGTTTCTCAAATATGGAACATTCGTTTTGATGAAGCCCGATCAAAAGGTTTGATTTTATCAAAAATAAGAATGAACCTAGTGTGTACCTGAAAGATGTTAGGAGCATCGTGACATTCCTAGTATTATATGTTGATATACTACGGATGAGGAATGACATACCAATACTTCTGATCGATAAAGATAAAGTTGTCTAAACATTCCTCCATGAATGGTTTGGGAAGAGTATCTTAATTGGGGATAAAATCTATATAGATAGATTTAAGGGATGCTCGACTTAACCCGAGCGATATATTCATTTGATGCTAAAAATGGTTTAGCATGGCAAACTCGAGATGTCTCGTGTCGATGAGCGGTATGGAGTGTATCTCTCTTAATAGTCCCCACAGACTCACGAAAAGAGAATCGTATGAGTGACTATCATGTATGCGATGAAATATCTGAGACACGATGTTGATCGGTCGTATTATGGAGAAAGTTCACTATGAGTCGATGAAAAACATCTTAAAGTGCTTACTTAAGCACTAAGGATGTGATCATATTCATGGTGGGTCTTAATTAAAACTAGAGGGCTTATGAGACTCAAGTTTTTCAGACGGACGAAAGATGACGAGAAAAATCCACTTTAAGGTAAAGCGTTATCTTGAGCGATTAGTGCGAGTGAATTGGAAAGGTTCGAAACAATGAAAAGATTCTTTGGTTTAGTGATAAAAACAAAGTATATAGCTATAAATGAAGGCGCCAGTTGATTGTTTGGATTAAAGTTCATTCTGAAACTAGGAATAGTTCTAAGTCTCATCTTGGATCTAAACATGTGTTGTGGCACTTTCATTTGATTATTAGAATCATTGAAAGATGGGAAATCACTATAGAGATAGTGGACTCTCAAAACAACATTACATATCCATTAACTAAAGCTTATCCAACGGCGGGATAATCGTCACTTAGAGAAGAAGTATATAGATACCATGGCGATTGGCTTTAGTGCAAGTGGGAGATTGAAAGTAGTATGCACACAAAGCGATCATGTTTGATGATAAAGCGTATACTTTGTAACAATCTTATTCATTTATTAATAAAAGTATTAATTTATTAAAGGCTTTTAATTATCTACATGATCTTTGTTTTATAATATGTGATAAACCCGTAGTTTTAAGCAATGCTTTTAGAATAATGATGATGATCATTCAATGAGATCTAAATTCTTAGAAAGCTTAAAACTAAAATAGTTCCCAATCGTTGGATTACTAAATTGGGGATTAGTGAATCCGGGATAGATTGGTACATCGTTGCTTGCTTCGTTGGATGAGGATGATTGATCTGATGATCATTTGTGGAACACTAAAAGCAAGTATGTAGGTGCTTATTAGAGAATAAGTTCACTTGAGCATTGGCTAAACTAAGGAATACCTAATGGAGTTTTACTTGCTGTCGATAGGAATTCTGTAGTGATAGTAGTCTGAGTGATCCTTGGACTTGAGATCATCATAGTATCTTGTGTATGATGAGTTATACTTTGACTTATTCCTTAAGACCCTTAGGGTATATCAAAGGTATGCTTGGGTATAATAAGTTGTACATGGAGATAATGTATGATCGATAAAGAATCTACCACTTCAATAAAAGAAGAGAAATGTCTATGTGATTCGATAAATGACAACCCAGTAGTCCTTGGCGGCGAGAATGAAATTAGAAAGGAGTTTCTAATTTGCATTATTTGAGTTAATGCATTTAAGAGATCGAAATACATATAATTAAATAAAATAAGACTTGTGATAATTCCATATCTTATATTTAATTGGGACGTTGTATGGTGGAAGGATTGAATTATCTGATAACTATTTACTCGAAAGTTCTTTTATGATTAATGTTGAAATCTATATTATCTGGAAAGTGGTTGATGATTCATTGAGGGAGAACATCACTGTAGAATAAATATTATTTATTTAAATAAATTAATTATTTAATTTATTTATTTAAATAAGATTAAATTATTAAATTGATTTATTCTAGGCCAGGTTTAATATGGAGAACCTAAAGGGTCACACCATAAAAAGGAAGAATAATTATTTAAGAAGTTAATGGCATAATCGTAATAATATGTTATGTATATTTAATTTAATCTATGGTGATAGAATAAATTAAATAGCTTAATATTATTATTTAATATTTTAGAAATATTAAATATAAATTAATAAGAGAGTCTTATTAATATTATTACAATTATTATTATTTTAATTTCTAAAGAGTTTAGGAATTAATTTAATATAAATACTCTCGTTTATTCTAATAGGATTAGGAGGGAAAATTAGTTAAAGGGTTTAATTAATTATCCCTAATAAGATTAGAGAGCAATTAATTAAAGAATTTAATTAATTAAATAAAACCTTATTCCTTAATTGTTAAGGTTATTTGCCCATCTATAAATAAGAGAGTCTTATTATGGGTGAGGGGTTGTTGACTTTTTGATGTATGTAATAATTCGATTTGTTGGAAATGCGCCTTTTTCTATAGAGATAGAAAAACTAGGGTTTTGAGCGATACCCATCTTCTTGAATTTTCTTCTTCCTTGGTGGATCACTTTCTGAGAGCCAAACATTTGGGTGGCTAACGTTGATCGAAGGAAGGAACCAAACCGGTGGATTGAGTTGAGCGAAAAGGATTTGGAGGTGAACTTGTACACGAGGCTTCGATCTTCAAGTATGATTTTTATTCTTTATCTTTTCGTTTAATTAATAATTGTGCGTAAAGGGTGATCAGGGGTATATGGTTTGTAAAATTTTAAACTACGATTTTGCGTTTAGCGCTCATTATGCAATTTGATTGCGTTGAGGATACCTTGAATATTACGATGATTATCTGAATAATCCTTGGTCATAATCATACCAAATCTATCAATACTACTAAAGATGACTTTTACCACATCCATGAATTAATATTTCATTCTTTGAGACTCATTTCGATAATTAATCCATATCATCGAATCATCCACCACTAAGGATATTCATTAGTATCCGACCACGAATTATCCATGCACTACCGAAGATAATCGTGTATTCATTAGTATCCGACCCACAAATTATCCACCTACCAAAGATAATCGTGTTTTCAATTACTATGATTATACCAATCCACAGTCATAATCATACCAAGTCCATCTATTCACGTAAGCCATGACTATAAAGAATCGATCAAATGAGATAAAGGATAAATATTAAACATTTATAATATAATTTATCCGAGGATTCAAGAATATCCCCATGTTATCAATCACTTAATAATCTCATAATCTAATATCATTAATATTATAACAATATTTTAATCACTTATTAAATTTATAAACAATTTATCTCGATTATTTACGCTACCATATAATGCATTTAATCATTCAAAATGTCATACTCATAAGATATCATCACCAATTATCAAATCCTCATCAAAAAAATATGCATATACTACATATAAGATTCTCTAGCCATAAAATCCTATTTTCAACTTTGTTACTTCACATAACATATTTAACTTATATGTTACGTAACTAAACTATTTTCATGAAAAATACCTAAATCAGTCCCAAAAATATTTCTTTTTTTTGGGATTTAGCATAATATAGTCCCATGATGAAAATATATTTTCTCGAATTTTTAAAATTCATTTACTATTTTTCAAAATCAATTTCTAATTAATTCCTTAAGAAATTAGCTACCTCAAGTTTAACTCCAAAATTCCCAAATCTTGGCAGGACCTTACTCATGTTAATGTGAGCCTCAGTTTAAATTTCATGGTCATCGAGTTATAGAACTCCGTTATAGCATTTTTCAAAAAAACCTAAATATTGAAATGGTCATAACTTGTTCATTTTAAGTCGAGAATGAGCTCATTTTTGGACAGGAGGTACTTTATAACATATATTTTCATGTCTCAAAAGGCCAGAATTTTTCACATAAATTTAGTGGCCGAAACAGCCCTTAAAGTTTTAAGCGTTAGCGTTTTGTAATTTGCAGCTTTGGACTCTTTTGCTAAATTAGGTCCACATGAAAATCTCACCTTTTCGGTGATTCCACTTGGATAAGCTACAAAACTCATAGATCTAACTCTAGGACTTGACCACACTCAAAATTCAAAATATAATAGGAGATATGGTCGATTGAATTTCATATTACGTTTTTACCAAAATCTGATTTTCAACCCTTTGTGATTTCTAAGAAACTTTCATGTTTTCACATAATAACCACATAACTCATCATAACACTTACTAATACTTCATATACCCATGATTTTCATTAGTCAATGCTTTTATTATGACTTTCATCATAATCATAAATAACCAGATCCTTTAGTTGAA